>JAODKC010000044.1:24024195-24082025 GCA_026777985.1 Mormyrops attenuatus | reverse complement strand
TCCTCTACTTACGAACTTTCAACTTACGAACTTTCAGACATACGAACAAAGAGGACTGTAAGTCCAAATTGTGTTCAGTGGGCTCCTGTTTCCTGTCCGCAACATCAATTTTTTTTTCTGCGCACCAATTCCGCCTAGTACGACTTCTGGCCGCTACTTCCGCCACGTAGCGTAACGTGCGTACTCCCAACATCCTAGTTCTTTGTACTTGCGTATACCCTTAAAATGATGTTGAATGAGAACTTACGAACATTTCAAGTTACAAACGGCCGTTCGGAACATATCTTATTCGCAAGTAGAGGAGTGTCTGTATATATATATATATATACACACACACACTCACATACACACACATACATATATATATGTATATATATATATATAGAGAGAGAGAGAGAGAGAGAGTACATACATATGGTTCATATTGGATATACAGTGCATACATATAGTATAAATAGTGTGCGTGTATGTATATACACTATATATAGCGTAGTGTGTATCTATGTACGTATATACATATATATATATATATATATATTTATAAGGTAAAAAGGGACAGCAAGGATATGTATATGTGTACATTACAAATTCATAGAAATTTCCCAAAATTTAAAAGTAATCAATCAGTAGCTTCATCATTTTTTTGTGTGTCTTCAGTATCAACATTGGTAATATTTTTAAAAAGATATATATATATACATATTTTTTTTTTATCAGGAATATAGTCCTAATATGAGAAAAAAAGAATGGGTAGTAGTTTGATCTTGGAGAATTAAAATAGATCTGAAAAGCATACTGAAAATAAAGCATGAAATTAAAAAGAAGAAAAACACTTTTTGTACAGAAGGTTTTAATGCTATTCCATGTTTATTTGTCATGACCTTTAAGACTCTGCATGCAATTTGAAAAATAATTTTTTTGAAAGTCACATGAAATTATTTCAAATAGAACCTAAAATTAAACAAAATTTTTATGACATTTCTTATGAAAGTGTTCTCAGAAGGTATTCATTTTATATCAGTTTCCTTTCCTCTTGGCTCACATAGCTGAACTGTCCTGTCTTTATAGTATATTATGTGAATTTCATGATTTTAGTGAGGACTTATAAGAAAGTCCCCAATGAAAACAATTTCAACAGGCTGTGTTGTTTCTACTTTTTAACATCGTGCCACATTTGCTTTAAGATTGTTTCAGACAGAGTTGTCAGGAATAAGAAATCACAGCAGGAAAATGCTCTAAACCAATGATGAGAAACATAAGACACATATGGGTTTGTCAAGTGAAAGGGAAGCAGAGAGCATGCTCCAAATGCTAACCTAGCCCACATTCACACAAGTATGCTTTCAAGAAGAAGAGGAAGAGAATATACCCAAAAAACTTACCAGTGCCGTTAGTTGCTTCCCCAGGAAGCTACACCCTCCAGCACCTGCTGTGGGCCAGGTTAATCAAACATTCACAGGGGAAAAAAATAAAATTAAGTAAAAAAAAATGTCCAGCATAAATAAAGCCAGACCAGCTGGCTTTGAGTAGAAAACCCGATTTGGGTTGTGTTTTGCCCCGTTCGTTCTCTACACTGAACACTGTGACCCCCCCCCCCCCTCCCCCCACTTACTTCTGGCCACTGATATTTCTGATCCAGCAGCACAAGTGTCTGGCAAGGCCATTTGCAGCTGGTACTGTCACTCTTTGGTATATTTAGTCCTGAAAGGTATCAGTAACACCCCAGCGTTTGTCAGTGTTGTCATATGATTGCCCCTAAAAGCCTGCTGCTAGCCATATTGGAACAAAAAAATGCACATCTACTGATGGCCAAATTGAAAATTGGGCGTTTCTCCAGGTGGGTGGAGGGGCATCTCATCCTTGTGAGCAAGAAAAATGACTTCCATGCCCAAAGCCAGAGAGATTTTTTTTATTCATTTGTTAAAGGAAACCACAAATGAAACCACAAAAGAATATGAAAGAAATATCCCAATTTTTATAAAGCTGATGCTTGTCCCAGAATTACTGGCTTTTAAAAAAATAACACTTCCAGTTGATTTACATTTGCAAGGCAATTAAGGAAAATGGATATTCAGTGCTTTACATAATTCTGTCAAGATTTTCACGTTTTCGCCATGTCTAACAATTGTACTTCCACAGAAATTCAAGGAATATTTTAGCAATAAAATCCTATTCCACTAAACAGTGCATATTTTGCAGTTATGTTGATATCCACAAATAGTAATATATTGGGCTTCAATATATCATTTCATGTCCTGTGTAATGTACTTTGCCTTTTCATTGCTTTCATTTTTTAGCTTGTATCTTCTTTTTGTGGCCATGCACCTTAGAAAGGTAAATGTGAATGTAAAATATAATTATTAAATAAATTTTGATTGTTTGGCTTTCACAGTGGACAGGTAATGCAATGACTTAGATTACTAATATTAGACAACCAATGCAAAGAAACAATCAGAGTCTGAGCCTTCTGTCTGTACTGCATTCGGTGATCAACATCCCACATGAGTCTGGCTGGTGATCCTAAGCTGTGAGTGGCAGAGGCAACATGGCTCAGGCAGCCACACCTTGCCAGGCCACATAGTTAGAGACTGCGCCCATTGTTTGGCTATCTGTGCAGGGTGTGGAAGAGCACAAGGACCTTGTACTAGTGATGCCCTATAATGAACAACAGGAGCCCAAGTAGAAGCCAGGGAGTGACTGGCCTGAGCAAACTATAGCCTACTTATTGCTTCTGCATGGGTATTCAGCTCAAGACACACAGTTTTTCAGCATCTTCCATCATTTTGACATCTGCCCCATATTATTTGCTATGACTTTTACAAGTGGAATTAAATATGCAACCTTCATGGCCACCCGACACAGCCCAGCATGGAGAAAAGACTTTTTGATGGACTTCGGACACCATTCACAGGCCAACATGGATAACGGCAGTTGCTTTCCATGAGGCTTAACTGATCTTAACATGTTAGACTCAAGGACTAATAAACAAGTGGTGCTAACAAATTGCAAAATTTACTCAGCTCATTTCAAAGATCATTTTCTTTAACATGCACCTGAAAGGTTGGATTGTAGCTGTCATGATGACATCAATTTCTTTCACATACATTCTGGTAGGAAAGTAAAAATGAGGGACACCTCCCACCCAGCTACATGAATTTGCAATTATATGCACAAATAATTTAAAAGTCATTCTATCAGAGATGGAGATTTCAAGTCCAGAGAGTACAAATCCAGACTAAGATGTTGTTTCAGCCATCCTGTTCAGTACTCTGTGACTGTGACTCTTTGCACTTAACTGGTTGGTTGAAACAAAATCTTGGTCTGGATTTGTACCCTAGCCCAATGTCCTTAGCTGTCTGGGATAGAGTCCAGGTTAAGTGGTTAGAAGATGGAGATATAATGCTTTTCCCAAGCATTAAATTTTAGTGGATTATGTGTCCATAGAAACGAACATACTTCCCTATACCAGAAAATATATCCGTCTCAGTCCTCTAGGGTGGCACACTATAAATAAGAGCTTATATGTAATAAATGTAAAGGTGGCCCTAAAAAGGTACCAGTAAGGCAATTTCCTCATGTATCTTCCCCATTATCTATGTTAAATGTCATTATACATGAGCTCTCAAAGAATTTACTGTGCGGAATCATTCCATTGAATTTTCTTATTATTAGTTGACAGTACAGTATAATCCTGTTATAGTGGACTAGCTAATAACGTAATATTGTCTATAAAGGACAAGGTCCGCTGGTCCCGGCTGTGTGCTTTTACGAACATGCAGAAAAAGCATTGGATATAGCGGACTCGCATATAACGAAATTTTGCTTATAACGGACAAACAATTTGGTTCTCAGGGCCGCTTTTAGCTGTAGTTTTGTTTCGGCTATAACGGACACGCAGGATCCGCCCATAAAGCGCATGGCGTGCCGGTGATATCCAGTGCAGATACGTAGTTATTAATTATTAATAGTCACGCTCTATAAATAGGCATGGCGTAACAGCAGACAACACTGATTGGTCTGTGTGGCTGTCCATCACCAGGCATGCTGTGTGTTGGCAGACGACGCTTGCAGCTGGAGGGATGCAGTAAGCAATGAGGTCAAGGTTACTACTGTACCGTACATGTAGAACCACTTATAGGCTATATATACTTCCAACAGTTAGGTAGGATTAGTCAAGTTGGATTACTATATGTACAATATAATAACCTATACCACGATTGTGTCTGCTGGGGTGTGGCATGAGTAAGTGTCCTGTAGTTCTGTTCTGGGCATACAGCAACTCTGGATATAACGGACTTTGGATATAATGGACTGTTTTGCCAGATCCCTTAAAGTTCGTTATAACGGGATTGTACTGTATTATATTAAGAGTAGTTTAAAGAATTTGATTGGACTGGCAAAACAAAATAATGGATGAAACAGCAGGAAGGGGGAAAAGCCCTGTTTCCATGTTCATATGTTATATGTTTATATATGATGTTTTTAAGTAATGTTTCTGATCAAAACATTTCCTACCATTTTAGAAAGTGGCTCAAGCACTGGGGAAGGAGAAAATGCAGTTCCCAAAAGACTAGAAGGCAGGAGACTGATACTCTTACAATGAAATGAATTTTCATGAGATCTCTTTCATGCCACATATCTTGGAACCTGTTTGGGGTAACAGAGAAATTCTTTACACAAGGAAGGTGCGCACATTACCCACTTCCAAGGAGAAATCACTCAAGCTCCAGTGTTTGTAGTCCTTTCCCTAAAGACTGAGTTGAAAAACTATATTATATATATTAGAATATTTGAAAAGACTTAAAAACTAATTAAATTAGTACATTAAATTAGCTTGCATTAAGAAAACAAAGGTTCAATAGAAACGTAATAATTCATTTTCTGATTTATGATTTGAGTATTGCTACTGCTATCACTATAACCAGTATTGCAATGTAACGAACAGTAAATATTTTGCATTTTGCAATATATTTTGCAATATTTTGCAATCTGTCATTATTACAGGGTTACGGTAAATTATTTGTGACTTCATATATTTGATTATAGATTACACATTATTACATAAAAGCCCCCATAAATACAAGAATATACACTTGAAAGGTGATAACTCTTCATTATTGTCAGTTTAGTATGGAATATACAGTACTAAGCACTGAACATTGTATGTAAATTATCTTTTCGTAGATTGCAATGTCTCAGGAATTACTCTCAATTCCTTGTCTTCATTTTGTCAGTGTTATAAGGTTGGCCAATATAAATTGGCATCTTCCAATAATATTGTAAGAGACCTGAATCCTTTTGGACTTATTGAATATTCCTAGTGTCTTTATTATAACTGGTTGGTTCCAGCATATACAGTAGAAACCACAGTGAAAACCAGCATTTAACCCTTTAATCATGTTCATTCCATAAATTGTTGTCTGTTACACTTGTAGCTGATAGAGAACTACTTGGAAATCCCATGGTAGACATCAGTTATGTGTGATTATTAAAATTTGATCTTTGCCAAAATTATTTAGCTTCACCTATTCTTAAACTTCTAAAAATCTTTAACACCCAAAGTGGTACAGTATGAATTTCATACCCCCAGGAATAAAATTTTGTTCATACACTGATAGAGGAAATGCAAGCATGACACTTTATTCCTTGTGCATTTCATGATCACATTAAACACATCTTTATGATAACATAGAAAAGCAGAGAAGAAATGTCAAAATTATATTTATTTAGCGATAAATGTATGCTGATAAAAAAACTGGTGAAATTTACTAATGTTTCAAGATAGAAGTATAGGATCCTCTCTTAAATTTTTCATGAAACAAAGCAAAACATAATAGCAGACATCTGACATCCAACAGTGCATGTCATTAGGGCAGTGCTACATTATCCAAGTGGAAGCATGGGAAAAATCATTTTGATTCAGTTTAGGACACTGTAAACCATTATGCTCTCCCTCTTCCTCTTCTCAGCACTCCATAATTTCTGTCTCCCTAAAAAGATGTCTAAAGAAATGGCAAGACTTGGCCCATGATCAGAGGTCCCTGTCATGGCCAGAAACATGGGGATGTGCCATTGTGCGACACTGAAAGTTCCTGCTCGGAACAACAGGCCACGTTTCTTTAATTAGGACTTCATTAGGAGGTGTCTTGTGTACCCTGAATTACTTCCTGTCACAGTCATGGAGCAGTGGTGCTCGTGATTAAATCTCGGCTTGTTTGTCTGGGTGCGGCGTTCAGCGCTCTGAGACAAGCATTATCCTGGAGCTCTGTCAGAAAGTGCAATCATTTTAAACATTCCCTCCAAGGCTCCAACCACACGCCCCATGCGTTTAATAGTCCAGAACAGTCATTTTAAATGTCTACCATTCAGTCTTTTGCCATCTTCAATTATACCTTTCTACCCTACAATTTGAGTCATTTTCTAATCTGTCTAGAGACCTGCGTGTGCGTTGTTGCTCACCGTGGCGCAGGCTGACAAATCACCCCATCACACTGTATCAGTGGATACCAGAAGAGTACTCTACCCAGCCTGAAACTCACCTCAGTTCCCCTTTTTTCTGCCTACAATGCCCTCATGTCATTGGCATCCTGTGATCTCTAGTCTAGGCTGTAACCCTTACCTATTAATCAATTTTTCACATTTAAGATACTCACATTCTTAGTAATGTAGTTAAACAAAAATATTCATATTAATTGATATAGTAATTCTTATTCTAATTCAATTATAGAGTCAGGTGTTGAATATGGTTAAATACAGAAAATACAGAATGAGAAAATATGTTTCTCATAAAATTATATTGTTCCTTCTGTTTTCAGTTTTGTGTATATTTTTAGGTCTAAATGGGGTTTATTTTTTTAGTTTGGTTATGTTTTTTCCTGGTGAACTGGAGTCCTTTGCTTAACAAGCACTGGCCATGATAAAAGGCCAGCTCTTGGAACAATTAAAGTGAAGAAGGTCAAGGCAGATGGATTTGGAGAGCAATTATTTTCCCTCCGGGTTGCACATTAAGGTCTGTTAGGTAAAAGTACCTATCACTCTATGAAAAAAGTCAGCGTAGATGATGTAAAAATACATCCGTAGCTTGAAATTTGTAACAGTTATGTTATTTTATCCTTATTCCATTTGGCTGGTTCTGTACATACTGTATACATGGTAGGACTGCAGAAAATAATAATAACTGTGATTATGCTCCACTCAAATCTAATAATTCCTAATTGTTCAACTTTATCATGGATGTTTTCTGGGATGATTTAGAGAGGGAGTTCTTTTGAAATAATAGACAGTTTACCACTTAGGTAACATGTCATTTAAACATGCATTAAATAATTAAATAAAAGTAATAACATGACATGTCCGAGATTTAAAATATCTTAGATTTGTTGAGAACAGGGAGGGAGCAGCTATCCAGTGCAGCATCTTATTTTTCATTGAATTACAAATTTCTTTTTATGATAATGACTAATTTTGGCTTAATTTGTCTTCATTCACAAAGAAAACACTCATAACAATGACTCATTATATACAGCGGGGTGGGTTACAGATGAAATACGGAGAAGTCCTAAGAGCAACAGTGCAGCCGGTGATACGCTTGCACTCATTATGGACACCAAAAAACAATGTGACTAGGTAATGAAGCTCATTACAAGTCTGATGGCCCATTTCCACTGGCAAATCAAATTGCTAAATTACTTAACTTTCAGATTCATTAAACATCTGAAGAAGTGCTTAAAATGAAACATATGTACTTCGTTTCATCCAAAATACCTGTTCCAAGCCATAGCCTCTCCAAATGACAGAGTGCCAGTATGAGCAGATGAGGGGAAAAAAGATAATCAGAAATCTGTCAATTGATACTAAATTATGCCCCTATATTGTTGGGAACATTTGAAGCTTATTCATTAGATACGGATGAGCAATCAGATTAATGTCCCGACACACAATATAACAATAGCACTCAAATTCACTCTATATTTTTTCAAAAAAATATATCCAAAAAAAACAACATTGAAATTCAGGTTTACAGTAAAACCTTGTAAGAAGCACTGGACCTTGACAATTTTTTGATTTTTATGAAAATTGTGATCTTTGAAATCAAAGTTATCCTATCATTTCTGATCAAGTGACATGTTTGTTTATTCAAATTATTTTAAATTTATTAGTATTTCAATAGATCCATTGTGTCTATTTCAAAGGAAGGCATGGACATAACATTACATGTGGTTCAAGTACTATATTTCAACAGAAAACTTTTGGGACAATACCAAACTGCATGAAAATATACCACCTGTTTGGTATTTAGCCCACAACATAATACACAGAGAAAGAATAACAATTCCTATGAAAGAAACTGTGAAAGCTGAAAAATATTACAAATACATAAAATATAGTTTTATATTATATAAAGTAGCAAATATATGACAATTATATGGTACCTAGATAAGACTGATGATATGTATAGAGAACAAAAAAAATATTATTTTCAGAAATGCATTTCCTTTTCATAATTGAATGCATTGTTTTGATACACCTTGAATCATAGTGGTTTAATATATGCAGATTTTCTTAAGCATTACTGATCATCAGGTGAGATAATTCTGAGTTAGGAGAGCATTTATGTCTACATATGTACACTGATGTAGTTTTTGTTATTACTATTAGATTTAATTTGACTGCACATGTATTTATTTTTTGTGACTATGTACTTATAGATGAATGTATATTCTTTGTATATCTTTAATTCATTTACAGAAGTACCATAAATTTTTATAATAACAACAACAACAACAATAATAATAATACATCTACGTCTTGATAGAGAATATAGTTTTACCAATTTCTACACCTAGGTAAGGGCTGTTCAATTTCTCTGTTATGTGCTGAAATAACGAGGCACATACATAAATGCAACACTTACCTCACAGATTCCTCACAGAGGATGTAGGAGTTTGTGCGAAAGCAGAGAGAAATACTGAACTGTGAGTGATAATGAGAGAGAAAGAGAAAAGGGGTGGGAAAACAGTGTTAACCTGACTATAAGGATCAATGCCAATTGTTTATGACGAAATCTCAGAAATATTTGTACGGGAACTGATAATTAGTGCTGGCAAAAGGCTTAACAGTAACTGTACTATGGACCAATCAGTGTCTATGATTCCTTGCTTTGAAACTACCTAAGGTACCAAAATTAACTGACTAGCTAAGTTTAACACACCTTGGAATTCCAAGTGTTTCTATAGATAAACCAATTGTGCCCTAGTACATCATACACACACCCTCGCATGCACACGCACACACACAGACCTGCAATCATATCTTTATGGGTACTGTTCATTCATTTCTATGGAAAAAATGTTAATGCTAACTATAACCATGGAAACTGATCCCCTTGAGGTAAAAAAACAGGTATTCATCATGTTGTGGAGACATTTGGTCCCCACAAGGTAAGGTATATCTGGACCAACACACACACAAACATACACACACACGCACGCACGCACGCACGCACGCATGCACACACACACGCACACACACACACGCACACATAATGTGAATGCACACCTGCAGAAATGGCTATAATAGTTAGGATTGCAGCTGGAGCTGTGTGTGAGAAAAAAGCAGCATTACACTGGAAGCATTCTATCCTCTGTAGTAAGGGATGTAATCTTAGCTGTAATGAACTGTCTGCTGTCTTCCTGGATAGCTGCTGCACATTATTTTCCAATAAATATTGTAGGGTGACGAGGCAGACCCAATGTTTGTAATGACAAATACAGCACTGAGCAATTAAAGAAAGGCCCCAGTCTGTTGTGGTTTCTCTCTCATTTTTTCTGCATGACAGAGAGGTACCTAAGAGTGTGAACAGACTTCTTATATTCCTTAGGGGCTCTGTGAGGAATGTAGTATCTCCTTAAGCAGTGGGTTAGTGGGTTAAGGTTATGTACCTGCATTATTCAGCTAAATAAAAGCTCCTCTTCATAAGCTACATTATATTACAGAGATGATAGAAAAAAAGAAAACTGTTCACTTAAAACAATTGTACAGATAATTTAGTATACATACCTTAATATTCCAAAGACAATGTAGCTGGGGGTTCTATTGGACACTAACAATGAAAAAACATGAAAATACTAGATATAAATATATTATCTATGTCAAATTTTCCCTTGGCATATTTCAATAGAGAAACATGTTGTTTTTTTGATGAGGAAGTCATGCAAGAAAGTGCATTGGCATTCTAGTATACATTAACACTTTGACTCTTTGAGAAAGGGAAGTGCATCATTATATCACAGAAACTAGTCATGGATAATTTAATTTTGACTTATGCATGTCATAAAATTGTCAGATATTCCTGTTGTGAGTTAGTGATAAAGTGTCCAACTACCATTCTTATTTTCAGAAGTGAATATGGGGTTAACTTTATAGCAGTAAAGTCATGCAAATTATAATAATAATAATAATAAAAATAAATAATAATAATAATTATTATTCCTTGTGACTTTTGCCATATTGAATAACTTTAATTTGTGTCTTCAACAGGTCAGTATAAGGTCAGTATACAATAGGTCTTATTTATATGTCACATACAGTAGTTTTATATCTTTGAAACCAGACAATTAATTATTTAAACTTGAATTAACAGCTGTATCGTCCATCCATCCACCATCTATACTGCTTATCCATTACAGAGTTTTGCTGCCTGTGTAATATATTCCTTATAAAAATGCAAGCTCCTCAATCCACAGTGCTTTACCTGCATTTTTCATTTTCTGGAGTGTTATGTTCCCATTGAAAATGCAGACTTCCAAAGTGTTTATATTTTCAGGGCAGGGTTAATGGTTTTTTAATTGTTAGCCTAACAACAGGCTAAGCCTAAGATGCCCTATATTTCAATGTCATTAAACAGTACGTGGGAGGTGTCATGGCACATTGGATAACACTGTGATTCGTACCTGGGTTCTCAGCTTTTTGAATATTTTCCCTGCATCTGCATGGACTTCCATCTGGTACTTTAGTTTCCTTCTGCCCTCCACAGACCTGCATGTTAGGTGAACTGTGGCCTGTACTACAAAGCGGGGTTACTGGCTGATCGGGGTAACTTGTTGGATTTAAGGCAGTCTGGGCAAAATGTAAGTGAACGAATATGAAGTCCATTTAAACTGTGGTACCTTAAATCTGACAAGTTACCCCGATAAACCAGTAACATCGCTTTGTAGTACAGGACACTGGTGTCTCCAAATTGCTCATAGTGTGTGATTGAGTATGCTGTGAAGAACTGGCATCCCAAGCAGTGTATCATCTGCCTCATGCCTTGTGCTTTCTGGCTCACATTAACCCTGTAGTGAGTATGAGGGAAAATGGCAAAGGAAATGTGCCATTGCCCAGCTGCAAAAAAGTATAACACTGTGACAGAATGCCCCCTACATTTTAAAGGGCACCTATTGCATTTAGGGCAGGCATTTCAGAAACTTATTCAGAAACTAAGTGTGAACTGATTTTTACACCACATCATAAATGGGATGCAGGAAAGAATAGCAGGTGGCCTTGGTGAGATCACATTATGTTACGGGCAAAAGGAGGACATTTTTTCATCTGACTGCACAGTCTTAACCCGTAACTAATTAAGTTGCCTTGCTGAGTCTCCCTAAAAACTTCATTTGTCATTAGTTCCGTAGAGGCCTAGCAAGACTTGAATTACTCTGGAGTTTACTTAAGTCACCCACTCTATGCTGTACACATGGTTTGCTAAGGAACATTCTAGTCAATGGCTTCTGGAGGTTTCTGTCGGGAAGCATGGGGGGACTGTTCAGGCAATTGAGGCTAAAAGCAATCATACAAGAATATTTCTGTCCATTCTAAAATGACAGAGTAATTGAGAAGCCTGCAGCCGTTCTCCTGGTATGCCATACTCGATCTGGCTAGTGGGTATTAAAACGTGGAAGTTAATCCTTGAGAGGAAGAACACTGGTTTAAGTTTATGACCATTAATACCATTTTAAATTTTGATCTGGCTGAACATCATGAGCAGAATTATAGGCCCCTTAATGAAGGCCCAGCACCATCACACTTTCAGACATAAAATGGGTGATGGTCGATGCCTATTTATGAATGGTTATTGCGCATTCCATCGTATATATATACGTGTGTGTGTGTGTGTGTGTGTGTGTGTGTCTGCATGCGAGCGGGTATATCCCCACAATGTCCCCATAATGTGATTAAATATCCGTAAACTCTATTTTATAAAAATCGGTGACTGCTATGAAAAAACTAAAAATGCAAATGTATTTTGTTTGGTTAGTTATGGTTATGGTTATGGCTGGGTAGTGGTTAAGGTTGTCATAGTTAGCGTTAGCATTCTTCCCATAGAAGTGAATGAGCGGTCCCCATAAGGATAGGTATACCTGACATGTGTGCATGTGTGTGTTTGTGTGTGTGTGTGTGTGTGTGTGTGTGTGTATGTGGGTGGGAATGGCACATATGTCAAGCTGAAATGAGTAGAAGCAGGAAGACCTGTATGACATTTACACAGCACAAGTATTAATATGGGAAAAAGAGACAATTAGAGGGACAGTTTTATCTATGAAAATTACCCACGAAGAGAGTAGAACCTCCAACAGGTTTAGTATTGGCTGCCGTGCCTAAGGCAAATGTAAGTGGTGCATGGAAAAGAGTACTGAAGTAGAAGTCCCATGAGTCGTTAAGTTATCCCTATGAAGATAAGATATTATGAGCCAAGAATTTCCTTGGCCACACGAAGCAGAAGGAGCATACTTATATTCAGAATCACATTTATTACCTTTTAACTGTGGGGGTCTTAGAAGCTCCAGTTGGAAAGGATGGAAATAGCTGTACACTAGAGGTGAAAATAGAGGTGGGTCCATAGCCTTCAGCTGCAATCCAGTACATTGTGGGGCACTTTTGAGAACCAGAGGACATAATAGTGGACATTTGAATTGCTTCTACAGATAGCCAGCCCTTGTGAGAAGACCTGAAATAACCCAATGGTACACAGCCTATCCAGGTTCAAACTTACCCAGAACAATGGAAAAATATATACTCAGCAGTCACTTTATTAGGAAGACCATTACCATACTGTGTAGGACCCCCTGCTCACATACTTACAAAACAGCCTGAAATCTTTGTCAAATGCACTTAAAATTATCGCATAGATTTCTTACATTCCTTAAAGACTCTGATCTATGTTGACATAACTGCATCATGTAATCTCCAGCTCCACTACCTGCCAAACATGCTGGTGGCTGGGAGGCATTGAACATGTGATGTTCAAGGAACAAATTTGGGATGACTTTGTGACATGATGCATTATATTCCTGGAACTAGCCATTAGAAGGTGGGTTAATTGTGGCCATAAAGTAATTCACATGGTCAGCAACAAATCTCATGCAAAAATATTGATTTATATTAGGGGGCCCAATGTGTGCCAAGACATGCATCCCAAGAAAGCATCATTACACAACAACCACCAGTCTGAACTGTTGACACAAAGCAGGTTGGGTTCACCAAATTATGACCCTACCATCTGCATGTGGAAGCAGAAATTAGAAGCCATCAGACCAAGCAATGCTTTTCCAGTCTTCAACTGTCCTTTTCCGGTGGGCCTGTGGTCACTGTAGCTTCACTGTCCTGTTCGGGATAGGAGTTGAACCCAAAGTGGTCTTCTGCTGCTGTAGTTCATTCACCTCAAGGCACAATGTGTTGTGCCTTCAGAGATTCACTACTGCGTTTTCTGAAATATACTCAAACCCAGGGCCGGTCAGTAAAAAAAAGGGTGCAAACTTCAGAGGGACGCCAACTTCACCAACTGATTCCATTTGCGTACACCAGCCGAGATAAAGCAAAACTGCTGTCCTTGAGCTCCTAGAAGTACTCATGCCCTCTGCAGTGCTGGCACAGAACAGCTACACGATATCGGGAACCAACCTCTGAGAGATCTTAGCCAGTCACTTAGCCAGTCACACTCTCTTGGATGATGAGTACTGCAACAGCTAGGCAATTTCATTTTGTCTCAGATGTTGGAGGCCGAGTTCTTCATTGTGTTATGCGGGGATGGAGACTCATTTTGATGTATATAAAATAAATAAATGACAATTTAACAATTAACTGAAGGAGTTTCAGTCCAAGATCTTGTAGTTGCTGCTGCTTTTTAAAATTTTTTTCATTCAGTCATTCATATTGAAGATTAAAAGTAAGATTTACCAAAGAGAGACATGGTTCAGGATCTAATTTCCTCTTTTAAATATGAGGAAGCAATCTTCATCCATCTTCCAACTGCTTATCATGGTAAGGGTCACAGGGGGGCCTGGAGTCTATACTAAACAGTATGGGGCACAAGGCTGATACAGACCTGGTCTGGATGCCAGTCCAGCCCACATAAATTCATGCGTGATGGAAAATGGATCGCATTACAGCAAAGGACAAAAGCAGAGTACCCTGAGTAAAGCCATACCACGCAGGGAATGTGCACAGAAAGTCCACACACACACACAGACACACACGCACACACACACAAGAAACAGGATCGAACCCTGGTGTGACGCACTGGAACTACTTTCTGAGTCAACTAAGAACATGTTTTGTCTTAAAATAAAATAAATAGACATGCATACTGTGTGGACATGTGTCAATAACAATTTTTCAGTTTTCTGCACTATCATCCAAATAATGAGATTAAAAAGTTTCCATTTGTTCTGCAAAATGAATCCATCTCATTGTTTTGATTGTCTGTGCTATTTATTCTGGTTTTTAGTGTAATAATCTGTAGAGATTTTCTGTCTTGCTAATTTAATATGACAGGCGTATGACAGCATTCACTAGGTTGTAAAATATTATCCAAGCTAACACCTGTCTAGGTATTTTTGAATGCATGGTCTTCGTCTCACTTTTTAAAATGAATGAAAATTTAATTATCTACAATTACTTATATGAGTTATAAGATGTTGTGTTTTCTCATTTGTATGATATGTTTGATACTTCTGTATATGACGTTAGTATATTTCAGTATCATTCTACTTGTGGCACTAGGTGGTCATGCTAACTAAGATGCTAACCCCTCCCCAGGTAGCTGTGTTTTGCTGTGTTAAGCTCCGTATACCGAACATAGTTGTCAGTTAGCTAGCTATGGCCACATTACATTAATTGCATGTAAATTACAACTTTACGAGAGAAGTAAATTATTACTTTAAAACTCTAAAACTAAATTATTACCCTAAAGTTTAGTCTATAGTGGATGCGACATTCCCTGCTGTATAAAAATTCAGTATAACAAAGACACAAGCTGTGAGGCCAGACTTTTCAAAGGACTTTTGATGACCCAGTTATTCATAATATATATTAGACTCAGAACCTTAACTTCAAGTTGTTCTGTTAGAAAGTGAAGAACTACAACAGTACAAAATATTCATCAAACTTTCATATATAATAATGAAATAATGAAACATGTTTTGGGAAAGGAACCCTGAAATGCATGTAGTGGTTCAAAATGAGTATATGTTAGGGCGTCGATAACAACTTTGAAGTCTGAAGCTGGAATAGCAGTAAATTGCTGAGGATGGACTTCGCAAGAAAACTAACCTATGGCATTTATTGGTTCACCAAAAAAAATGGCAAAATGACAAGCTGAATTGGCAGAAAAGAAGAATAAGTTAGACTGGGTGAGACAGACAGGAGGTGTCTTGGTAAAGGGTGGAATTTCCACTTGTCCAAAGTTAGCTCTGATTCTACTCAGTGTTTACATGCTTCTTACACTAGCTATAATATAATACATAGTATATAATAAAATATAATGCTCTAGATTTGAACATCAGCTACACAAAGAAAATACAAGTTTAAAAAAATAAAAAGAGAAGATATCCTTAGTTATGGACAATCTTTCTACAGATTCTGTATAGGAATCAAATCCTTACTTGAAAGGCAATTGAACTGAATATTAAAATGCAGATGGCTTTTATTTCCTTATTTCCTTCATTGATTCTGATAAGCTGCTTTGACAAATGTTATTTCTGCACCTTGTTTTTGGGAGTATCTGGGTTCCACCCAGTAGCAACAAGAGAAGCAGCGCTCAGGGAGTTTGCAGCTGGAGCAAAAGACAAAATGACCAGAGTAGATATTTTTGGTTTGGCAAGCCGCACAATGTTGCTGTAGCCGTCTCTTGAGTAACATAAAGCCACCATTTGGGCGTAGGACCTTTCTGTTGAGTGTGTTACAAAAAAAAAAATCTGTATTTTGTGGTTTTCTTTGTATCATGTGAATGTGACTTGCAAATGCTCAAGAAATGTAGTCGGTGCTGCTTTTGACATAGATCGGGGCAGCTTTTAACACACTCTATGTTTTCAGGCAATGTAGTCTATTCATAGTTAGTTCCTAGCAAACTAAAGAAACTAAAACTTTTCTTGAGAGTTTTTTCTCTATTAGGGCAAAATGTTCAAGAGGCACTCTTATGTGTTATCGACAATGAATATATGTAGCATGTCTCTTAGGCAGATGAAAATCCTGGCTTTTGGAGAAGAGCCTGACAAGGTGTTAGACTCTGTACTCTTTTGTCAACAAACTCCAATCTTTTTATCTGACTACAAGCAGCAGCTGAACACGACAAAATAAGCAGGGTATGTGTTGGTGCCTAGGAATCAGCCTTGGAGGTTGCAGTTCATGTTAATCGACAGTCTGTGTTTCTGAGCCCACAGCAGTGGCAAAGACGCTATGGGATTTATAGCAATTATGAAAGATCTCACTCGGTGTTCAGCATTACCCTCATGATGCCTTTGCAATACATTCGTAGAACATTCAGCGCACCTTCATAATGCATTCATAAAGCATTCACAGAACATTCATAAGCATGTAAGGATACCTTAACATCCGAACACACATTAACAGCTGTAGTACACATTTATAACAAACATGATATAATAATAACTAACATTATAATCATATAATGTCTGTTATTAATGTACTGTAGATTAAAGTTAGAAAGGCATGTTAGGATGTTAAGGATTTAGCATTATGAAGGTACAGTTAATGTAAAGCATTGTCAGGTACATTGGGTGCAGTTACATGTAGTTACTTCGGTTCCAACACATTTATAATGCATAATGCACATGCATAAAAGTGATATTCTTAAGGAATAAGTCAGATCTTTACTGTGAACATGTCCAATATAACAAAATCTCTGCATATGTAAAACTATTGTGGAAATTAATAATTTAATATTAGTTCACTGAAATGTTTATGAATATCACTCAGATGCACTTACTTTTTAATTATGTTTTCACATTTATGCTTACATATCCTTGCATGTCTCATGCCAGTGTGAAATGCAACAATTACAGCAGAGTCCCCTCCCTTGCTCCTGTATCAACAAAAAGGAATGAATTCCGGTAACACAAAGGTTATTATTAAGTACACTGTCTAATTATGGTTTCTGCCTGTCTTTGTAGTTCATTCTAGTTTTGCAGCTGGATAGCCTTGGAATCAAATAGGTGAACTAACACTTAAGACAAGCATTATACTTTAAAAAATATTCTGTATCTATGTATTGCATTTTTTCATCTCACACTAGAAAAAGACAGGTATGCTCAAAAGAGTCATGAGCAAAAGCTTAGTTTTGTATAGCTTTTCAACAACATAACCACACTCTGATTGGAAAATCTAGTAACTCTAATGTCCCTGGAATGCTAGCTGACAGTAAATGAAACTGAGTTGAATCCAATGCCTAGAATTCTAGGCAAGACAGTTTCCTCCAAGCCACAAAACCTGCAACATTTCTGACCACTCCCGTCTACCCCCGCGAGGATTCCTTCCCTCTAAGCCTACACCCAAAGATATTCTGACCACACCTGCTTACAACACTGTTTTCTGTTGAAAACTGCCTGTTGTCATGTGGCAGAACACAATATCTTCAATAAATTGTGGTACTTCTATTACCTAAATAATAATATGCTTTGATTTTATGTACTTTAAAGTAGCGTTTGTAAGGCTTCAAATTAGTGTTTTAGGAAATCAAAAACAGGCTTATGAACTGCTGAAAAGGGAAATGTGCACATAACATTATATTGTTTTTAAAACAAATGGCTCAAATCCCATTGCTTTAAACTACTACCAGAAAACCTCACAATTGTTTAGAGCTGTTGTTTAACTTGAAGAAAATGAGTCACCCTCAGTTTTACTGTCTATAACTGGCTGTTATAATTCTAATGCACACATTCCACATTTTTTATGACTTTTAAAGTTACATTTTTTTCCATAAATGCCAACAAAATTTCTAATTGCTGTTTTTTGAGTAGTGACCATTCACTTTTTAATCAACCTTTGATAATGAATAATAATTTTTTTGTCAGGATAGTGTTAAACAAACATTTGTAAGAAAAAAATGCAACTAGAGTACTAGTTAGGGACATTGTCTTTCAGATATGAAGTATACTTAGTGACATCACACAGAAGTAATGGTCCAATTTGGATGTAATTTGGCACATGTGCAGACCAGCGATGGGTATGTAAATGATTCGATTTGCACATCTAATCACCAGACATAGAGGTAATCTCATAGATGCATTAGATAGCATTACCAGCACTTGACAGTGTTTGATAGGGGTTGCATTGGGGGTTTACATGAGGTCGGCTGGTCGTATCGTGCAATTAACCAGCATGTGGGTTATGCAGACGTCACCCACACATGTCATGAAGGTTCTGGTCGCCCAAGACAGACCACACCAAGGGAAGATCATCGTATTGTTTGGCAAGCATTACAGAACCCCATGACATCTGCGCCTGCCATCCGGACACAGGTATTGGACTCTCTACAGCACCCCGTGTCATCCTGCATCATGTCTCAATGACTGGCATCAGCTGGACTACGGGTTCACTGTCCCATGCATAGGCTGCCGTTAACACCAGTGCAGAGATGGCTGCATTTGGAGTGGTGCTGTAACCGGGAGGCATGGACTGCTGATGAGTGGCATCGTACCATGTTCAGTGATGAATCTCAGTTCTGCATTACCACCGATGACTATCGTGTGCGTGTATGGCGTATGAGGAGAGAGGACCCACCCTACCGGTGTTGTGGAGAGACACACCGGCGTTACCCCTGGCATCATGGTATGGGGAGCCATAGGGTATGACTTCAGGTCATCTCTGGTAGTGATTTGGGGAGATCCTGATGACACAGCGCTACGTCAGTGACATCCTGTGTCCACATGTCTTACCCATCCTGAGACAGCGCCCTGGTACAGTCTTTCAACAAGACAACACCTGCCCACCCATGGCACATGTGTCTATGGACTACCTGCATCATGATGAGGTCCTCCCATGGCCAACCAGGTCCCCCGATCTTTCCCCAATTGAACATGTGTGGGATCAGCTCGGACGGCAACTCGATTGTCTGATCCTCCCGTGTGCCACGCCCCCTCATCTACCTCATGTGGAATCCCCGTGTTGACCAGCTGTTTCTTGTTGCTGTCATTAGTCCTGTGTACTGTCCGCATTTAAGTATATTTCCCCAGTCCGGTCATTAACGTTGTATGTTGTCCGTGTTCCTTTTTGCATCCCAAATAAATCCCTCGTTACCCGACTTCAGCTTATGTCCTGCTTCCCTGCTCTGTGCCTGAGCAAAAGCCACGACAGAATGACCGGACTTGAAGAGAAGATGCCTCCTCTGATCGAGGATGAATACATCAGTCTAGTTAACGAGGTAATTTATTGGCTGCAACAGCCTGAGGTCCAGGAGGACCGTCAAAAGACTCTCATTTAGTGGAGGAAGTGAGAGTCAACCTGCGGCGACTAAAATGTGGGGTGGCAGAATCCAATATGCAGCAAGTAGCCCTAGACAGCGGACTTCCCTATGGTCTGCTGTCTGAGCAACCAGAAGTGCCCCAGACAGCACGGAAAAAAAGGAGCAGAAAAGCCGAAGACAGGAGGGTGTGCCGGAGGTCTTCCTGCGAGCCGTGTCAATCTCCGCTGCCTGCCCTGCTGCGTATCGGGAGGAGCCCCTCCCGATTCTGAAAAGGCGGCGCCAGCGGTTCCTGCTCTGCCCCCGTGGTTCCTGTGCTGGCGGTTCCTGCTCCGCCCTCCGTGGTTCCTGTCCCGGCGGCTCCTGCTCTGCCCTCCGTGGTTCCTGTCTCAGCGGCTCCTGCTCCACCCTCCGTGGTTCCTGTCCCGGCCCCCCTGGTTCTTGCTCCAGTCCCCACAACGCATATCCTTCAATCTTGATTCCCGATCACTTGCTGCTACAGAATTGGTGTCATCCCTGGGATTCCCAAAATTTTTAAATTGACAGGAAGTCTTCCCTTACTTTTACTTTTGCCACATAAACATGCTTGGTGATCTTGCTTAGATTGGCTGTGATATTATTATTATTTTTAACCTTTGCACATTATATTTTACATTTATGTTTTACACATTTAGAAGACTCTTTTGTCCAAAGCAGCATATAAGTCAGGCAAATAGCACAGTGCAAATATACATGCTGTAAAGGAGTCACTTAGGCATAAGTGCAGCTAGGCTGAGCTTCCAGTGAATGCCCAGGTACAAGGGTAAACAGTATTGGAGCAGGAGCTACACAACACCTTCTAACAAAGCAAGAACCTAATAAGACTATTCAAGCACCAGAAGTGCATGATAAAAACATTCAAGGAACGTAAAGGCATTTGGCCAGTAGAGGAATTCATGGAACAGATGGATTGTGAGGCATTTCTTGAAGGTGGAGAGGGAGTCTGATGAACAGATGTGGTTTGGCAACTCACTCCACCAGTGAGGAACCAGAAAAGACAACCGTCTGGAGTGGCACTTCTCGCATGATTGAGCGAGCTCCGAGTGGCATTTGTTTGCTGACCGAAGGTGGTGACAGAGGACATAATTCCTTTTGATGGAGAAGGGTACCTGTAAGCCAGCACCAAGGACTTGAATTTTATGCGAATGCAAATAGGGAGCCAATGAACAAAGACAAGGAGGGTTGTGACATGACAACATTTAGGCTCAATTAATATCAATTGTGTTGCTGTATTTTGAATGATCTGCAGTAGTTAAGCTGCATAGTGAAATAGAAAATAAATAAATCTTAAGGGTCAGAAGAGCACATTTGTGTGCTCAGTAAAGAACAACTAGTCATCTATCATTACCCCTAGGTTCCAGGCAGACCTTGATGGAGACAATGTGGATTATCCAAGCTGAACAGTGATGTCATGATGGATGGTAGGGCTGGTAGAGAAGACAAGAAGCTCCATTTTGGAGAGATTAAGCTGGAGGTGATGGTCCCTCATCCAGACTGCAATGTCAAGCAGGCATGCAGAGGTCTGAGCATAGGCTGTGGTGTTGTCAAGAGAGAAGGTCAAGTAGATTTATATGTCATCAGCATAGTAATGGCAAGAGAAGCCATGAGACTGGATGATCTGAGCTAGAAAGGTAATACCAAGAGAGAAGAGGCCAAAAACAGAGCCTTGGGAAACATCAGTTGTTACCTGATGTGATTTGGACACCTCTGTTCCCCAAACACTTGGACTGATAGGTATGAGCCAAACTTGTGCAGAGCAGTCCCCATGATTCCAAGTTGAGAAATGATGCCCAGGAGGATATATAACTGTGTCAAAGGCTGCAGGATCAGTACAGATGACCAGGATACAGCTCTTGCAGCATTTAGAGTATCCATAACAGTCGAGTGCCCAGGTTTGAAGCCAGACTGAAGAGGGTCCAGTCCAGTTCTAGTGTTAAAGTCCATCCATCCATCCATCCATCCATTTTATGCCATCCAGGGGCAGGTCACTGGTACAGCAGTCTGAGCAGAGATGCCCAGACCGCCCTTTCCCCAGCTCATCTGGGGAATAGCATGGCACACCCAGGCCTATAATCTCTCCAAGGCATCCTGGGTCTGTTTTGGGTCTCCTCCCAATTGGACATGCTCCAAAGCACCTCCCCAGGGAGGCATCCTAGACATATGCATGAACAACCTCAACTGGCTCCATTCGATGCGGAGGAGCAGCAGTTCTACATTGAGCTCCTCTCAAATATCCAAGTTCCTCACCTCATGACCATAGGTGAGGGTAGGAACATAGATCAACTAGTAAATCCATGTTGTTGGCTAAAACAGCCCAACAACATGAAGAACTTTCATGAACTTAGGGTGAATCTCACCCACTCCCGGACCCTTAACAATAAAGAGTTTTTTGAATACTTCAGTGGCTATAGCCCTAGTGATAGTTAAGTCCTCCTCTGAGTCTGCTGACTCTACCTCCTCCAAGGAAGGTCTGTCAGTGGGATTCAGGAGGTCCTCAAAATACTCCTTCCACTGTCTGACTATATCCCCATTTGAGGTCAACAGTGCTCCATCCCTGCAGTAAACAGCATGTTTAAAGCCTTGGTTCCCCCTTCTGAGTCACTTCATAGTTTGCTAGAATCTTTCCAAGGCCAACCAAAAGTCATTGTGCATGGCCTCACCAAACTCCTCCCACACCCGTTTTTGCTTCTGCAACTGCCAAAGTTAAATTTCACTTAGCTTGCCAGTACCTGGCTACTTCTGGAGTCCCACAAGCAAACTATATTCATTAGGCCTCCTTCTTCAGCCTGACAGCTCCCTTTACTGCTGAAATCCACTACTGAGTTCAGGGATTGCCACCGTGACTGGCACCAACAATGTTATGGCCACAGTTCTGCACAATCACCTCAGCAATGGATCAGTACACTACCCATTCAGGCTCAAATGTCTCCAGCCTCCCTTGGAATGCAAAAGAAGTTTTGCTGGACATACGAGTTGAAGATCTCCTGGAAAAAGGCTTCTGCCAAATGCTCCCAGCACACCCTCCCTATGCGTTTGGGTCTGCCAAGTCTATCTGGCATTTTCCCCCGCCATTCGATCCAACTCACCACCAGGTGGTGATCAGTTCACAGCTCAGCTTCTCTCTTCACCTGAGTGTCCAAGACATGCGGTCACAGATCTAGCAATAGGATTACAAATCGATCATCAAGCTGCAGCCTAGGGTGCAGAACCACGATTAAACCAAGATTTAAAAATGCAGATATGTTTAAAAATATAGATTAGTCTCTTAATTTTTTTCCATAGCCATATGTTCAAACATGGTATTTGTTATAGACAAATAACAGAGCAATAACAGAGCACCGATTGCGTTCAGATAGGGCAAGCCATTCCTCCCACTCACACCCTTCCAAGTTTCACTGTTGTTACCCATATGAGCAATAAAGTCTCCCACTGAAACACTGTAGTCCCCAGAAATGGGGTGCCATTCAGCACCTCATCTATGGTCTCCAAGAAGGCCAGATACTCTGAGCTGATGTTTGGTGCACAGTCAGAGCCTGTCCCATGAAATAAAATTTGAAAGGACCCTCTCTTCACTGGGGTGAATTCCAGTGTACTAGTGCCTGACCAGTGGGATAAGAGTAGACCCACACCTGCCCAGCTGGGCAACTCCAGAATGGAATAGAGTACAGCCCCTCTCCAAAAGTCTGGCTTCAGAGCCTGCGCTGTGCTTTCACGTGAGCCTGGCTATATCTATTCAATATCTCTCTGCCCCCTGCATAAACTTAGGCTCCTTTCCCACCAGAGAGGTTACATTCCATGTCATCAGATTTGGTAGCTGACGATTGGACTGCCACCCAATCTACAGTGCAGTCGTGAGCTCACAGGGGGGTAGAAACCTGGCCACCAAGGTGGGGCCCCCGGTCTTCCTAATCGAGGTCATATGATCCTTAGTGTCTCTTTCCATAGGGGTCATTGTGAATAGTATATGTACAAAGTACACTTAATTTCTTGTATTAGTTTTAAAGTTGTGTCGATTTAGGAGTGGAGATTATCTATTGGTGATTATGCTACCAGTTCAACTTCATCACTCCATGTTTTCTCAGCAATATGGGAATATCAGTTCACTTCCTCCAGGCTGCCTCCTACAGTCAAAACTTCATTGCTGCTTCTAATTATATTGTGCATAACTGCTTTTGAACATGGGTTAATGAGAGTGTGTTTGTTTTGTATCAGGGAAGTGGAGAACCACGTTTAAACCCAGACAGTGGATGCAAGTATTTGAGCTGCAGACTTTGCAAAATGAATACAATGCAGACGGAGTGCTCATCTCCTGGGACTCATTCCTTAGCGATCCACTGTAAAACTACCTTATTATTTTTCTCCTGGTGCGAAACCCCCCAACCCCCGTGCTCCAGACAGCCCCTTTGCTCATCCACTCTGAAAACAAAAAAAGTAAAGTCTGATGGTGTAACACCTCTGGAAGCCCTCAGACAAAGAAATGCAATGCAAAGGAAATCTGTCAGGTAACACTAACATCTACTTGGTGAACATATACTGTATCTGAAACCAGAATTATGTTGTGACTTTCATTGCTTTATCTGACTTAAACTCACACACACACACACACACACACACACACACACATTGGGTAAACATATCTTTATGGGGACCGCTCATTCATTTTTATGGGAAAAATGCTAACACTAACTATGACAACCTTAACCCTACCCAGTCCTAACCATAACCATAAGTAACCAAGCAAAATACAAGAGTTTTTAATTTTTTCATTTCAGTCACAGATTTTTTTAAAATCGAGTTTCCCCTTATGCGGACCAGGAAACTGGTCCCTATGATGGAAAAAAACAGGTATTCATCACGTTGTGGGGACATTGTGTCCTCATAGGGTAAGGTATACCTGCACACACACACACACGTACTGTATATAGAAGAAGTATGACCTAAGCATATTTTTGGATGACATTTCTGGATCATCTTGGTTGATCAGGACTGGTTCAAAGTGTGACCCATTTCTCCATATTGTATCCATTAACTTGACACATAAAATAAATCCATCCATCCCTTCTGGGGTACACGTGAATCAATTTATTAAAGGACAAGAAAAATATATTGAGGATGAAAGCATCTCCATATTGTATGAGATGCATGTCCTAATGTGTCGTAATTCGTAATTCATTTGAATTGTACTTAAGTATATTTATGGGACAAATTACTTTAATTCTCTTGCCGGCTAAGGGATCTCAAAGGACTATACAGTCACCCCTCCAGATTCATGAATTTGACATTTAGAGTTTTGGTTATTTGCAAGCTGGCCGTGCAATTGAAATATTTTTGGAGCATGCTGAAAGATTGTGCAAACTCACAGATGACGAGTAAGCCAAAAATAAATAAACAATACTGAAAATGATTTGGATCACATAAAATCATATAAAATGTAAATGTCAGTGCTATTTAGTACTTGTTAGTGTAATTGCATACTATACATTTGATTTTAAAAGCCTTGTGTTGGATACGCCACGCATCCTTGTCTTGGCAACCATCCTCACTCACATGGTACCTGTCTTTGTGACCGTAGACACTCACGTTTCTTGCATAACTTTTCAGTACCATTGATTTTGTATTCTTAATAATGCGCACAGGTTTTATTCGTGAATTTTCACATTCACAGGTATCTTCCTCCCTAACCCTCGTGAAGGGGTGACTCTTCCATCTAAAAAACTGATTTTTCTGTAGTATGAGCGATGTGGTTTTTGCCAAATAAATTTTTGCCCTCATTGTTTCACTCTTTCTCTGAGGACAGTTCCTCTTTTTCTGACTTTACTGAATTTTTACAGGTTGATATGAGTGGGCTGGAGGGGTGTTAGTGCAGTACAAGTACAAAGCATCCTTTAGTTCTCTATTAGTACACCCCCTTTTCATTGTATTTACCTGGAGAAACTTCTGTTTAACACCATGGTGCATCAGCAGAAAAAGAACCAAAACACTGTTGCTTCACACCTCTGGGACCATGGTCTGAGTCTCTATCTATCTACTTGTGTTACCACAGGGTTTTGTTTGGATTCTCTCCACAGTCCAAATACATGCTAAGGTACACTGGCATTGTCGAATAGTGTGTGTGTGTGTTTGTGTGTGTGTGTGTGCGTGTGTGCCCTGCAGTGGATTGCTGCCTTGCCCTGAGTTATTCTCTGCTTTATGCCCACAGCTTCCAGGATAGGCTCTGGATCCCTGCAAACCTGCATCGTGGGTACAGAAGATGGATTTATTATTATTGTACGCATTACTTATAGTTTTCACATTAAAATGCTTTGGATTGGTTTACTTTGGAATAATCACAGTTTTCACAAATACGTACTATATGTCCTTGTAGCATGGCATAATGGCCTCACATATACAGGGTTGGTGGTTCAAAGCCTGCCCCTATTCATTTGGGTGGTGTTTCCTCCTAGACATGTGGTCATGCGTATTGGTAGCAGTTGGAAAATGGATGCATGCCTCCATAATGTACAACTGGACTCTATGACAACAAGGTCAAGGTCCTTGATTACCAGCATCCTGTTTCATTTGACTCTTTAGTATAAAGTTACTGCTTCCACCTATTGATCAATGAGTGTTGTTGAAAAATAATTAATTAGGTTTATCAGATTATTCATTAATGAAGCACTCAATTCAAAATCTTCAAAGGATATAATATCTGAAAACAATTTTGTAAAAACATTGTTATTGATCTTTTGCGCAGCTGAGCTACTATGCAGGACATTTCTCAGTTTTTAGCGCATTGCGGTTTTCACTTGAAATAATTTTTTTATTTTTAGCTGATCATATACTTCTGATGATTGAATCTATAGAAACAGACAATGCATATATACAGCATATTAAACACTGATAATTATTGTTAATATCTAAGCAGCCTACATCACTTGAGCATAAAGAGGAACCTTTGGTATTGAGACCAGGATGCAATAGCATTCCCATCTGTACAGCTTGCTGAAGAGTTCTCATTTGCTAGCTCTAGGCAGCAGTCCAATGGCACTTGATGAGGGAACTGAAGAGAGCAAGATGCACAAGTCAGATAGCAAGCGGAGAAATGGGGAGAGAGTGAGGTTCCATTCAGCAAAATCAGAACTTCTTTTCGAAAGTCAGCTTTTCAAATTGGAGCATGTCCTTTCACATGTAATGCATAATTTTCACAGAAAGATAAATTTTCAAATTAGACATACACACTTCTCTTCTAAAGGTTTTGTATCTTCTAAGAGGACCGGAGGGGTCTGAAGAGCATCTTGCACTGTCAAATGCTTCAACCCACAGGGAACTGTATAACAATTAGACAGAAGGAAATGAGGAAAGAAGCAGCATATTTTCTCTGTGTTATGTGCTTAAATTTAATGATTTATTATTTTAAATGGTTCACTTATGTGTGTAAAAGCAGTAAATAGGAAATGAAGTTGGTAAAAAGCCTGCAATCTGCAAATCCTTGGTGGTCATAGAAGATGATCCGGCTGGATTAAGGGTTTGGGGGATAAAAAAAAATATTGTCAAATTTATGCATTTGTCCTTTCCAACTCTATTTTAAGAGTAATTTAAAAGAAAAACTTACACTGTATGATTACTACGTTAACTGCAATGTTCATCCCATGTTAAATCGAGCCATCTTAACATATCCAGAAATGATCCATAATAATAAGTTGCTAAATTGCTTAATAATTGTTTGTTAGTTAAAGATTTGTCTAATACAAGAGCATGTTCTTCTGCATACTTAGTTCTAAACGTTTACATACGTTGCTCTTTACTAGCTTCTAGGACGATTATTGTTATAGGTTATTTTTCATTTATAATAGATAGCAATTACTGAGGTTAGTGTAAATGTTTAGATCCTTAGAATGGTAGCTATTTGTTGATAGCATGGCAACGTGATATTTCTCTTAGTATTGTGTTTCATTATATTGTTAGTATCAATGACAATTCTAATAATAGGAAGGTAAAGTTATAGCTGTATCTATTTATTTACACAACCTCACATTCATATTCAAGGAGGCACTTTGAAGAGAAAAGAAGTGTGTTTTTCTTAAAGCCCCCCCGAGTCATTTTCTTTCACCCTTATCTCTTCTCTTTATCTGTTTGTGAAACATGTTTGAGTAACATGAAATGTATCGGTGATGACCTTTTTAAAAATCAGACAAACAAAATGGATTTAGGTGAAAGAGGACAAATAAAATACTTAGAATTAGTGAATATTCTAATTTAAAGTTAATAACATCATGAAATATGAATGAGCTGTGTTTCAAAGAAAACAAACTACAATTTCTTCATACAATAGAGGATGTGCATGTTTTTAGAGTTTATTTATATGATCATAATTATTATGTTATGTTGTGTTATGTTATAATAAAATTTATACCTTATATATGCATTCAGTTCAGATTTGTTTGTTACCTTCAAAGGAATAACATTATTGTGGGGCTGGTCTCTACCTATCTACATAATGCTATAAGATACAGCCATTACAGGTACAGTTGCGGATAATTCCCATTTGTTATGTTAATATTTTGTTTATTATGTGACAATTTACTGGAACCCAATGCAGCTGGTGATTTTATTTTGTAATATAAATATGCCTTCACTTATGCCAAGCCCCGTGCTGCTCATACCAACAGTATACCAAAAGCAAATAAGCTATAATTGCCTGTTGTCTGGAATTGATAATATTTGTCGTTTCTTGTATTGGCCCAGGGATGCTATAATATTAATATTCAGCTATACTTCATAAAAATGATATGGAGTAAACCTAAAATGATTATGCACCTTTTTGTTTCATTATATTCTATTTATAATTCAAAAACTACACATATATTCATAATTATTATATGACAATTCAATAGATTATAGAATGTTTTCACATTTTCGCTAACATTTGTTTAAGAGTCCTGGATTACAACAAACACTGTTTATAAGTCCAACAAAAGACCCAGTTTTGTTGATGATGGGGACTTTGAAGTTTCAAAGTATACTAAAATGGCTAAATGTTTCCATTTATCTAAAGATATTTAACACCAAAACGAACATTTTCAACACAAAAAGTCACAAAACAAGTTATAGAATGCCAGGCAAAGGAAGAGATTATCACATCTAAACTTTCTGGCATCTAGACAACTTGAAAGAGGACATACTCTTCCTTCTCTTCATCATCATGTTTGCTCATGTAATAATATGATTTCACTGCAGATGAGATATGTTTATAATTAAGTGGCAACTCACAGTGATCTGATTGCATTTTGTGTGCTTTTAATATTTAAATTCCAGCTGGTTGCATACTACAGTTACAGTTCTTCATTTAATGTTTTATTCATGACTTATTTATGAAGTAAAAATTGGCACATAGAAAAAGTGATAAAAGATTGTGCATGCTGCTACATACTTATTCCAAAATTCAAATTTTAAAATCATATCCAAGTGAAAGTGAAGCGTAAACATGTTTGAAATCAAAGTGGTTTTTATGGTATGTAAAGTCTTTGATGAAGTAATCCTTATTTTCATTAAGTATCCATAGAATGGATTAAGTGTTATTTTAACTACACTTACCAGACAACTGTACCAACATTTTTTCTTGTAACTGATAAATACAAGTTATCTGAAGAAGCACAGATGTAGACCATGATTAACAGCAAAAAGAAGAGAAGGTGAGATGGCAACAAGCAAGGAGTCTCAAACCAAAATCTGAAAAAAATGAAAAGGCCTGTAGACCTTCAAGTATCACCAGAAATCCTAATTAACTGAATATGTGCATAAAAATTGTAACATTTTATATTAAGGACAAGAAATATCGTAAGAGAATGATTTAGGGCATAAATAATGGCCTTTATCATCTAGATATGTACATCTACAATAAAAATGGACAAACTTATGTGAAGTTGTCCAACAGAAAAACAACTTCCTCTTTCTTCTCCGTAGCACATTCAACATGTTTTATGCATGGAATAGATCAGGTCACTTCCTCCTTTATTAACGACTGAATGTAGTTCATTTATCTGGTAGCATAATCAAGGAAAAAGCTAATGATTGTCCACATGCTCACCCGAACTGCCAAGTTTTTAGATAGATAGATAGATAGATAGATAGATAGATAGATAGATAGATAGATAATAGTGCTATGGCCCATGGGTAGTTTGTGTTTTCTAAAAGTTCACCTTCCTTTTACACAATGGAACCAATGTCCTTTCTATTTCCTATCATTAACTAGAGAAGGGCCATGTCTTTGTTATTTTCTATTACAGACTCCTTGAAGTATTTATTTGTCATTTCCTTTTAATTAAAATAGTCAGAATCTGTGCCCAATTTCTCACTCCGGAAGTTCTCATACTTTTCTGCTGTTTTGAACAGTTTCAGATATTTCAATATGGGGATTTTGCCCCATGTTTCTGTAAAAATGCACACACTTGTAATTGTTTCAGCTGAATCGCCTTTATTTCATAAATTACAAGCATACACAGGGAATTTGTTCTGGTGTGTCTGCTCATACATATATTTCCCTATTATTTCCAGTTTTGCATGTTACATCATATATGGTGACATATTCTGAACTTGACTTGTAATGTATGGGTAGAAGGTGTTTATCTTGAAATACCCTTGAAGGCAATGATTACACAAGGACATATTAACATATTAAAGCAATGTATTTGAAACGTAAAGTAGCTTCATATAGATGAAAGGAACATTTAGAGGTTGGTAGGTCTGAAGATGTGCATTTATTATGTGCTACAAAAGAATTGCATATTTACTCTGCATATTGCAAAACTAGGCCAGGTTGATTCATTAAACAGTCTTTCTGGTTATTAACTATTTGATAGAACTTCTGGCTAAGTATGTGGATGACTTCAATTATTTTCATACAATTATTAATTTCTGTAAAACTATTTGCCTATTACAATTATACATTTTCTGTGTGCATTGTATAAAACACAGCTATGAATACAAATAAAACAGATATTTAAGTCACTTTGGATAACAGTGGTTTCTACACAAATAAAATGCCAAAATAATGAGTACACACTAATCTAATTACATATGTATGCATTTTTATCAAGTCACATTTTATGTATTACCAAGTAACCAGATTTAACCAGATATTTTATACTGCATTTTTTTTCTTTCTATATGCACTTCTTTAAAAATAAAGTAATATTGTACAATGCTGGTTACACATGTTTTATATTAACATATTTTAGCACAGGTAGAGGCTTATACGTGTTGTCTGGACATGCACATATTAATATTAACTGAGAACATCAGATTATTATTTATTATTATTACATTGGTGATGGCCTAGTGCAATGCTAATGAGGAGGAACAAACTAAGCTGGATCATTAGCCTGCTATTCAGAGCTGTTTCTAAGACTATACTTTGTGGTTTGTTTGCCAGAACATTCTCAATGAATTGTAGCGGCTTCAAGACATTTAAGTCTTGTGTTAAAGGACCCCATATTGTTTAGGAATTAACTACTTTATAAGACCTATAATTATATGGTACAAATAATAAGACACAGCCACTGAGGGTCTCAGAGGCTTGGAGGGTTCTGGCCTTTTTTCTGATCCTAAAACCTTAATGTGTGTTTAAAAGTTTAAAACTAAAATGCCGGAAATTTAAAATAAAAATACATAGACTTACAACAGAATACACTGGATTAGGAAGTCCTATAGTCCAATTGTTCTGTTTAGGCAATTTCTACTAAACGTTTCTTTATTTATTTAAGCTCCATTGTAATGATGAACATTGAATATTGTACGACAAAATAATATAGGAATAGTGCTTCCAAATTTTTTAGACCTCTGCCATAAAAGTAAAAGACTACCTGGACATCACTTTACCTGAGACCTGTGTCGTCAGCTTGTACCCAACACCTTCTATACCCAGATTGGTCATTGTGTTTGAATGGTCCACGTGGTTCTTCACTGGTGACTAAAGTGAGAATGCCTACCAGGACCTTGGGGTACTAACCTCCAGCTCATCCTTTCTTTTGACTCATAATACTTAAGGATTGTAAAATCCCCTGTATTGCATACCCAGAAGCTCTAGAAGTCCTGCTTCTAGTTCAGTCAAATTTTTATCACACTTGACTGTCTTATGGCCACTCCAGACCCAAACACAGCAGTGTACGTACAGTAGCAGTTTGCTCAATAAGTCACGTAGGTTTTATAGTGCTACCTTTTACCTATGAACACTTCCCCACTGTCAATATACTGTACCACAAATGTTATTCATGAGTGAAGAATCTAGGACTTTCATTATGAAATTGCCAGTGAGCCCAAATTACAGTGAAAATAAGAGAAAACTAACTAAAGTGATCTTCCAGGCAGATATTCATCTCAAGTTATTCTACTTTTATCTCTAAAAAACAATTTGTTCTCAATGTTTTGTCTCTATGCTACTTAATTTCTGTGAAATGCATTTGCTTATAGGTATAGTATATAATAAAGAAAAGTATGATTATTGCAGTTTAAATTTATTTTCTTTCCACTTTCAAAGAAAAGAAAATACTTTTTTTAACTTGAAGCACTGTACATTGAGAATCACTTTAAACCATAAATGAAAAAAATTATTTGGTTACCATGGCTAGGAAGTAGCAGACTAAAACACCAGAATGGCATAAAATTTGAAACTGTAAAAAGTGAGTGTTTTCCTGGCAAATCACGTATGCACTGTCATAGTTTGAAAATAAGATTAATTTTCTCTCTCTAAGGAAACTCTTTTGACTCTCCTAGTAATGCATATACTATATACAACAACAAATAAACTAATTCCACTACATTCACTGAGGCTTTCGATGCTGTTTCAACAACTCAAGGATGTTGTCATTAAGAATTTGAATATACAATTTAAGAATTTGTGATTTAATAAAAGTGTGTCATAATTAATTATTGCCATCTTAAAGCATATATCAGAAACATACAATTAGGCTGTAATGAAACAAAAAAAGGATCTATTCATATTGATCAAGCGTCTGTAAGTTGGGTGAAACAGGAAGCTATCAAAGTTTCCTTCACACAGGATGAGCTGCTGGGCATGTGACGGATGTCTTATCAGGAACAACTATTTCATAAGCCGCTGCTAGTGTACTCAGGAATGGCTGGGAGAACAATTGTAAAAATAATAAAAAAAAAAAAAGCTTTCTATGAAATATGAATGCATCACATCATTTTCAACAGGTAAATAACCACAGGCGGCTAATTAATAATATTTCACGTTTAGATCCGGCTCACATGCTCCCAGGTACATTTAAAAAATTATTTAAAATTGCATAAAATGCTCTGCTTAAAACATAACAGTGTTGTAAGACTAGAAAGAGGACTTATATTTTTGTTAGATCTTCACTTCTGACTGGAACATGGCCCATAATATCATCCAGTCAATGTTATAACTTTTATCGAACAAAAAATTAGAGATCCTTATCCCTACAAGGATCCCTCTTGTCATGATGACTTGTTTAAGAAAAAGCTGTTTAAAGAGATGTATTAAATCTACTGAATTAAAAATGAACTAGAATAACAGCAGTTATTTCACAGATAACTCATCACAACTAGTTAGTAGCCAAAGCCTGGGTTTTCTTCAGCTAGGCTCTTTCCTGATAATGTAATATGATGGTGAACAGTTTAAATGTGAAGATTGATCTTCTGTTAATGCTACAAATACATAGCATAAAAGTTAAACAAATTTTTAGGATCAGGTACACCACAGCTGTTACACAGTTCTGCCTGAAATTGTGCCACATCTAACTTCAGAGGCATTTTCACTTGCTTTAAGATACTACAGCACTCCATTACCATTCCTGACCTCTGTAAACCCAACCATATATTGATACATTCTGGTGATGAGCAGGTGACATGACACACACGCAGCTGTTTAAGTTTAAGTGCATGAATGTATAGCAGTTTAATAATAATCCAGCCTTCCTGGTAACCTTGCTGAATGCATGTATGGCCAGTGTAAATGCTTAAATGAAAGTTTGATATGATCAATAATTTCTGTGTCATTTATGTGTGTGACTTTGTGTGTGATAGAGAATGAGGGAATGGAATGTGCATTAATTTAATGGGATCTATTTGATTTCCACTAAAACATGGCACAACTGAACTGTCTCTTAACATCCATTTGGTACCATGCTTTTAGCATCCATTTGGTACCATGCTTTTAGCATTAAAATCAATAATACATTATCATCCAGAATATGTCATTGATTGACTAGCATAACATATAAGACATATCACTGCAGGGCACAACACAGTGTATCAATTCAGGCACGAGCTGAATAAATTGATATTCAATTTATATGGCATCCTGTCTTACTTCCTGTAACATCATTATACGTATTTCATCTGGAATAATGCCTGAACTATATTTGATATTCCAGGAAAACAGAGCATAAAAATAACATGCTGAAAGCTTCAGCCATGCATATCCAAATATTATCTTTAACAAGGTGGTGCTTACAAATGTATCTGAAATAGCACGGTTACCTTGAGAATGTAAAGGTTGAACTACATGTGAAAAAGAAAGAATCAAACAGTGCTGGCAGTGAGAGAACTACTTGTTTCCGAGCTGCGAGGCTCTTCAGAGAGTCAATGCCTCACATCTTAGAGAGCACTGCAGGCGTTTGCCAGCGAGAGCGTAAACAAGTCAGGAGGCGAGGGAAGCTCAGCTGTTGGGGCTCATTCCAGGAAGCTGGCGATGGCGGCACTGTGCTTTCTGCCGCCCCAGAAGCCCCTGTGCCCTGGGCCGTGCTGCTCCGTCTCTGAGGTAGGGTTACCGCAAAAGCCATGATCCAGTGTAAAGTAATCCCCAGCTATGAAGCTCCATCGCATGCCTGCAGTGCCCTGCAGCTCTGAGAGCATGCGCCAGCGGGCACAGCAGAGAGATTTACCAACTGCTGGGTTCTTAGGTCCCGACAGGTGCAGGGCCAGTTGGATATCTTTTAATCCAAGACTGGGAGCATCACGCAATATACTACAGCATATAAAATCCTTTTACAACTACCTTAGACAGGGTGCTGCTTTTATGAATGGTAACATTTCCATAAAGGTTGTTAAATAATCTAAAAGCAAAATGTGATGCAAATTCTTAATGAAAAGGGATGTTTTTTAGTTTTGCACGTAAGACATTCAGGTTATCCATAAAGCTCACTAAAGTTCAAAATGGCAATGCACTTAAAACTGAGCATGTGAAAAAAAAATTATACTTAATTTTGAAAAATCTAATTTTTCAGTTATTGGATGTTTTTGTATTAGTTTAAATGCTTCAAGACTATCATATAATTAAGGTTCCATTATATGTATTATATTACATTATATGTAATTTTTTTACTATTTTCAGGGTCATCATAAGAAGAAATGTGAAAATTATTTTAAATAACCTTTGACAGAAATAAATACAAATTTTTCTCCAACTCGTACTACTCAGTTATGAATCTAAGGAAATGTTACAATTTGCAGTCATACTACCACTTTCACTGGTCACATTTAAATTATGACAATTAAAATTTATGTTGTTTATTTGCACATTTACATTTACCAAGCCTTAGAATACAACCTACATGACAACAATTCCAAGTATTTGTCTAGTGTTCTGACAGACGCAACAAGGGACTGGCAATATGACATTCTTTAAAGCTGACCTGGAGAACATGCCAGTCATGTGAAGTGTAAGACGGCAGCTGTGGACTGTCACACTGTCTGACCCTGGAAATCCACAGCTCCATGGAGTAGCATGAGCTACGTGCGGGAAAAGGCCGATCTCCTGTAAGCACAACCCTGTTTGTTAGACAGCCACTGGTACCAACTGCCGAAAGCCGTAATTATAAGGCCCTCTAGTCCCTAGCTGTTATTGAAGTACTTTCATCCTTGTTTAATTTCTTCTGTGGCTCAGGATCTCACTTCCACCGAAACCTCCTCTGAAAATGCAGAAAGCTGACTTGGCAACTTGTGACCGTAATGTTAACCATGGAATGTTCAGCTTCCTTAATTATAGAATGGGCATAAAGTATCCAGATTTGTTTATGCGTTTCACTTTCTTGTTTGCAGCCAAATGGTATACATTTGTAGGTATAGAATTCTAGGCTAGAATTTAGATGTTCAGAAAACGCACATGTATATATGTATTCCATGCAAAACAAGCAGCTGAAAACCAAAGAACATGTTTTGTTTTATTGCAATTTGTGCAGTCATTTTAAAATAAAATGTTAGGAAAAGTTTATTTTTGATTATTAACTTTAACAATATGATTGATTTTTCAATTAATATCTGTGATGCAAAGCACTTCCAATGCATTCTTTCAGTGTGAATTTCATAAACACATAATAAATTACATTGAACTTGTTTCAAATGTTCATCATATCTTATATGTTTAGTTGGTTACATCAAAGCAATGTGAAAAAATAAACAATTATCCCTGAACTGGGAATATGTTCATAAATAATTTATATTTTCTGTATTCTTTTCCTCAAGATCTAAAAAATTCTTATCTGGGAAATGAAACAAAAGACATTACCCTCTCCCCTATAGACACAGAAGAAATGAAGAAAAATAAGCTGATACTTCCATAAATTAATCAAATACATTTCAAATCTAATCTACAATATAGTACTGAATGGTTGTAGGCAGTGATGACCACATTTTATAGATTTCCAGAATTTGGGAACTTAATCTCACTTCCTCTCCTAGTGTGGAGTTTGCATGTTCTGCCTATTTCATGCAGGTTTCCACACGGTACTCTGGCTTCCCCCTGCTGTCCACGACATGCTGTTAGGCTAATTGGCATCTCTAAATTACAGTGTGTGTGCCCTCCAATGGACTGGCATTCTGACCAGAGTGTGCTAGCGTGGGCTTCAGGCCCCCTGTGACCCTGACTGGAATGAGTGGGTGGAAAATGGATGGAAATTAATATTATAATGTAACTTAGACAGTATACTAAAAATTACCCATTCCATCTGACATGAAATGAGAAGTTCAGTATTCAATAATACTCCATTGAATGTATAATTATGCACATTGGAAAAAAATCATCTTTAGAAGGACAGTGGTAGAACACTTCTCAGGTCCTCCCTTTCAGCGTTACTCATACCATCTGATCCTGGGCTGTAGCCCTATTAAGGGTTTTCAGCTGGGTGGTCTGACCCAGACAAGCATTTCATGCCATGAACACGGACATGGTGTCTCAGCTCCTCCTAACGTATGATAATGAATGAAAAGAGGGTCTCCTTCAGCCTCTGCATGACTAAGATAGTTTGGAATTGTATATTGTGTAAGAGCTATCATATTGAATTCTAGTTTTGTTTGTTTAGAATTTGTGGCTTTAAATTATGTTGTTCAATATTTAGTAGACATTTGACTATTTCCTCAAATATAGCTGGTGGCTATTACGATTAGTGGGAAGACTTGTCCAGTGAATTTGACAGTAAGATCTCTGTCAAACCTGACTGGACTGTTTATCTGTCTGTCTGCTGGTTTATCTGACTGTCAAATTATCCTTCTCTGCAAACATCTCATAGCACTCAGAATGTAAATAGTATTACTTTGGTCACATGACTGGGGGACGCTGTGTGTGTGTATGTGGGGGGGCGGGGGTGTTTCTTCGTGAAATGGAGCACAAACACTTTCATAACAAATGTAAATATTTATATATGAACGCATTTTATGAAGTGAATTCATTCAATGCCCCTGACACAGAGAAACCTATGTTTTAATGCACAATATAACAACCGACTAGCATAAAGTATAAAAGGATTTATGGCAGATCTTTTTTCTATTATAAAATAAATATTACCCTGATACTTAAATGTCCGTATACAGTATTGCTGCTAGATTTCAGAGAACCATTTAACCACATGTTTCTGATACAGCAAGAATTGCCACTTTCTTTACCAGGGACAATAATGACGAAAATAATAAAGATCTGTCATTATTATTAAACTAGTAATATAATTGTATGTCCATTGTTTTCTGCATAACACAATGGTCTTTACAAATCCATAGCACTAAACACATATTTTAATCTCTGCTACAAATGTATTATTTATAACATATTTCATTCATTCATTCATGGAATATGTAATACCATAATGTTGTTACTCTGTAAGAGCTTGCTTCCACATGGATTTTCTAAATCGTATGCTTCCACATTTTCAGAAAGCAAAAATAAAAATGTGAAATAAAATAAATTATAAAGGCTACACTGTTTGACTCAACCTATCAAAGAAATTTCTTTTTTTTTTTCAAATTAAAGTACATCAAGGGAATATGCAACATATATTTATATATAAATCTAAATCGTACATGTTTGAAGAAGAATCAAAGTGAATAAAAGTAAGTCACACTGAAAGGCTTTTACAGTGATTAACAGATTTGGCAAGATGCCCTAACCAGGATAAATTATTTTTATATGCACCGCAATGAAGTTGTACTTGACTCTGTGTGCATTGGGTCTTGTCCAGAGTATAAAAATCACTCACATTTAGCTTCAGAAATGGTTGCTAAGGAATTTTTGTATTGACTAAACATCTCGTTCAATGTTCACTGTTTAGCATATGGTTTTGAATTGTCACAACCATGCTATTCATTGCTGGAGTCATGCTGTTTAAAAGTATATGCGGCAAGCATTAGATGTGACAGATGTAAATAAACGGATCCACACTGCTTACAAAAACTGTTTCCTGCTCTTTGAAAATCAGTTGCTCCTTAATAGGCAAATCAATTTAGAAGAATGGCAAAGGATTCTTTTAACCTAAGGTTATCAAGTTATTCCCTTGGTAGAACAATGAATATACATTAATATGTGAGCTTTTCAATGTAACTATAATCTTTTAAGTTAGTTTGAGATGAAGGGTGTGTTTTTATTAATGGTACATAGTATTTCAGCAGAATGGCATAAGAGAATGTGTTCCCCTAATGCTGTACCTTAAGTCTGTGTTTGTGCTAAATCTACAGGAGGATTCTATGCTAAAAAGAGCAGAATACCTCAACTCCATGAAAAACAGGAGCACAGAAACATGTGGGGCAGGTTTTGGAAAAGCTTCACGTTCAGTGTGAAACTCTGGAGCAACAGTAGCTGCCAAAGAAAATTGTGGTCGGAAGAGTCTGCTAATAGGGCATGATGCATGTCACCTGAAACTAGAATCATGTGAAATTGAGAAACCACAGCAGCAGGCATCTCCTTGGACTTCTATTAAAACTTGCCAATAGCCTTTATTCTTGCCATTTCCAAAGGGAGCCTCCATTAACTGGCTTGCCTTTGTCGCGTGCCTGGACAGACCAGACAAGCTGGAAATTGAATGCAGTAACAGTGGAATTAACTATTTTCTGTCTGTGTTTGCTTTGCTGCGGTTCTTTCAAAAAAGGGTTTTAAACCAACAACAAAAATAGCTGTGCAGTAATTTCAGCTATGTAGTAAAATCAAATGTAGAAAATTTTTAAAATATATAATTTTGGTTCACATCCAGAATAACTCACCTGCAATAAAATAAAGTGGATTGCACACTATGCGTCACAAAGGATATTCCTTCAAATATATTTCAGACTTTTGCAAAATGTAAATGGCCACAGCTTCTGCAACTTAGCACAAGGAAACGACAAGCATATCATTTTCCCAGCTCTTCTACAGAGCATCCATATCATCATGTTCTCCTCATTCACAAGATTTCATACATTTCCGTCAGCATTTAAGAAAAATGCTATGACTTTACTATATTCAGTATGGAGTGTTTTACAGTCTCACTGAGACCGACATGAACCAGATTAAAATGCTGATGAAACTACAAAGAAATTATGGGCAGTATAAAAAATTGAAAAGCATTACCAAATAGACTGCAATTAACCAATTATAGTTAGTCTGTTTAGACAGTAATGTAATTTGTTATGTTCCCCATTTCCCCTAACTAAGAACAACCCTGACACCAAATTCTTCGACATTACTGCTTGTACTTCTTAGACTTCACTGAGCAATGCAATGTCCTCGGAGGAGAGCTATTCATTGAGTTCCTCCCACAGTCCTGAAGGCATCTAGATGGTGTCATGCATCGCTGTCGAGTAACATGCAGGAAAAGGATTCAGCCATGAGCCAGTTTTCATCCACCAGGCCTCCTTTCCATAAATGGGTCATGTGACACTTCAGGGATCAAATACAGATCGCAGCGAAGGACAAAACTAGCTTTGACTGCTCTGCCATTCTAAAGAATTTAAAAGCTTTAAAAGTTCTAAAACTGCTTAACCTCAATTGTCATATTTCTGCTTTAGACAGATCAGTGTCAAGGAAGTCTCTTGACTATCTGGTGAATTCATAGCTTGCTCTTGTGTTGCCATTTGCTAACAGAAATGCATCAGATTTTCAATTGATTTAAAGTCTTTTTCATGCTGTAACGTGACTAGTTGTGAATGATAGAATCCACTTATACATTGCAGAATTATGGTGAGCCTGGAGACTACCCTAAGAAGCACAGAGCACCCTCAGAGTAAAGCACTGATCCATCACAGGGCATGCTCAAAGGCCAATACAAAGACGATGGTTTACCCAAATCGCACTCCTTCAGACTGAAGAAAGAAAGAAACCAGAGCAGCAAGAGGAAACCCATGGTGAACACATGGAGAACATAGAAATTCAACACAGAGAGCTGTGCCTGGAATTCCAAACACACAACCCTGGAGGTGAGAAACCACATGACAACCACACCACTCCTTATGAGTTCATTATGTTTTAAATACCCAGAAAGGTAAGAGAGATTCTTCGTCTGCACATTTACAAATGTCTATACAAAATCACATATCCACTTCCTTATATTTAAATAATTTTATGAATGTGAAACTTATGCATTTCATTTCATACTCTGGACGCTGTTGACAGCCTGTGGGTGGAGAGGAAGTCAAACCGTGTCAATGCTAACCATTAAAAAGGCCACACAGATACTTGCGCGATATGATGGATTATTAACTCAGAGTATGACAGGTGCTGGAAGGGGTATGTCTTTCTCCCTTTCTCTCTTTCTCTTTACCTCTATAGGACTTGCTCAGGGGCACAGCACAATCGTTATATTGACAATTTCCAGATAAAGTTATATGCCAAATGAGCTTCCCTGCTGCTCTGCTGTTTGCTGTTTGTAGTCAAACCATTTGGTGTCCTTGTCACGGAAAGCAGAATGCTTATCGGTGTGCTTCTTTACAGTTAGCCTATGAAGCTCGTCATGTATCTCCAGTATGGGGATGTTGGAAATGGGGGGGAATGTAAAAAATAAAAACTGTGCAAGGAAAAAAAAGTAGGATAAGCAGACACTTAAATAAATCCCGTTTTAATTTTCGTTCTTTATTTATATACACAACCTCACTTAAAAATGAATGAATTGTTATTCTGTCTTTATTTGCTTGGCAGAAACATGATTTAGACTAACAGTACATTACCCTGTACATACACCACCCTGTACGTATACTTAACATTGTCACTCATATATACAGTATAATAAAGAGTTTATCAAATGTATAATAAAAACATTTAAAATTTTCAGAAATTCCGTGGGGTTCCATTAAGTTATTCCAGTCTTGTATTGTCTGTACAAAGATATTCTGATTAAATGGGAATGACATAGTTTAATATCATTAGCTTTGTTTTCTCTAACAGGAATCTGCACTAAATTTCGTCTGTTTAAATTTTGTAGGTGATGAATGAAGCGCACATATGTTCAGTTTCTTGTTATACATATTACAGCTTGCAGTTGGTCTCTCTCTGGTAATTACCATTCAGTTTTCAGTCAGCACCTTGCACCAACCACCTTTTTATTGCACATCGACTTTGTGGGAAAATTAAAGGTTATCAAGGAGAAGGTAAATTTCACAGCTTATATAATATTTTCTTTTGGCTAAAAATCATTTGGACAAAGAAAACAATCAGAAATATTATTTAACAACAGTTACTAAGATGCCGTTTTTTTGTGCTACTTTTTTCTTTTTTTCTGAAAGGGAATAATACAGTTTTAAACATGCAATAATTGAAGTAAGACGTGCAACTTAATATGTTTCTCTTTTTTAACAAGTGTCTTTTCAGAGAGAGTCAGAGCTTTAGTGGCAATCCAGATTTATTTTAGGTTATCATGCTTGCACCTGCTAATTAATGAAAAGTGTCAGTCTTGTCAAGGTGAAATATCAATCAGTTTGTTGGACCTTTGCTGTGACTGCAGCTAAAACAAGCATTCACAGATCTAACAGCATGAACCAATGCCACCCTTCTTCTGTATATGCAGAGCTCTTAATAGAACTAGCTGTCCTTCAACTGTCAGAATATTTCCTTCCAGAACCAGAGCTGAAAAACTGGAGAAAAGAGTACAGCTGAGGTGCAAGAGGTGATAGTGGCAGACTGTTGTGTGTGTGTGTGTGTGGGTGGCCAGGGGGTTCAGTTATCTTGGCTTGTCTGAAGAAAAATAACAGTTATGACAAAGGAATGCCAAAGTCACCATAAAACTGGTGGACATGCACATTGAGGTCTACAGTCAATCTTGTGTGACAGCTTGCTGCTACGACTGCAGCTGTGGTGTTGCTGAGGTATGTTTTGGCATCCTTCTCATCCTAGTGGCATCAGGGTCAAAGCACTCACCTGTTGCTTCTCTTAAGCATCTGCCGAGTGCTTAACAAGGATGAATATTTTTAACCAGGATGTCTGCCAATACGACACACTTAAGTAACTTTTCGGTTCAACTGTTGTCGTATAGTGCTGCACAACAGTCATTGTACAAATGTCAAGTTGATATCACAATGTGACATCCATGTCAGATCATATCTTTGCGGAAAATCTGATTGTTTTTACATCTCATTTTTAAAGTGTGACTTCTCATGATGTCTGTATGCCATAACACTACCATATACTGTATTATATTCAATATTAGCAATTGAAAGTAATATTCTATTCCAGCCAACAATTTCATCATTTACCAGACATTGGAAACTGTTGCCAGGTTACTGTCATCAAATACACCAGAATCCACATTAGTGTATTGACTGGGCATAACTTATGTGCAATTGTCTTATCAAAGTATGTTTTCATTTTGTTAGTCAAATGAAAAACAAGGGGTTAACATTTTAAAAAGGTCCCATTAGTGAAATGTAGTTTATGGTCTATGATTTCACAGATTCCTTTTTATGTTTAAAACTGCATGTCCTGTAGCCAAAATGCAGTCAATGCAAAGCAGACAAAATTCTTAATAATTTTTGTTTCAGACTTGTAAAAATTAGTCAGTGATACCACATTTATTCTATTAAATATCAACAAAACACAAATCTCACAAAATTGTGAGATTTGTAATATATATGCAGTAAGACAAGTTTAATGTACAGTATGGGAAAAATCTCTCTTAAAAATGAAACTTTTGACATTTTAGCAAAGAATATTTAAGAAAGACAATAAGTCATATAAATATGTGCAAATTAAATTTTTTATAGTGTGTAATAACATGCTTTTCTGGAGCATTTTCATAAACTGTTATTGTGTTATTTATTTGTAAAACAGGAGAGAACGTCCAATATTCAAAGTTAATGGTTTTGTTTTACAAAATATATTATGTGGGAACAAATTTCCTACTGTTTCAAATCTAATTACTATTTTCTAATAGTAAGATTAAAAAATATATACAAAAAGTGTGAGATGTTTTTAATTTCCAGTGTAAAATAAAGACATGTTGTACTTGTATTTGTATACATCATGCATTATACATTTCTATACATATTTAAAAAAAATCAGTGTATGACTACCAGGCATTTCATGGACAAGAAAAGTGGTAAAAATAAACTGAATGATGTACAGTTTCGTGGCTGTTTTAGTCACAGTAGTTAGGTACCATTGAAGATATTAGTACATTTTATTTCACACAACTGAAGTACATAGAGGTTATGAAGTTAGAAAATGAAGCTTTTTTAACATGGATTTCATTAAATAAGACAATTAGTAGAATATCTTCAGATGTAAATTACGTTAAACCTTGTCATCCTGACATATGCTTTTCACAGCTGTCAAGTTACGCAGTCATCAGAAAAAAGCAGGAAAGAGTATATTAACAAACACACAATGTTACTTGTATATCTCCAAAGGTAAGCACTAATTTAATAATTAATAGCAGTAATTTTCACATAAAAAATTTTCATCTAATATGACAACAAAATCTGATAGTATGCAATGGAAACAAACTTTTAATAAATGTGTTTTTCCGATTCCATCAAATTTGTCTTATGGTGCATTCGAACAAATGACATTCCTGAGATTTTTAAGGTGCCGAATCCTTTTCTGGCTTGTCCTTATACTTTTGAAGGTCAAATATGCTGTCCACAGCTTCTGATGAGCTACGGATAGCATATAGACAATAATAAATGTTCGTTCATTTTTTTAATGAATTGTTATTTTGTTATTTGTTGGTTTGCTTGTTTGTTTTGATGACATCGTTACAATGAGTATGTCAGTGGAGGGCCTTGTTTTGCATGCTTCTTATCTCCAATCGGGCTCCAGCAATGAGCCTCATTACCCCCTCAGTGACAGGGTGTTGTTAACTCACCTACAACTGTGCTTCCACCGGAGAAGGAAGAGGTTTGAACGACAGCCACTGAAACTTTTTAGATCCCTCCTACTGGTGGACAGAAAAAGTTTCACAGCATGCCAGATCCAATTAAACTACTAAAGTTAACCACAATCCAAATAATTTTCACTAGTAGCTGAAAAATAGTTTCAAACAGTCATGAGAGAATTACCGAAAAGAATAAGGAACAGATGCTTCTACAAGAGCAATGCACAATACAACCATGACACATACACATCGGAGGTGTCGTGCCGTTTCGAATTAAGGAGCCGTACCACCCTTTGAATCAAGCAAGTTTTTAGTGAAATTAAGAAAGCATTGGAGTATAAAGTTAGAAGAGATAAATTTTGGGAAAAATGCTAATGCTAACTATGACAACCTTAACCCCTACCCAGCCCTAACCATAACCACAAGTAACCAAATAAGGTTTTCCCAATGCGCCATTTGTATGCATGTATGTTTTACTATGTGCTGAAGCCATAATGAATATCTTAAGTTTTCTTTCCTCTCCGCCATTTTATTAAACCTTGCCTCTTGCCATGATAACCACATTCCTGTCTTTCTTCTCTCCCATATCACGTGGCTCTGTTCACCCTCCTGCCTTTAGTGATGGTCCACATTAATGGTCATTATTAATAGTTCTATATTTAAAAAAATATATATGCATGCAACTGTAACATTTAAATGTGTTCTAAGGTAAAATATTAATGACACCAAAGTCTGTAATTGACCAGTATTTTATACTTGAAGTCATTGTTTTGATTTGGTTTCCACCCCTTGGCTCTGTGTGTATGAAGTTTGCATGATCTCCTCACAGTTGTGTTGAATTCACAGTGGTATCCTGCTTCCCTCCCACAGTAAAAAAACATGCTGTTATTAACCAAAATGTGCCCAGCACTCCCAGTGTGCCTGGTGAAGCGTTCACACCCGTTCCACAGTGTCCCTTGCCTTGTGCCCAAAAGCTTCCTATGAGTGGTCCCAGGCACATCATGACCCTGAATCAGATAAACAGTTATAGAATATGCTGACTAATGTCCTGATAGAAAAGTATCCATTCAGATTTAGACACACATACTCATGTGAGCACAGACACAGACACACGTGTCATGTAAACATATCTTTATTGGGACCGCTCATTCATTTCTATGGGAAAAATGCTAACGCTAACTATGACAACCTTAACCCCTACCCAGCCCTAACCATAACCATAAGTAACCAAGCAAAGTACAAGAGTTTTTGCATTTTTAGTTTTTTCATTGCAGTCACAGATTTTTATTAAATTGAGTTTTCCCTTATGGGGACCAGGTAATCATGTTGTGGGGACATTGTGTCCCCATAAGGTAAGGTATACCCGCTCACAGACACAGACAGACAGACAGACAGACAGACACACATAAAGACACTGTCTCTCTCTCTCTCTCTCTCTCACACACACACACACACACACACATACAGACAGACACACACAGACCTTCTCTCTCTCTCTCTCTCACACACACACACACACACATACAGACAGACACACACAGACTCTCTCTCTCTCTCTCTCTCTCTCACACACACACACACACACACACAGACTCTCTCTCTCTCACACACAGACAGACACACACACACACACACACATAGCCACCACAATAAAGTGGGTCACTCGTAGTTCTGTGAGCCTGCAGCACTATTCCTCTTATTCTGTGATGTTCCTTGGAAGTCATCCACGGGGTCTGCTGTTCACTGCAGCTGAGCTGATAGCAGGGAGCACAGGCAGATTGCTTCAGGCTGTCAAGTGGTGCTGGACTGTCTGGTGTCAGGGAAGTCAAGTGCCTCTCCATAGAAGGAGATTCCTTTGAACTCATGTGTTGGATACCTTGGCTCACAGCCCTCGAGGGAGTATTTGATTCTATATGAAACTGTGACCAGACAATTGACCAGAAAACAACTGGCAGTCACTTCCCTTATATTCTCATCACCATGTTAGTACTATTTTGTGTTTTTAAAGAATTTGTGCAATTACACAATGTAATTACGATACATAAATAACAACCAGCCATTTATTGATAAACAATAGGATTTTAATACTATTATGAAGGCTGCTAAAACTGCAAATTGCGACAGAGCATCTCAAAGAACCCTGATTAAAGAAAATATGCAACATATCTCTCAGATCCTTTAATTACATCACTACACAGCTGAAACAGTGCCTTAATGGACTCTTCATATCAGTTCAGGGAAGTGACTATGTATAACATAAAACCTCTGTCTCATAACAGGATACCTGTTCAGTGGCTCCATTCAGTACTTTGGAGAGCTTGATATGGTGTAAAATTCTGCCATTCTATTTAAACGTATATTATTTAATTCCCTTCATCATAGTTGACTTTAATACATGGAAAGGGCAAATGATTCCAGGTACAACATACATTTAAAGTACAGACTGTTTTAAAAAAAGAATAAAAGCTATAACTGCCATAACATTTTCGAAATGTAATTTTGTGCATGATGTTTCATTAAGTGTCTTTGGCTCTTATTATTTATTTGGCCCTGTGAGCTGTTGAATAAGAATTTATTTAGAACAAGCCATTAAAATTTTAAATTAAAGCCTCATCTTCATGTCTTGACAATTCACAAGTGTTTACCTATAAATTATGGGTATACAGTAATTTTCAAACATAGAACAATGAATGTGGCAAACTTAAAATAAAAATAGATTGCACTTCAGATTTGTAGCGAAAACGATACCTATGAAATATTTCATTTTGCCAGAATACTAACTATTCACACCTGTAGCTCATCAGGTTGGTTATTTGGCATTTTGTAATAGGACCTTGTTTCCAGTTGCTACTTAGGAATTATCGAGAGTTTCACCATACTTCCCACAATCTCCTTTCCATGTAAGTGTATGCTTTTTTTTTTGGTATTCTTGCTATCCATTTTATTTCTCCTGTACTCCCCAAATAAACATGTGACTTTCTGCCTATATTTGTACTACAGGTTTCTGTGCAAGCAGAAAAAGAAAATGACATCATATTTGTGATGGTTTGCCTGTTAAAGTAACTGCGACCTGAAATTAATTTGCATATCCCAAGAATCACAAGCAATTCAGCTTGTAAGTGGGATGCATGTCTGGTAGCACATGAACCACAAATCAGTGAACTGTGTGATTTAACTGGATCCTGAAATCCACTCACAAGCAAAGACAAACCATGCCAATACTGAAATGGGACCCCATTCGAACTGGAGGGAATATCACTGCCTCCTGAGTACTGGAGTGACGCCTCCCAGTATATCATGTATATTCCTGGCAGGACTCAATTTAACCTTAGGCTTGTGAAGTCTTTAAAGCCATAATAGTTTAGAATCTTATGCAGTATTAGAGAGTTGCCATGGCAAGTCTTCACATGCTGGCAAGTCTCTATGTGGGTGATGGAGTCTGCATCTGATACATTGTATACTACACTGCAAGACTGGCTGTACATGAACACACTGAACTATTGACTGCTGTAGCAACTGTCTGTCTGTAGTGAAATACTTTTCTACCTGCATCCTGGATTGGTCTTGAGAGCACTTCTAAAAAGATACAATCAGGCACTAAAAATTTGTAGCTACCTGTGAGAAGTGCTAAAAAATAAATATTATTCAATGTACTCAATGACAGAATTAAAGTGCCAACAATGAATAATTCTTAACAGAAATTTGAGTGTGTTACATATAATGCAGAGATGGACCAGGGATGTGCTGTGGAATAGGGGAGCGGTCTGGGCAGGATCTGCCTGTTATGTGGACGGGAAAGTATGTCATTAAAAGCACTGCACATTTTTTTTTAACGTAAGTCTGAAACTGAGTGCATTACCTCTGCAAATAATATTAATGTTGGGGCTAGTGCTTATTTGGTCAGTATGTTTTCTCATCATTGCCATCTGCTGTCGACAGTGGATGTTCTGTCACTGAGGAGGAGTTTATTTGTAGCCTGAATAAACATTCAGGGGTAAAACTCCCTCAGACAGACTGGAATTATAAAACATGCACTGGTTATTATATATTTTACCTATTTATACATTACACCAATAGCTAACCACATGCCATTTATGATTGCTGCTAAAATATTCCATTATTTGTGCACTGGTACTTTTAAAATTTTGATAAAGATTTCATTTTTTTGTATTATTCTTTAGGATATAGACATTCCTCATAAATTACTTCTTTTGCACTCATATTCTGCAATTGTGACTGAAAAAATATGCATTAAAAGCTTTCTCCTGTAGTATAACAAATTCTACTTTAAACACTGTTGCGCATATTCATCTGTTCATCACACTATGGCATTCATGTCTGCCAGGAGAACAGCTGAAATGCACTCCTACATTTCACATTCCTGCCAACAATGTGAAAGAGTCGGTGTTTCTTGAAAGGCCATGCGTTTACTGGAAGAATAATGTGTGGCCTTCACCACCAAAAGCCAGGAATTTCGAGGTGTATGACCGTTGTTTACAAGTAGCTAAAATGATACCAGGTCATACTCAACAAATTAATTCCATGATCTAACCCACAGGAATCAGATTAAACCTAGGCAAAGTACATTAGCTAGATGCGTCAATTGGGATTTTTGAAGTGCATGAGTGAGACTATGTATGTATGTATGATTATCTTGGTTTTCTATTACTCAAGAAAAGAATAATTTGGAAATGAATAATATTGTACAAGTACAAATATTTATTGGATGGGTTGAGTCTGAAAGTTATTTAATTTTCACTTTCATTTCTTTTTACATTCCTCTCATGTACTGTTTACAAATATCAAGACAAACTGATAATCAGCACGTCATAATTTCTCTTAGTGTCAGTGTCGCATTAATTCGCAATCATTACTCATTATGTACACAGCCCATTACAAAACAATACTTTTGTTGCACCACAATAGTTTATTTTTATAAAGAACAACCTTCAAAGTTTCCACAAAAATTAAAGGAATTCACCAATGATACAGCTCTAGGTTTGTCACACTCATATAATTTTGGTTTTGGCTTGGAAGTAATTTGCAAAACTTATTTTAAATGAAAACCTTTCGTGCAAGTGCTGCATGTTTGTGTTGTGGACATCTGTCTGGAGTAATTGATGTAATTTGATATGCTCAATTTAAAGGACCAACCCTACAACAAAAAATGTAATACTTTGAGTTTAAGAAACCAGTGTGCCTTCCTGAAACAAGTGTGGTTTTCACTTGTAGTTCATCTCAACCATTTTTCAGCTATACCCTTCATTTACCTAGAAAACCATTTACAATTCGATATACACATGCATTTCTATGCAATTTAACACTGATTTTCTTAACATACAACGAAACCTCAGTTAGTGTCATTTTTACAAAACAAACACTTGCTGAATATCGTTGAATATGAAGGATCGCTATATGTGTCTCTCAGTGAGCTCTGGGTGAAGCATACCAACTGTGACAGAAAAATACAGTGACAAATGGAGTTTAGTCAATGACCAACTTGTTCATTCCATTTAAAACAAGGGACCCTCTCTATAGTCTTTGCTGCGACGGGAAACATAAGGAAGGAAATAACCACTGGGCCTTTTCCCACCACAAACTGTCCCCATCAAGAGAACCAGATGTGCTCAAGACTCCAAACTCCCATTCCCAGTTCTGGAGTCATGCTGAAAGCTCTGAGGAAGTCCACCCCACCCTGGAGTCTTGGGCAAGATCTGCCTCTTTGGCCACAAGCCACTTATTGTGGCTTAGTGGCTGCAAAGGCTGTCGAGCAGGCATCTCACTGCATAGAAAACTGACAGTATGTCTGCTCAGGTCATCAGTGGCGGCAAAATCTGCCACAGCGATCACTGTCCTCATAATCCCTTGCCCTGCACTCTGTGCATCATCTCATCTCTGGAAAAGTATTGGAACAAATAGAACTGAATTCCTTACCTACTTATATACACAGAAGTGCATGCTTACTATCTGAAATGCACGCATTTAAAATTGCTTATCCATTCATGCATTAAAATGTTAAAATTTGCAATGTTAACAAGGCAGACTGTGGACATCCATCTTCTGTAATCAGTTGTCCTATGCAAGGTCGGGGGGGGGGGGTCCAGAGCCTATCCCAGAGGCTACTGGCAGGTAACAGCCCAGGATGGGGCACCAACCCATCGCAGGGTACACTCACAAGTTGGTAACCCCATTCAACCTCAGCATGTTTTTGGACTGTGGGGGGAAACCAGAGTACCCAGCGGAAACCCCACGACGACACGGGGAGAACATGCAAACTCCACGTCAGAGATTTGAACCCTGGTCCCAGAGGTACAGTATGAGGCAACAGTGCTAACCACCGTGTCACATTGTAGACATAAACAGTGCAAAGATCATTCATAAGTAAACTTCATTCAGGCAAAAATGCATTGTTTTTATTGTCTCGGGGGTATTTTATTTCAGCTCTTGTAAAATAATTATTTATGGTGGTATTTAAAATAGTTAATATATGTGAATAGTTTGATTCGCTCCAATTTTATTGGCAACATCAGGCCAATAAACAGGGTTAAAAAGGGTGTGGGAGACGTTGTCATTTTCTGGCCACTGGAATTCTGTCCAAGTCCTCATTCTTATGTGGTCACTGCCACAACCACTGCATTCCAGACCTCACAAACATGTTGACCAAACAGGACTCATCAATTCAGAATATTCCACTACTCTGCTTTTAAAATGCTAATGGTTTCACTTGCTCGCTTCCAACCACCTGCCCTTTTTCCAAGTGTGTTTCTCATTAAGCCGACTCAGTCTCTGTGTGCAATAGATTAATTCTGATTTTATGAAACAATTCACATTTTTCTGGAGGAGAGGAACATAATACATGATTGTTCCATTGTTCCATGTTTTTTACAGGTCAAATTTTAGTTGAGACATGCCGAGTCAAACATTTTATGTGGAGCAATTTCACAATGACCTTATCGTTGTGGCAGAAGTTTATTTTCTGCAGTTGTTTCAATTATGACCAATATAAGGAACTGTAATGTAATTATTTAGTAGGTCCATTCATCCATCTTTCAGATGTTTGTCCTGATCAAGGTGTTGGGAGGCTTGTAACCTATCCTGGATGGCATATGGCATCCTGGATGGCATACTGTACCAGTGCATCACAGGGCTCATTCACACACTCTCACCCTCACACACTTAATCATACACTATGGGAAATTTAGAGACACCGGTTAGCCTGGCTTTGAATTCTAAGAGGAAACTGGAATATCTGGAGGAAACCCATGCAATATGGGGAGAACTGGCAAACTCCACTTAAGGTGGAATTGAAGCATCAAGGCCAGGAGGTTTGATGTGAAAAGTTTCATCTCTTTCTTATATGCGGTCACCAAATACCATATTTCGATATTTCGTTTTTGTCATTGTACACAAATACAGTGAGAATGTTTATAGAAGACATTTTCAGATATACACAAATATAAAATATTTAGTAATTTATGCTGATATTAAACAATTGATGAATGGCATGAATGTGTTCAGGAGCAACAAGCCTACCATGTACGCAGGTTTACATTTAATATTACTGTACATGTAAAAAAAGTTCTAATGTGCTTTTGCTGATATAATCCTTCACCGCAGATCCACAGCAAAGCATTCATTTGTTTAGAGGGTCTCATAATAAGTCTATTTCAGAATTTAACAATCTTTGCATTATAGGGTGAAGTAAATAAAAACAAACATCTGTTGTGGAGAGGCTATGTTTTCGGTGTGGAGTAGCACTATTTAACAAGCTCCCCAAATTGTTTCCTAAATGGCTTTTCTGCCTTTCAGGACAAACGATCCTAGAGGCCCATTTTGTTCCTGCCCTTGGTAAACATGGGGGCGGCATGCCCAAAGTCACATGTGACTGGGGGGGACTTCCGTTGCCTCTCGCCAAGAAGACAGCCGCAGTGGCCCACTCTGGCGAGGATGAGCATCTGGGCTGCCCCAGCCCCCTAACAGCCCCCTCAATGGCTTTGCAGCTTCAGAGCTCTTTAATGGATGGTTCCACCCCAGAGCTCTCACAGCAGATTAAAGCCTTGTGTAAAAACTACTGACCACTAGCTTTGCAGAGGGGAAGAGAGAAAAAAAGCAGAATGGAAAGTAAAAATTGAAATAAAGATGGCCTCATATCTCAGTTCATTAATCTAGCTACAGTAGTCATCTCACATCTCACGTCTTGTTAAGATTCTGATTTTAAACTGATTATTGGATAATATATTGGGCATTTTTATTAATGTCTGTTAAGTTTTTTTATATAACTGACAAATACTGGTGCATTAACTTCTTTAATGCAAAATAAAAGTTAGTTAGTATCATCAGCGCCGCCCCTCCCTACACGCAGAACACGCGCTGTGCGTAGGGCCCCACGATCCATGGGGGCCCCCATTTTCCGCAAGGGGACACATTCTCTGCAAATGCGCAAAGGATGCACATCGCTGCCGTGAGGCGCGCGTAGAGCACCAAGTAAGCCCAAGGCAGAAGAGGAAAAAGAGAGACGAGTAATCTGACACCGCAAGGTTGTAAACCTAAATTGCATTTTGTGATACAGTCATTTTGCAATGGGGGGCTCAAAATAAAATTCTGCGTAGGGCCCCAGTTTGGCCAGGGGCGGCACTGAGTATCATTCTCATTTGCTTAAAGTTTTTTTAAAAAATACAATAACAAAACTGCATAAAATACTATCTGCTGAACCAAAATGATGCAATGAAAAATATATTTTTTAACCACAGCGATCTAAACATCGTGATCCCATAATTTCTTTTTTAACTTGTCTCCAATTGTGTTTGAAGCTTTTACATTCTTAAGGTAATTCCCGGGCTCAATTTTCTGAATAGGTGCCAGTGCAGACAGTTACAGATGCAAGATTGAGGAACTGAAAGTGCATTCCTGTGTGTGGCGCTTACCATGCACCTGCACACCTGAGACCGTGATCCCGTCACTGATGTGCCAACTGCAAAACGGTGCCAAACAACTGACTTGCAGCTCTTCCTTCCTCATTGAGAACGTCTAAAAAAGAAAACAACCAGGAGCTCCACTGCCACCCACAGGAGGAGCCGTTTGTATGATCAGAAAATGTTAATAAAGAATTATTAAGGACAAATGAAATTTGCTGAAATCCATTCAATTAGCATGATTTGGAGATAACACTGGTGCAGAATTAGCACAGGATATAAGATTTTAGTTTATGTTCAAATTAAAATATATATATATACACACACGCTCATTATTTCTTACTGACGTGATGATGAACTAGACTTAATGTGAATGCTTGTAAACTGTAGATCTCTTTCTGTTTAGTACATTACATAGGGAGTCCATTCACCTCCACCAAAAACACCCAATGTTTACTTATTCATGTATTTGTAATTATTTGCAGTGGTAAATACAAACCTGGTGAGAGGATGTACTATATTCAGACAAGCTCTGGTTTCTGAAGAGTACACACCAGCTCTAAAAATGTACTGGACCCCAGTCCGCACCATAGAATCTGCATTTTCGGAAAGGCCTTTCCCAGCAGTGTTGTTCTTCTTCAGTAGCTTGTTAAGACTCAAAACATTTGTAGCCAAAGGTTGTGTCCCACATCTTGCCCTTGTTAAAAATCTTGTTAAAACCTGTATATTTTATGTCAACAGCTGTAAATCACCCAAGTGGGGCAGCTCCTTGTGCAGGAACTAACCTACCAGAGACAGGACTCACGAGAATGAAAGTGAGATGTGTTAGGAGCAGGAGTCATTCCAAGTATCTCCCCCTCTTCGGAAAGTCTTCAGTGAATAACGGGAAAATCAGTCAGAGTAAGCCTTTCCTGACCTTCATTTGAATCCTTTAAAAATGCATTAGAGACTTGAAATCATGATTGCTTTTCTGTATATTTTAGGCTACTCCAGAAATGTTGCCAGTGCTTTGACTGGAATACAGAATGAAAAAGTTAAGCAGTTTTTTTAGTGCACACATTGGGTGTAAAAGCAAGCTGAGGTACAAATCTGTATTGTGCTAAGAGGCATCTTATCGATTTGAATGATAACTGGCTGTACAGTCTTTTTTGGTAGACCACATTTGAAGGTCATTTCTAATTATCAAACGTAAAGTCGGCACTGTTTAGGTGATTTGTGTCACATCTGAAACCAATGAATTTTGTAGAAAGAAATACTCTTAGTAGCCTATTTAGACTTTCCAGGCCATATAAATTGCTATTCTGTTGCATCATCACAGCCTCATGATTAACTATTGTGTTTTATAGTAGAGCTGGGGGCCTCCGAATGTTCAAATATGAGCTGTGGTACTAATGACTAGACAGAGACCTAATGATATGAAATAGAGCCTGCAAAACAGCTGAGAGGGTGTAAACCATCACATCTGTGCTTTTCATAGTTTTAGTGGACCACATTTTTACACAAGTGCAGTTCTTGCATAACAGTAGACCAAGTTAACAAGTTACTGATGAATAAATACAATTTTAGATGAAAGACTATTGCAATTCACACTCTCCTCGCACCAACCTGTGTGCAAACCCTCCATTAAAAAATAAATAAAATGGATTTTAATTATATTTCTTAGATAAAAATGAGAGGTTTTATTGCTTTGTTTCATATTTTACTTTCACCTTGCAGATACATCCACGTACATCCATGTGCTAACCACTTATCTGGTCAGTGTCGCGAGGGACCTGGAGCAGGCAACACTGGGTACAAACCAAGGGTACACCCTGGCAGGGTTTCTGTCCATTGCAGGGCAGGTATACACAATCACACACGATGAGATGTCACGTAACATCTTCAGATGGCAGGAAGAAACCAAAGGTCCAAGAAGAAACCCATGCAACACGTGGAGAACATGCAAAATCAAAACACACGCACACAAACATGCACACAAATTAGAATTCAAATCCCCAGCTCTGGACATGCGAGGCAACAGCTCATCCCACGAGTCACCATATCACCATTAGCATATGCTGCTTCTGTTTTATCCTCCCTAAATCCATTGAAAACAAGAGCACAATGCAAAATACTAATTATAACAGTAACATTTTCTTTACATAATAAATTACCCACGATGCACATAATTCTACAATTTTGAGTTCAAATGGCTTAGCCAAAATCATCTAATCACCATACCTTCAGAAAACGATGAAAAATGTTTGAGAAAAGAATTACGTTATGTATACTATTTGTTTCCTTTTCTAATTTTTTTTCTTTACAGAGAATTGATTTCTTTCACAATAACAGTTATAATAGCTATGATCTCAATAACAGCTTTGAGTCAGAGTATAAGGTAAGCTGAAGACATTTATTGTTCTCAATAATACTATTTTTGTATCCCGTACTTATGCATTCAATTTATAATAAACTGGAAAAAAAGAACTAGAAAAAATGGCAAGCCTGAGAATCAGGAATGTTTTTGTTTGTACATTTCTAATTAAATTAATTTGGAAGTAAATTATTAGAGAGCATTTATTGACTCATTTTGGGATTGTATCAATGCAACCTTTGCCATTAATTTATTGTAAGCCAATCAAAGTAAATTGTCTCCTAGATCCTTACAGTGTAATTGGAATACATATAATCATTAACCTTGGCACAGACTGGGAAGTAAATGAATCAAATCAATACCGCTCTCCTCTGATCCATAATTATTTGAAAGAGATGAAAAATTAAACAGGCACTGCCTATGAGGTTATCATGCCATGCAATTAGCTCGCCAGAGGGAGATTATGTTACCTAGATACCGATGGGGAAGTGCAATTTCTCTTTCAGCCGGAGTTTCATAATGAAGAGTGCAATTACCTAAATAGGTCAGCAGAAGACATGCAGCAGCACTCTTTTTACCTACAAGGGGCTCTTTTAAAGCATCCAGGAAAGCTGTTAAAAATGTCCCACCCCCTCAGGTTTGTTTCTTGACAGGAACTGCTAATTAAGCATCGCAGGCACCTCGGATTTTACTGTATAGAGCCTGTGACGAGATGTTAAACTGTCACATACTTCACTGAAAATACGTAAAATTCTGCAGCATGCATTTGTTAAACAAAAAATCAGTTTAATTGAATGAACAGTGTACCATGTGGGTTAGATAATTCTTTCATAAAAAAGAGGACCCTTTTTCCCCATTTGACTGAATTATATGGATTCATTATCTAATATTATTCTGAATGCAGTAATGGAGCAGATATTTGTTATTAAAAATACGAAAGTATATTCTTGAAACTACTGGAATCCAATAAAAAAAGATCCTTTGGGGGATCAGGGGCCGAACGCCTATCCTCACCAGTACTCACAGAAGAGAATAAACTGGATTATTATATGTTTGTTGGGGGAGAGGCTATACAAATCTGGCTCTCATGGTGGCATAGTTTGCACATATAAGTTACAAAATGCTGCTTTGTAAGTTGCTCACTTCAGCTGCCTGTCTCTAATGACATCATCCCGTTCCACCCTCAAATCTATGTCCTGTGGATCAGTTCACAATCCAGATGAACAAGGTATTTCTCACCCTTGCACTGATGTTATATTATGCAGTAGAGACTGTGGCCGCAACTATTGTAATAGGAGGGATGGTATGGCAGAAGCACATAACATCCAAAGAGCCGCTTGTTTACCTGCGTGACATGTGTGTTAAGCAAACAAATGGCAGCAAAGTCCTAGAAGTGTATCTGACAGTAAATTTCCTGCTAGCATCTTGGTCATATTATTAACTGGCAATGCTTAGTTCAGTGGAAAGCAATGGGCATCAGTCCACTGGTCAGGCTGGCCATTCTGGCTGGATATACTGGACTGCAATATACGTGATTATTAGTGCTTTTTCAGCCTAGTAGTGTGAATTATGCTGTGATCCCAAGCGATGCCCAATGTGACTCGAAGTGTACAAAATAGCGCTAGACAAGTGCACAGGGGGTGCACACTTTCTGCTGCCTATAGCCAACAGGTTTCAGAGGGTACTGGAAATAACTTACATTCCATGCAAGGTATCCATTGTTGATAAAATGTGGTGGTGTATGCACAACTGAATTGCCCTGCGACTATAACTAAAAAGATGGTTGGATGGATTGCAAACGAGGTTGTAGGGAAGCGTCAAAAGTAGGAATATGAACAGTATACAAAAAAATTGACAGACTACAAAAACATTATATCAACAGTACTGAAACACAGCCAACCGACATGACAAAAATAAAATACTGAATCTCTGTTCACTTCACCAGACTAGGGGATTGTTTTTTTTTCCTTTGAAAGGTTCAACATATATCCAGGATGTATCTAAATCTGTTTGTTGTAGACAAAATATAAAAACAGCAGCAAGGACTTTACAATACAAGTATCGTGGATGATTAGCATAAATCTGTGAAGTCTAGCACACTTTTTTTATAATAAACTGTCATGATGTTGCCGACAGATTCAAACATTATACACTCACCTAAAGGACTATTAGGAACACCTGTTCAATTTCTCATTAATGCAATTATCTAAGCAACCAATCACATG
>JAODKC010000044.1:24010663-24024095 GCA_026777985.1 Mormyrops attenuatus | reverse complement strand
GCAGTTCTGAAGGCGAAAGGGGGTCAAACACCGTATTAGTATGGTGTTCCTAATAATCCTTTAGGTGAGTGTACATTGCAATTATTTATTTAGATTTGCCTTTGCAAATGAATATAAAACCCACTGGTTTTTAATTCAAAATTTTCATGTATTTGTCAAGTGAATTATTTTAGCTTTTTAAAACTGGTTTTAAAATTTTAATAAACAAACACTAATATGATAACTAAAAGTTACCCAAAGTTAATTGGCACTTATTCAGTTCAGTACTAGAGCCACAAATATTCCCAGCATAACATGGCTCTTGTACCTTGCTTTAATACCTCTTCCCACTCACATGCTGTTTCTCGCTCATTCTCTCGTTTTCTGCCTCACATGAGCGCAAACACTTCCGAGCTCCCTCTCACCGAAGCTGTAGCAAGAGAAGGGCGTAGCACTTCAGGATTTTCTCACTTCGCTGCAAGACTCTAGCTGTGTGTTCTGAACTTGCTTTTTTACTGAGGCAGACAAAATGTCTGCTGACTGCTAGTATAGCAGGACAAGAGGCTGCCATCAGCTGGGGAACATACAGATGCCGGAAAAGTAGGTCATCTGGTCTTAGAATCTCAAAGCAATTTTTCTTTTTATTTTCTTTACACTTTACTCTGAAGTCGGGTTGTTTATTTACCCATAGTGCTTCTAAGCAATTCCACTTAACATATCTTCATACATTTCTGATTTTTCACAATAATGAGATAATAGAATTTGAAATAGGTATTTGTGTCATTTGCTTTATATACAATCTCCCATATACAGTCAAAAATGAAAAAAAAAAGAAAATTGTTGATTGAAAAATCTTATTTGGTTTTATGAAAAGGCACTATTGCTAAATATGGGGTCAGATTAAGTTTTTTGTTATTAAGCCACTTAGAGAAGTCTAAGAAGAAAAAAAAAGTGTCGAATGACATACGAATTCTGACAGAAATCCTACTGAGAATCTGCAGAAAGTGTTCAAGACCTCTGTCCATGAGGGATATACAAGTCTTAGTGATATAGAACCATACATATTCTATACCAACTCCCCTATGCAGAGTTGAAAGGGTCTGTCACCTATGAATGCAAGGCAGGGAATAACCCAGGATGGGGTGCCAGTCCAATGCAGGGCACACACACCCTTCACACCTATAGTAAATTTGTATAGGAAATGAGCACGTTTTTGGACTTTGGGGAAAACCCCATAATGACCCGTAGAGAACATGCAAACTCAACACACATGGAGCAAGAACAGAGAGTTAAACCTGGATCCCAGAGGTCTGAAGCAACAGTGCTAACCCATGTGCCACCAGGGGCCCCAAAATGGAACCATATTCCATCCATTTTCTGAAACTGCTCAGTCCCAACTGGGGTCATGGGGGGGGACCAGAACCTATCCCAGGAACAATGGGTGCAGGAAGGAACCAACCCTGGGCAGTCGCCAACACACCGCAGGGCGGACACACACTCACAGGGCCAATTTGTACTCACCAATCAACCTAACCTGCACTTTTTTGGACAGTGGGAGGAAACTGGAGCCCCCCGCGAAAACCCACAGGAACACGGGGAGAGCGTGCGAACTCCACACAGAAAGGACCCGGGACTAAACCCAGGACCTTCTTGTTGTGAGGCAGCAGTGCTAACCACTGCATCACTGCAACGCCCCTTGGAAGCTTATTAATAAATAATTTGTTCGTATTAAGCAATACAATAAAACACAATCGTTATTATTCCACACAATGTTGAAAAATGATGATTTTAAATGACAAAAAAGGAACTCTTCCAAAGGATCATTATTCTGTGCATTACATATTGCTTTTGGGGCAACATGATCCCCTGTGTTCTCTGAGATTGGCCTTGGGCCCCTGTGACCAAGCTCAAGACACGTGGTTGGTAGATAAATCTACGGTATGCATGATGACTATTTTAACGAAAGGTGCTGTTTATTACTGTTTTTTGTTTTATTATAACGTAAGACTTATTATGGTTGGGCTGGCAAATAGATTCATGTGAAATGAAAATGTATTATGTTTGTACTAACGTAACATACATTTGTACCCATGGAAGGAAATTCCAATAAAATCCAATGACTAAAGGAAATTTGACTCATCCAAAGAACATATTGTACAATTAACTACCTCTCTAATCAACTTTATTTGAGTAGTTAATTTTAATAGGAATTCGATATTTATCCAAAGAAGTGTGATGTGCAGGAGATTAACAGCACTACACCAAATAACCAGAGGTTTTTGAATTTATATTAGATATAAAGCAGCATGCTTGTGTTGTCTGAGCAAATACATGAATAGAGTGTAAAGTGTGCATGCCAGAAATGGGGTTTCTTTACATTTTCCTGGAAATACAGTACAATGCAATAGTAAATACAAAATTAAATGCTGCTTGTACTTTTGGAAAGATCCATTAATGTACTTTTTACAAAACAGGAGCATGTCATCTCCTAAAAGGAGGACAGCATTTGAAGAACTGATGCTTGGTGAAGTGACGGTCAGAAAACAGTTTAGCACTGAAAGTCCACAAAGCAAGACCTTGGGGTGATCCACTATGACAGTTTATTTCTATTTCATATTTGTCTCAAGGCGACAGAATTGTCTCCAACTCTTCAGAGCACTCAAATGCCCACAAACATTGTCTCTTCCAAACCCCTTGTGCATAGTAGTAGCTCTCCTGGGTATCTTAACCTGTGGATTAAAGGAAAGACTGCCCCCTATTGAAAAATAACATTGTTGCCAAAAGCACTTCTCTATCTCTGGGGCCCCAACTCCCTTGCATTTACTGACCCTGTGCTACACTGAAGAGTACATGAGATGTGACCAGGTTGGTCTCTGAGGTAGCATTGCTGTAGGCAGCTTTTCGGAGAGAATTTATTATCACAGATCAGAAACTCCATCACAGAAGAGGATGGCCTTGAAAAAGACAAAACACGCTGACTGGTCAACAAATTTAAAGTAACTTTACACAATTTCTAGTTAAGCACGAACCTTGCTTTGTCAATGTTCGATGTTATATCACACAGCTTCAGACATGTTCGTTTCATATATTGCCCAGAGATTTTTCCCTCAAAAATGAAAGAACTATTGATTTTAATATGTTTGTTTGTTTGTTTAGTTGGTTGTTTGTTTATCTGAAGGAAGGAGACGGCAGACAGATGAACCCTGCTCTCTTACTTTCCCTGGTTATTTTTCGGAAGGATACTTTTTTGATGGGTGGATAACCATAAATGCTGTTTTTAGTGCAAGGTATCAATAAAAAAAATAACAAGTGTATCCTGTCTGTTCTGCTATGTATTGAAATTTCCCCTGAAGAAATTAGATGAAAAGGTGAGCTTTGAAGCTGCTCTAGTGTAGATGTTTTCTTCCAGCGATAGCAAGGTGATGTTTTTTGAAGCTGTCAAGTTTGCACACTAACCGCCTTATTTTTGGCGGCTCTTACTTTGATAAACATTTACAGCGGCTGGTGGTTTGCAATGATATATCATTATAAGGTGTGTTAGTGTGGTGGCAAATGTAAACTTGGCTGGGTGTCTGTACAGCTGACTTCTGTGCCTGTTAGCTCAGCGATTTCTAAGTGGTCAGGCTGTCTTGCCACAATCGCACTCTGGCGCCACAATCGTGTAGCCTGACTGAACTCTTTACTTTATAATGAATACATACTAAAATATACTTGACCGCTTATGCCTGAGTCCTGCTGAGGCCTGAAAGTGGGCCATTCTATGAAATGGCCCACAGATCACTCGCCCCTGTGCGGGCAGACTATGTGGAGCAAAAATGACCAAATGTCAAACTATGTTTTTTATTTTTTATGCTTGATTATTCAATGGGAGAAATAAGTACATTTTTGACAAATAAGACCAGCTATCTTAAAGGACACAGTTTTCCATCAGGCTGCGGTCTTGTATTAGCAGTTTGACTATGTAGGTTTGTTACCATCGGTTTTGCACCAAGTAGTTATTTTACTAGCAAGTTAGTACACTTATATTTAAAGTACTGTATTTTTTTAAATTTATTTATTTGCTTGTTTCTATCTATCTATCTATCTATCTATCTATCTATCTAGGTTTGCTTCAAATTCCTCATTTAGACGCCCGAGGACATCTAAAGAAGGGCACACACTTCAAAGTATAAAAACACTGATAAGAATAACAGATTTCTGAATCTTTGACTTCACCCTATATGTAAATAACTGCACTGTAAACCATATGCTGTCGGCACCACACTGAGAGAAAACTACAAAATGATTGTAATTACTTCCAATAAATAAAGCCAATTACACATATCTACAAGTCAAGTGCTCTAGTAAATCTAATTTTTTACTAATTTGTCATTTCCGAAGCAATCAAATCAGGCAGCGGGAAGTCCTGGAGAGGCATATATTAGATGTAGCGAAGCTGATTGTCAGCTGATGACAGTCAATATCATATCTAGGAGAGCATTTAGCTTGTTGTTCATTTCCAAACGCAGGTGGCAATTTCATTCTATTTGCATAACATTTTTTGCAAACACAAGCTCAATCATAGAAAGGAGTTTTATGCAAACTTCCTGGGCCAGAACATGCTCTTTATTTCTGCTACCTCTGGCAGTTAAGCACAATCAAATAATATAACATACAAAGCCTTTCTCTATGTGCAATATTAACTAATCGATGTTAATCTTATGCTGATAAGAAGCTATTTTGAATCTTTAATCAACACACACATATCGAGTGCTGCTAAAAAATTGTTTTAGGTAATGAAATATATTTTGATTCACATTTACAAGTAGAAGACAATTTACTTCATTCAAGCTGATCACGAGATTGACTCATTATTTTATCTTATATTTCTGTTCGAGCAATTAATAAAAAGAGCAGTTATTTCATAAAAAATAATAATTATTTAAGAATCTGGTTCTAGTCACGGTCCTTCTGGCTAGACTACTGAAACTCCCCACTAAAAGCCCAAAACACGGTTGTTTCAGAAATGTAGACCCAGGCTTCGGGTTGCGTGAATCGGAGAAAACAACTAGAAAACATTCGAAAGGCAGCTCTTTTTTTTTACAAATTCTGCAAAATTGCACCCATGCAGCAATGTTGAAAAGAGGAGAGCGACCAAATAAACACTGAGGCAAGCAGACTGGGTTGTTTTGGATATTTATAGCTAAGGCTGGCAGCACTTGAAGGCAGGCCTGAATTCTTAATTGAATGTTTCTATTGTAAGAGCTGCAGTAAATGCCCTGTTCCTCCAGAATCAAACTTTTCTTCAATTCTTAAAACGTAAGGGTTAGCCCTTCACAAAAGAAAGTCATGTTAAAACCATTATCTTACCAGAAATAAACAAATATCTATGCATTCTCCAGATTTTTATGAGGCTATTACGTACTAAAGACATGTGTCTTATATACAACATGACACAGATAAAAACATGTTTATGTCGTACTTAGATCTGCAAGGGCTCATATATAAAAGATCTCAGATCATGTTAAAAGTTCATAAAACAGTGCCATCGTATTCAGATTACTCAAAATAAACCATTTATTTACTATTTTTATCATTAAAACTGTTTAAATTAGTTTGAACGACATTACATTTAGATTAAATATAAACCACCTCCAATCATACATGATTATTGCATACATTATGCTATACATTAAATAGAAAATGTAATTATATGAAACTGGACAACCAATGCCCAACATCTTCTACTAAATAAGTGTTAGGAATATGGATGGATGGATGGATGGATGATGAACCTGAAATTCTGTTATGGCAGTAAACACAAAACTAACAAAAGTAAAATAAAAATCTCAGCATAACACAAAGTATGTAAAAGGTTTTTAAATGTCTTTTCATTAAAATTGGATTCTGTCTCAACTCTTATGGAAATGGATTTTATTACAGAATGGGCAGAATAATCGCTTCTTTGTCTTGCAGTCGCATGTAAAGTTTCACTGTTGCTGTTCAGGCTAAGGGACTCATCATTTTCCCCAAAGTACTAAATCCTTAAGAGAATGAGGAGTCTTTATTGTTGTGAAGAAATCTTGCGTATGGAGAATCCCAGTTATAGTTCCTTTCTGTCTAGCAACAACACATTCTTTCTCTAGTCCAGCAGCAAAAATTTTTGTTTTGAATTCTTCTTCCAACTTCTCAAAGTAGTAGTTCCTATAGGCATCGTTATTTCAATTAAAGTGACTGTTCTTGTTGAATTTTCTCTCTAACCTATAAACCAACAAGGGAAATGCTTGATGAGTAATTCAAAATTATCTGCTAAATATGTGACCTATTGATATATTCTTTAATTATTTATCTCAGTGAATAAGCCTTCTATTTGTCTGAAGCACCAGGATGTATTGTACCATCCTCATTGGCCGATCAATGTCTCTGAAAGCAAGAACAATAAATAAGGTATATAAATGTGTATTTCTGCTTTGTATACTTATAGTCATATGGCAGCAGTCCCTACCTGTATTTGTGAAAATGGATGGATGGATGGATGGATGGACAAAAAATGTTACTTTCTCATGCTTTTTCATTTTGCATTATTCTAACTAGGTAGCATTAGTCAGTGAGTTAGAATTTATATTCACTACCAGTTGTTACAGTTTGCAAAAGTAGTTACCTTCAGCCAGTATGGGGAGCTTGAATGTCAAGTTGAATTAAGTTGAAATGGTCAAATTATATGAAAGTTGTTGGTGAGAGTTAAAAATGTTTAAGGTCATTTATGGGGCACAGTTATATAAATTCTAAGTAAAAAAGCACTTTAGTGACCCTTATCTTCTCTCATCTTCCCACCACTTTTTTCTGATGAGTATCTTGGTGACAACATCTTTTTCTATGACTACAGACCTGGCGGCCCACCTGAACAGCAGACTGGCCCGGGCAGCCAGCACAGAGGCACCGTATGAGGAAGGCTAGAGCAGACTATTGTCTGAGGAGGCTCAGGTCTTTTGATGCATGCTGAGCTGCTGAGGATGTTTCACCAGTCCATAGGGGTCAGTGTGCTGTTCTGTGCTGTAGCCTGCTGAGGAGGCAGCATCAGTTCAGGCACTGCCAAATACCTGAACAAACTCAGGAAGGCCAGCTCCACCACAGGACTCACCCTGGACCTACTGGAGGCAGATGAGGAAAAGAGGATGGTGGCAAAACTGGACAACAGTATGTTGTCTGCTTTCACTTTATTAAGGTTGTGTATCGTGTACTTTTTAAATTTGATTACACTATATTTTTTGCACTTCCTCTTTTGCACTACATGCATGTTTACTGTATGTAACTTGCTGCTGGATGGACAATAATTTACTCCTGGGATCAATAACATTTATTGGTCGTCTTATCTGATCATATCTTTCTTATCTTGTCTTATCTTATCTTACCTTATCTTATCTTATCCTATCTTATCCCATCTTATCTTATCTTCACTCAGAGTGGGCTCCCTTGCCACCTGAAAAGAGCGATCCAATGTTTCCTGAGTACTATGGCCTTGGATTTGCAGGTGCTGATTCTTATCCTTGCTGCACCACACTTGGCAACGAGTCTCTCAAGTGCAAGCTGAAGGTCTAGGTCAGATGAGACATAAAGGAAACCTAAATCATCTGCAAATAGCAAGGATGTCAATTCGAGCCCCCCACACCGGAAGCCATTCTAGCCATGGCTGTGCCTTGATATCTTGCTAATGAAAATCATAAACAGGTGTTGAAACAAGACGCAGCCTTGCCAGAGGCCAATGCTCACTCTAAATGGCTTCATTTCTGTGCCAAGTATGTAGACATGTCTTTTACTGCCTCTTCAATAGCTGGCATAGGTTTTCCCAGGGAAGCTGGAAAATGTGATCCCCATATAGGTGGAGCACACCTTCCGCTCCCCCCTTTTAAAAATAGGGACAATCATCCCTGTTTGCCAATCCAGAGGTATTTTCCCAGCCTAAGTTCCTAAGGCATTGGGCAGTTTGCTAAAGCATCTTTCGGCATCACTTGGTGGCCTCTACAAACTTCTGTTATACCCAAGATTTCACCCCTCTGACTACTGTCACTGCAGCCCTTCTTGCCTGTTGTGCCTTCTAGCTGTTTCCGCAAACCCCTGTGCTAGCATTGCACTTCACTAGCTTCCCTCAACCCAGGTGCACACCTGTAGGTCCTAGAGTTACCATCATGATAGGCACCAACTATCTTCTGGTCACAGTTCCCCAACCTTACTCAACAAAATGAGAGATGTGTTCCAGAGGAATCAGTTGAACTAGTCTCACACAGAGACTTTATGATGACATTTCCAGGAAACCCCATCGGCCAGTCTGGGTTATCTTGGTCTAGCTGGCCTGCTTCCCATGTGCTGAGTGTCAAAAACATATGGCTTCAGGTCAGATCGTACAACTACAAAACTAAGAGTTGCCTGGTACCATGAATATTTATGAGCATTCTTTTTGTGGACAACTACAGTTTAGATTAGAGGCCATATTCTTCCCAAATGCAGGTATCTCAGTCATTCTCCACATCGCCATTGAAGTCATCTATTAGGACCACAGAGTCTGTAAACAGTGCCCTTTTGAGCATTCACAGTTAAAGTTTACCTTCTGTGTAACTCATTGTTGCATAGATGTAACCCTGTTGTCCACTGGCTCCGGGTGCACAACCTGAGGCTTGAGACCAACAACAGCCTGAGGCCTTTCACTATAGTAGTAGGAGAGACCCAATCCTCACTATAGAGGTTTTATTCTAGAGCCCCGATGTGTATGAAGGGTTAATTAATACCTTTCCATCTCTCGGAGTAACTCAGGCTCCTTCCCTGCCCGAAAGGTAACCTTCCAAATTCCCAATGCCAGTGTCTACTGGAAGGTTTTAATCTATCGCATGCCCCTCCTGCACATGCCAGCTGACCAAATGACACTGCACCTGTCCCTAGTCCTTCACCAAACGGGTGGTGAGCACAAAACATCTTTCCATGTAGCTATTTCGGATACAGCCACCCAGGTTACAATTGGTCTCCTGGCCACCAGAAGCTCAAAAGAGAAGGCTACTCCTAGTGCATGGGTGGGTCCTGGTAATCCTATTTTAGGCAGGATGCATTTGTTTTTTTTTTTTTGGTACCTATCATTGAGTGTCTTTGTTAGATCATAGTTTGTGTGGCACTTGCATACATACCAACATTTCTGTAAATATTCGTGAGCCAGGTTTGTTTTTGAAGTGTATGTCACATGAGTCTAACTGACTATCTAGCAGGGAAGAAATTTCACAAACTGACTTGTTGCAAAGACAGTACCACGCTTGAATTCACTGAGCTCTACAGAACGACCCATTCTTTCACGAATGTTTGTATACCTGACTGCGTGACTGGTGCTTGATTTTATACAGCTGTGGCAATGGATCTGAATGAAACACTTGAATTCAATGATTAAGAGGTGTGTCCAAATACTTTTGTCCTCATAGTGCATGTGTATTTTTTTTCAAGTAATAGCTAACTTTCTCTGTGACATGTTTGAGTCATCCTGAAACAAAAATTCAGACGCTCCTCTACTTACGAACTTTGAACTTACGAACTTTCAGACATATGAACTAAGAGGACTGTCAGTCCAAATTGTGTTCATTGAGCTCCCATTTCCTGTTCGCAACATCAACATTTTTTTCTGCGCACCAATTTCACCTAGTACAACTTCTGGCCGCTACTCCAGCCGCACAGCAGCGTAGTACTCCCAGCATCCTAGTTCTTTGTACTTGTGTATACCCTAAAAAATGATGTTGAATGACGACTTACGAACAATTCAAGTTACGAACGGCTGATCGGAACGTATCTCGTTCGCAAGTAGAGGTGCGTCAGTAATTTGTTTCTAGCATTTTCGTGCTTTCTTGTTGTCTTAGACATCCCAAGAAGAAACTCCAAGCCTTGCATTAAGCTGTACCACAAAGCGTCCATCCATTCACCTTCTAACCACATATCCTTGTCATCATTGCTGGGGGACCAGAAGCCTATACTAGTAAGCTCTTTCAGACCCCCTGCCCATTCTCCTCTCCCAGAAATGGGTGTGTGATTATTTACAAACAAAAAATATGGAGGAGAACTGGAAGCTCTGCTCAAAGTTGCCTTTTTTAAACCACTGTATTTCCTGATAGCCCCCCTCCCCTTCCTCCAATGCCACTAGGCTATAGCTCGATGTACAAACACTGCAAGTACAAAAAAAACCACACAAAGGGTGTGACTCCAGCTGTAACTGGGGAAGAACAGGGAAGCTATTTATTTCTGGTGCGTCTCTACTGAGTGACTCATATGTTCACTGGAAAATTGGCCCAGAGCTGAGCCACTGAGCATGTGCCAAATTGACAGGCATATCAGTGTGCACTGACCATCCGCAACAACCCCTTACCTTATTTATTGCCACCAGCTGATTGTGCCTCCCATTGCTCACTATAAGATGTGTTTTTATACAATTGTAAATAGACCTTGAATTTTTTATATAAAATATTATTATTATTATTACTATTTAGGAGAAACCAAGAGGGACAAAGTTGAGTGTTTGATGTATGTGTTTTGATAAAAGGAAGAGTGAGACAAAGTGTCAGCAAACAGGGCTTCACTGATTGGTCAGTGCTGCAGCAGGTGGAGAGGGATTCTGGGAGCCAGCTAGATTGAGAAATCAGAGGTTCCAGCAGATGCTAGGAAGTGAATGATGTATGATTGCTCCTCTGTGGGATTCTAGTGGTTTGGGCAGTGAAGTGGCAAAAAATGAAAGTGGACCAAAGTAATGTAAAAAAAAAAGGCACTGTGTGATTATTTTTCGTGTGTAATGATTTCAAAACAAAGCATTAGTGATAAGACATGTCTCTGACAGGCCATTGTATATGTCATGTTTTGAATTCACACTCAGAGTTATTTATTGAGATCAGTAGTATCTGTACAGTACCATGACAATGACTTAATATGTGAATTGTCTCGAGTAAACAATTTAGTAGCAGTAGAAAGAGAACCAAGAAAATCCAAGAATATAGATTTTTTCTGATGATAAATTACATTTTTTTATTCCATTATCAAATTCGGACCTTTTTAATCTGACTCATTTTATCCTCTATGAATATCTTTCTATTCTGCAGTAGTTACTCAAATTGATGATTATATGTAGCCCCAGAGATATATCCAAGCACAGTGATAAAAAAGAATTGCTGATTCTCTGAAACACAGTACCAGACCCTGCAATTCCCGTAATAATCCATGCTATAGTATAAGGACACAAAAATATGTTTCTAGAATAATATTATAAAAATGCTACTTATCAGTATTTCACTTGTTTTTACATGAGAGTTTTATGAAACAAATGGTACTCTGCAGGAAACTGGCACGTGCACACCACACTGACAAAGAATCTCACAATTTGCAGTTTCCAGATGGCACGAATAGTGAATATTATATAAGAATGTTGTATTAAGCATGCAAAAAAATGCCGTTATCAAAAAGAACCTTTATCACCCTTTTTCATGTCAATAAAATTGTTGTTTTCTTAACGGAAAGAATTAGATCTAAGAATTAAATGTACCTTTACATAGACTGACTGCTCCATGTAATTTATTGTGTGCCTTTATGTGCATCTGACTCCATAATAGGGTGGGGTGGTGCTTCAGTAAATAGTGTTGTTGCTTCACGTTTCCAGGGTTAGAGGGGTGGAATCTTGCCTCTACTGTGTGTGTGTGGGGGGGGAGTTTTTATGTCACCCCCTCCCCCTCAGGTTTCCTCTGCAGTTCAAAAATAAGCACTTATGATAACTAGTATCTCTTAATTGCTCATATGATGAGTGTGTGCATGTATGTGCCCTGGGATGGACTGGCATCCCATCCAAGGTGTAACCCTGCTCTTTGCTGGCTGTGATAGGTTCTGGGCCTCTAAATGACCCTGTCCAGAATATGTGGCTGGAACATTGATGGATGACTCCATATTTTCATGACTAATTCCTCTGGTTTAGATATAAATTTATTTCAGATTTGTTTTTTAAAAAATGTAACAATAAATACATGGATTTTAAAAATGACTGGAAACTATTTTCTAGAGAAAAAGAGATTCTTTAAATCTATTTTGCTATGGACAAAATACTTAAGACATTTCCACAAATAAACATAGACCTGGGGAATCAGGACCTAGAGAGGCAATCAGGCCATGCAGGAACACACGCTAAAAAAGCCGTTCCTTCACCCAGCTTGATGCCAAGGTCTCTACTCTTTACACAAAGACCTGTAGGTTCTCTTCTTCCCTGCTGTGGGCTCACATTTCTTGTACCCTCACTGCTCGGGAATGTGCCAATTAGTGGTGAATTGCTGGAAGGAGGGGGCATTGTGGAACTGGGCAGCCACACCAGGCGTTCCTTTTACTAAAACCCTGGGTGCAATTAAATTGCAATCACTCCCAGACCACATCAACAGAAGTTTGCAGCCCAGTGTGCCTCTAATGCAAGAAGTGGGAGCTGTTAAACAGGACACTGTCTGGCAGTACCACCCTAGTTTTATGGCAGTGGGCGATGTACTAGGGAGCACAAAGGGCTGAAGAATACAGCCTGACCATGTGCTCTACCAGCTTTATTAGTGGGTAGACCATTGGCTCTGAGGAAAGTGGCAGACGTGCTGAAATACAACTCCACTGGCATCGTGTCCTTCTTTTGTTTCAGACTCTGTGACATCCGACATCGAGATGAGAGTTCTGTGACAGCTGGTTAGACAGTTCCTCATTGGTGCAGAGGCTGTGGTATTCCACTGCATGGTTAGGCGCTCCAGCCCAGCCGAGGGACCAAGATAATGACATGCCTATCATCCTGTCACCTGTATCATTTTTCCCATTCTTGGCGTGAGTGGGAATGGAAGGACCTGCTTGATTACAAATCACTTGATACAAACCTCCTGTCATCCTTTAATTCAACTTACAACTGTCACAACATTCATGAGCTCTGTTACTCATTTAGCTCTGAGAAGATGTAGCCTGCTAAAATGCCGCAACAGTAGCCTGCCCCATGAGATGTTTAGTTCTCTTAAAAATATACCCAAAGTTGATTTTGCTAAAATCACCAACTATATCCCAAGACATAGACGTAATTTTAATTGTTTATATGTTTTTGGTCCATATCTTTTTATTGACTACATTTTTAGCTGAAGTAACAGAATAGAAAGTAAAAATATGGGAGATTTATAAAAGGAAGAATTAGAATTTTTATTCTTGTTTGTTTTGTACTTGAGGTATTGAATTGAATATGATGAGAAAGATATACACGAGGCATTTTGTAACTTCAGGCACCTTAGCCAACATTGCAGACAATTTGACAAATGACCTGCCATGTGAAATCCATGGATCTTTGAGATTCAACGCTTACATAATTTGTATGTTCAAAGATGGCCCATTATCAATGTGAACAGGTGGGTGCAATTATTTTATTCATTTATATATCTCAGGGACCCGATGGCATCTTACCTATAGT
>JAODKC010000044.1:23975214-24010563 GCA_026777985.1 Mormyrops attenuatus | reverse complement strand
TCTTGTAGCCCTATGTTGCACCCTTTCCAAGGCAGCAATGTCCTTCTTAAGGTATGGTGACCAAACCTGCACACAATGTTCTATACATATTAACTGATAGTCTACCTGCACTTCATGTAGAAAATTTTAAGCCTCATTTGTCATTATTTATTGGGCTAATAACACTTACCTTGATGCCATTTCCAGAGTGTAACTATGGATGCGTTCAACTTCATGCAGCCCCTTACAGCACTGGCTTAAATCAATGCGTTCAGGTCCTGATGCAATGCATCATGGTTAGATTTTTCTGTCTGGCTTAATCCTGCATTTGATTATCTCTCGGAACTCAGAAATTCCGAGGTGCGTGACGTCAAGTCCGATAATCTCCCGTTCGAGCTACCACATCTCGGAACAAACATGGCTGCCTCTATGAACACGCTGTTCTTGCTGTTGTCTGAGCACAAAAAACTAATGGAAAGAGTACTTGACATCAAAAACCAAACCGAAGAGGAAGAACGGAGAAAAAGGTATGTGTTATGTTGTGTACCCCCACAAAAAAAAAAGAGGAATAAGCAAATTTTGTATGTTCCCGGCCACAATTTAGAGCTATTGTGATATAACCAGCGGGAAACAAACGAACCTTCTCTCATCTGTAACGTTTTGTAAATTTGTGAAGTAAATTTGTGTAATGGTAAAAAAGGTCCCAACTTGGAATTACTGTTGATACTTATTTTTGAAAACATATTGTGCGAAATGGTGAAGGTTGATCGGCACAGTTTTCATGTTTACAGAAAACGGTGAAAATACCTTTACTGAAAGTCCAGTTCTTTAAATGTGAAATAGAGTCGACTGAGAATAACAAATTTTTTCATCTTTTTCAGGGTTGCAGATCGTAGCTTATCGGGTGGTGGTTGTGAAGACGGGCATAGAGTGGAAACAAATGATGAGCTTGGACGACAACACATTTTTTCGCCATCTGAGTGTGACTATCTTCTACTGAAGCTACAGGAACAGGGGCTAACAGAGGAACCGACCAGACGGCTTCCTCCTGTTCCTGTAAGACAGAAGGTCTTGATGTTCCTGTGGTACATGGCAAACCAGAACAGTTTCAGAGAGATTTCTGAGAAGTTTGACATTTCACAGTCAACAGCACACAAGGTTGTTACTGAAGTCCTTCAACTCTTCGCTACTCTTGGGCCCCTCTTTATCCCCTGGCCAACTTCATGCGAGAAGAAAGCATCATCGGTTGCTTTCCACAGGCTGTGCGGCATCAATGGAATTATTGGAGCCATTGATGGGTGTCACATAAGAATCCAGAGGCCAAAGATCAGAGGAGGCGACTATATGAACAGGAAGTCATTTTACTCTGTTCTGCTCCAGGGGATTTGTGATGTGAGAGGGCGTTTCACAGACATTTTTGTAGGTCCACCTGGAGGGGTGCATGATGCGAGAATGCCTCTAATTTTTACTTGGACTGGCAAGAAAAGATGGGGGGACTACAAATTGTTGGGAGACAGCGCGTATATAGGACAAGCATGTCCCTTTATTGTGACGCCAAAACGGGATAATGGAGCCCTTACTGTAGAGGACCAGGAGCGAAACACCAGGGTCAGCCATGGAAGAGTGGTTATAGAGCAGGCATTTGGAAGAATAAAGTGCAAGTGGAGGAGTGTGAGAAACCTGCAGAACACTCGCATGGACATCGTAGTGATGATAATAATGGCAGCATGTTTTCTGCACAACATGTGTGCTGGTGTATCTGAAGTGTGTGAGGAGCACCCAGGAGGCTGTCCAGGGGAGGCAGATGTTGCCTAAATGTCTGAATCAAGCTTGATTATACTTATCTTGTCATGAATGTGAATTTGATGTTGATAATTGAATAAATTTGTCCTATGTTTAAATGTTCACAATGAGAGCATGCATCTTAGAATGGAAATTTTATTCTATTACAAAAGTAGTGCAACAGTTTTGAGGAATTTGAGGAATTTCACAGTGTTATACATGTCATATGTCACATGTGCAAATGTGCTTTCACAATGTCTGTGCAAAATAAGCAGTTCAATAAAAGTGTGTAAGCAACAACTGGGTACACAATGAGACCATAAGTGCAAATCATAGGTGATGATCAACCCGCTGCCAGTCAATCAGCAGTTTCATTAACAAAACAAATTCCTCCTGTGAGAACCTAAGGAACTGCGTCGTCTCCTCATGACGTCTGTGGCTTGCTGCCTCTGAATCTCTCAAGAAGTCCAGAATAGCGGCAAAGCCATCTTCTGGCCTTCTCCGCTTGGCTGGTGGCTGGGTCGATGGCGGCCTCCCTGTTGGTGTGCTTAGGGGTGGAGTACATAATGCCCCTGTCTGGCCGCCCAGGACTTCTTCATTATGTACCTCCACATCCCCCCAGCTGTCCCAACAACTGGAAAGTCTAAACAATCCCCCACTATGTTTTCTTTAATTGTTTCCGTCGTCTCTGGAAGAGAACAACAAAACATCAATACAATTTTATAATAATGATAACATATAGCGTTATAATGATAAATAACATTACAGTAAACATACAAGTCAATTGTAGCTTACCTGCAGGGACAATGTTGACTCGCAAGGTCAAAGGCTCATCAAGATAAAACTTGGTCGGGTCCCACGCTGCCTGAAACAATGGAGCTGACAAAGTCTTGGTCCTCTCCGGATTGAGAAACAACCCCATGTTGCTGTCCACGAAAACTGCAAGACATGATACATAAGCTTACAGGAAACCATTATTAAATGATTACATTAAAGAATTTGTTTCGAAGCGATATACCTTTTTTAGAGATACAAGCAAATCACAAACTTGAAATGCTAAATAGTCTAAACACCATCAAAAGCTTCACAATATTGTAGTAGATTTGGGTGAGATTCTTTTTCCCGGCACAAACAAACACGGCACACTAACTAATGAAATCCCAGTAAAAGCTTTATAATATGTTGGCAGATTCATTGTTTCGTGAGGCAAGCAAGTCACAAATGACACAATAAGTTTGTTAAAAATACCGATATTGCACGCTAGGATAATGTTTACGCTCATGATGCTGTATTCTATAAACAGACAGCCTGCGATTACATTTATAACTATTGATACATTTAATGAAATAAACATTTTGAAATGTTTACAAAGTAGAGAAGCAGTGAAACACTTCCTGTTGACTGTGTCAGCCGCCACATTGAAATGACGACACATAGGCAACTCTTATTGGCTGAAGAGTTTAATCACACGCATGACATTTGTATCCCAGGAAGTTCCGATGCGTTATCTGCTATTTCTCTCGAATATCACGTAAAGCAGTGAGAACTGGTTTTCAGTTAATTTACCTGGTAAAATAAAGTTTAAATAAATGACATAAATGCTCTAATAGTACACGTAAGTTAGTGGTTTATTTATTGTTAGTTACTGTAATGTTGCGCTGCTTTATTTGTTTAATCGTCCAGTGTGTGAAGAAGGCATTCAAGTAAGGATTGCATTGTACTCTGTACATGACAATAAAAACTTTGAATTATTTAAATACATGTATTTGATCTTTTTCCTGGCAGCTATCTTTTTACACAGAGCCACTATTTTCACTGCTAACAGTTTGGATCAGGAGTTGGTTATTGTAAAAGAAGTAATGTGCATATAGGTGATATTTGTATAGCTTTATCTACACCCTTCTGGCAGTGCCGCCATTGCAGTCAGATCACGCACAATACGGGGAGTAGAAGTTGTCCGACTTGGCTGCAGTCAGTTTATACTCCACCCCTGTAGCCACTGGAAGATCTCGCTCCACATCATGTCAGCTGCAGACAGACCTAAGCCCAAGTTGAATGCACCCATAGTTTTGAGGGGACACTATGGGCTGAACCATTTTTCAAGGGGGGGGGGGGGGGTAACGGTATGCAATATATTCAGTTTTAGAATCCATGTTCAATGTTAATTGTAGGTAGACGTGCTCAAAGCGTTAATGCTAGCCTGTTCTAATAAACAACATAGTCATATGCAAGATTAGGGTGGCACTAGGGGTGGCAAAAGATTACTTTAGGGTGGCACATGCCACCCCATGCCACCACAGTAGATCCGCCCCTGTTCAAGGGGTATTTGCCAGCAAAAACAATACTTTTAGTCAGTGTTGTTTTTTTTTTCGTTAACATCTCGTGACTGTCCTGATTAAAACAAGCCATAAAGCCCTAGTTTGTGATTGTTGGAGAGACCAACTGACTTCCGGAAGCTGAATGAGCTGGCGATTGACAGTGATCCAGACCATATGGTTGATGTTTCTCTCCAGGAAGTCAAAGGGAATAACAACACTGTGGAACTTGATACTCTGGGCTGTGAAGAAGCTGTGGTACTACCTCATAGGCCAGTCCTTCATCCTTGCTATGCAGATGGCCAGGGCCAGGACACTATCCCCTGTGATTCTTGGTGGTTCCTAGACCTACAGGAGTACTGCTGTAAAGTCCCTCACCAAGCTGGCCAATAAAATGGAGGTGCCAACAGACGGCCCAACTGTAGTAGTCCTCTGGTGCACAGATCAATCTCCCACACACACCATGGCTCATTGTCTGCACTCTTGACACCTCTGGTTGGCTCGTGGGATTGGTGGCATGGCACTTTGAGGGTAGATGTTCCGGTTCCGGTCCCTCCCCTGGCTCTGTGCATGTGGCATTTTCTACTATACTTTTATTTATTTATTTTTAATTGTATCTACTATGCTTGTGCATTAATGGCTCAATGCATATTCTGACCACCCATGCTCTATTCCTTTCTTACCAACATGTCCGGATGGTGCTCAGGATGGGAACCATCTGAGCTGGAGTCCTGGTTCAGTCCCATGTAAGGGGGGACATTGCGGATGTGACTGACGAACTGCAAAATCGGGGGTGTAGACTTCAATCTGCCCCCTGTACAGGCTGGTGTGGAGAATCAACTCATTGATGGGCATTAGCAAGCAAGCCCACTCTTTTCTTTTTTCTATAATGTTAGCATGCCCGGGGGGTTGGGCAGCCAGTTGACCTTGGACCCCCAGAGGTTTTTCTTCTCCCTGCTTGGGAGTTTTTGGTTCTCCTCTGTTGTCATCTAGCTTTCTTTTATTTCTTTGTCTTCCCATTTATCTGTTCATGTATTGTTCTCTTTCTCTATGTTGTTGCACTTATCACAACACACCCATGTAAAGCGCCTTGGGGTGACTCTTGTGAAAGGCACTATATAAAAATAAATTGAATTGAATTTTCATATTTCCTCCATATTTCCATGGACATCTCTTGAGTTAAGAGGTAAGAATCACTAACACGTGACAACAAATTTTCTTCCATTATAGTACTAGAAAAGAAACTTGATGTGATTCATCATGTAATATTCTTGATACACAAACATATTACTTTAATGTCAAAGGCTATCATTGTTAATACAGAGCTTGAAAATTCAATTTTATTTGCTTAATGGTGAGTGTTCAAAAGACAATTTTAGTGATGAAGCAATTAATATGTAATTATTTAATAACTCCTATGAGATGCACCATTGTAGGCTTTATCTTAAGTGGCAGCAATAAATTGTCTACTTAGATGTGTCCTATCATGGAGCAATGAGAATGTACAAGACCTTTCCATCATGGTAAGTTAATGCACTGCCTCTCCTAATGAAAATACAAGATTTGACTGTTATATAAATCTTTCAAGGTTGTTAAGTTTCTAAAATACTGTGAAATGACCTTTCATACTTTTTCATGCTTTTTATTATTTTATTATTTAAAAACACTGATTTGCACATGTAGTTATCTACTGCTGGTGGCATGCATTAATGAACTATAAATTTCCTATGTAAAAATCTAAATGGGACCTGTTAATAATAATTTCAATTTAAGCAGCAGAAAAACTTGTTTAGAATATTAATACAAATAATACTGCACACTGTACTACTTTCATGTCTGTCCAGCTTTACAGACTGAAACAATCTGGCAAGATTGCAATACTGAAAAATGTAACACTCATTTGAAATGTTAAACTGCAGTATTACTTCAGGGAGAAATACTATATTCAGTAGAATATACATCATATTAAAAGGTACTGTGTGTTTCATGGGTGTTCATGATCATATGATATGATGGTGCACAGTTTGACCCATTTGATGATTGGCAGGTTAAGCTGAGAAACCCAGTATCCCCAGTGGATGTTAATTGGGGTCACTTTTTCATGCTCTTCTTTTCTCCTTGCCTGAGCTTGGTGGATGTCGCCTAAATCTCTGGTGGCTCAGATATGTAGTGGAGACTGTCTGAAATCTTTCCAAAGAGGCACCAGACATAGTACTATACTGTACTTTGGGTTTCAAGCATCAAATAGGGTCATAGAGGAAGATCAGAACTCTTGATTGCATGATGCTCACAGACATATAATCTTTTAGCATTTTCTTCATGCTGTTATGGATGGAGAAATGTCTTCTCTGACTTAGCCATCTGTTTTGAACTCCCTCAGAAAGATGGAGTCCCGTCTGTGGGGTCATCAAAGCCCTCAGAATCCAAAAGCCATAATGCAGGCCTTCTATCACTGTCACTACTTCTTTTAGGTGATTGATCTGGTTCATTTAGCTGGGCCAACCAACTCAGGGGGAAGGCACACCCTGCTGAGCTCTCTACAGCCCTATTTACTTAACAGCTTATAAAACTGCCAGCAATAGTGTTTGATTTTGGTACTGCCACCAAAAGTGAAATAAAAAATATCAAATATCATTGATATGACATGTATCTGGACAGAACACTTATATATATAATATGTGTGTGTGTGTTTATGTGTGTATGTGTATGCGTGAGTGTGTGTGTTGAAGTTTGAAGTTTCCGTGTGTGTGTGTGTGTATATATATATATATATATATATATATATATAGTTCTTTTTAGCAGGCATCTAATTTCATTACTTGTACAGAAAAAATACTATTGAGCTATTAAACTATTAAAATGTATAACTATGTCATTTATAAATACATAAATTTAGCCATAAATAAATAGTTCAGATTGTGATGTGTCTGGTTCATAACTCACAGTTCAGGTTAAACTAATCATGAATGGCATCTGAGGGTGATGGGGAACTTTCCACCGTCAAGTCAGAACTCCTTTTATTGATTTGTTCCACTGTAGACTTTCTTTTAAATTTCTACCTGCTCTTGCTGCTGTTGAAAAACCTTATTCCAATGGCTATACCATCTGGACCGTCCTCTTGCCCACCTGGTGGATTTGATTATGATGGTCAGTGTGTACCAACTCAATGAAAAAGCCTTGATTTAGTTTAGAGTGTGCAGTAACAAGAACGAGGAACATGTGATGGGTACTGGATGATGAAAATACACCCCTTGACATGGTTCAAGAGTTGGAACGGCTGGAAGATTTCTGCTCTTCTGACAGACCTGACATATTTTCATTAACTCCTTAATGTCAGCATACAGCCTTGGCAACCATAAGAACCTTTGTTGTTCCTGGAGAAAATTCTTCATATTCATAGTCTCATAAAAGTCCATTTCTTTACTCGTTTGGCAGTGTAAGAGACAGTTATGAGTAGATAGAAAACTACCTCCTTTTCTAAGAAAGTACATTTGCTCCTCTTCCATTTCACGTCCTTTAACCTCGACCCAGCAAGTTTGGGCCCAATCCTTCCCAGCAAACAGAGAACATTCCCAGGACTTTAACCCGCCTTATGGTTAAATATGGTTATATTAAGCCATATTTGCAAATATAGTATGTTAATATTTGCGGAACTCCCTACAGCATTTGGCTCGGTGGGCTAAGCCTGTATATCTGTAATCAGTGGGTCACTGGTTCAAACCAAACCTTAGCATGTCTGTGGATCCTTCAACAAGGCCCTTAACCTCCAGCTCCCTGGGTGCCCCAACAGGTGGCTGCCCTTCAGAGCCAGCTTACTCTATGAAGAGTAAGTTGAGGGAGGTGTAAAGATAATTTCCCCACGGGGATCAATAAAGTATGTATTATTACTGTCTTACCTATATTTGCCCTGACACAGACGCAGCAGCACTCACTCTGGCCTCCTTTGTCTGCTGCTGTCCCTTTCTACGTTAAATACAGATTTTTTGCTTTAACGAGTAAATATATATTATCTAATTATAATGTATCATAAAACCTAATCCTAATCTGTCCAAAGGTACACTCCGTTCCTTGTTTTTGCATGATTTTCCAGTGCTGTTTTTTATTTCATATTTGACTGAAATTTTGGCTGGACACAAAACCTGAGTGACGGAGAGGGGGGAATTCCACAAAGCAGTATTTTCTCATTAGCTAGATAACTTAAGCCAAATGTAAGTATCATGTCCAACCCATTCCGCCTGTCTGATCTCTGTTTTTCCTTGGGTATGGCTCTATTTCAGCCACACCTATGACCTGTCAGTCTTACCTGTTACCTGTCTTACCTCTTGTTCCTGCCCTCCTGTTGATCATTCACAGCTGTGTGTTTTCTCCTAATTACCCTAGTTTATAAGCGTCTCTCAGTTCAGTGTCCCTTGTCCGTTCATTGTTGCATGTTCACGTCTTCTGTGAGTCCTGCATGGTCCAATAAAACTTCCCCGTGAAGGGTTTTCCTGTTCAGCTTGCAACTTGGGTTGTTCCTTGCATTTACAGACGTGACAGTAAGGATTGTCCAATAGGAAGGTCGCTTACCTCTCCTCCTATTGGCCAGTTGTCATGTTTGGCTTAAGTTATCAACCTAACCGGGTTAACTCTGCTTTGAGGAAAACCCACCAAGTCTCCTTGGTTGGGCCTTACCCATTTAGAAATGTGTTCTGTTTTCACCCACTCTGAGTTGTACATTGTATATCGCTTTTTCTTTGACAATGGTGGCTTGCCTGAAATTGTTTTGTTATCCTCCTCACTTGTCACTCCACCCGTTTCACAGAACCAACAAAATAAATAATTTTTTTTTAAAACTAACGTTGCCTCTAGCTAGCAATTCAACAGACAGGATCGTTGTGAATATGGATGCACGCAGCAGCCCGGGCAGTTGCTAGGTAATAAGGTAAGCTTTGTATTTCTGCTACCAATCAAATAAAAGTATAGACACGGCTAGTCATGGTGGTGTTTTACCCGTTTTTCACCATTTACAGACACAGGATGTATAACTATAACCAGGAAGACAAAATAATAGGGGTAGAAGGAAGCCAAGTGAGGTTTTATTTACGAAATTCTAAATTAGATGTACATTTTCACGAAAATCCAGGACAATTCATGTCGGGGGGAAGGATATTAATTTTTCGGGACAGTTGCTCAAAAAAGAGAACAATCTGGGGAAAACCAGGACAGGAGGCAACCCTAGTTCACAGGGAATGTTTTTACTGCAACATAAACGGAACATTAATTTTCACATTATACATTTTAGCAAAGGTTCTGTCAAAGTCAGCATGATAACATTATTACCTGAAAATCCTTTTAATGCAATTAATGTTGAAAAATATTGTTTTATAATAAAATATTATTTTATATAAGTGCTGTACTGTGTAAGTATACTGGGAATGTGCTGTACCGCTTTAGACCTTAATTACCTTTGAGGTGTAAAGGAACAGTGTTACATGCTGCCCTACTATGCCCTTCATTTGTTTTTATATTAGTCTTAGTTGTAGTACTAGTTCCAATAGAGGGATTTCATTCTGGTAACATCAGGAAATCTGGACACTTTCAATGTATCCGCACTTAACCATAATGTCCGCTAAATGTTACTGGAATGAAAACTTCTTAGTTGGGTTCCATCACTGCTGCGGGTAGCGTCCTTCAAGCATCTTTGTATTGATTGCTCCTGCGTCACGCCCAGGGCATCAATTTTTTCCCTCGGGTATGTTGTCAGCATTAGGTCATAGTGCTGTTGTTCTGGAACTTGGGGTACTGCTTACTGTTACACTACCTGTATCAACTCCAAAAGTCATCTTCACCCAACCTCCCCTTCTCTTAAGATGTGATAACTCCTGCACTTCTCTGGCTTTAACTTAACCTGTCTCATGCTTTGCTGCCTCCCCTTCCTTCCAAAAGTGAGGCTGTAAATCCCCTTTGACCTTAAGGCCATCTATATGTTTTACCTCTTTCTACACTTGTGACACAACTCATTGGCAAACGTGCAGTAGGCTGCTGCTGGATGTGCCCCTTTACATCTGAAACTTGCCATGCAGCTGCAATTAGATTTGAAGTGTGAAGGCAACACACAATGTACTGCCACTCCCTGGACATATTTCCACCAGCACTGTATCCTCTAAGTATTCCTAAATATCTTTGACGTCCTTTGTAGTCTATTCCATTGCCTGTGCCAGTGTCAGCACTTTTTCAAATGTTAAATCAATCTCAGCCAGTAGCCTTCTCTAGATCTTGTCATCATTCACTCCACAAACTAACTGTTCCCGCAGCATCGGCGACAGCGTGTCTCCATAATTACAGCCCTGAGCCAGTTTCCTCAATTGTTCAATGTATTCTGCCACACTTCCTTCTTCTGATTCTAGGAATTAAACTTGAACCTCTGCACAATTTAGCTCGATTTCAGGTTGAAAGGGGCCTTCAGCAACTCAACCAATTCTGCATATTCTTGCCCCTTGGCTTCTGAGGGCTTAAGAGGCTCCTGAATAAGCTATATGTAGCTGCACCCACATGGCTGAGCAGAATAGCTTTTTGTTTATCTCTGTCAAGGATTTCATTAGCCAGGAAAAAAAATTAAATTTCACAATATTCTTTCCGTGTCTGCAACTGGCTATTGAACGGAGTTACCATCGCTACTGTGCCCATTTTCCTTCTCTGAAGCCAGTCAATAAGTCTGGTTGAAACTTTCCCTCCAATTGTTATCCAGCAAAAGTCGCTTGCTAGTCGCTCCACTTTTCACCACTCAAATGACACTCCCTCAGCAGACAGTATCACAATGCAATCCACTTCAGTCCCATGCTAGTTGCCAATTATGTGGTGCATTCGGTGCCACAAAATAAGCAGTTCAGATTCAAATTATTTGGATTTATTAGAACTTGTCAACAATGGAGTGAATTGCACAAAGTCAGATATTCTTATATTCTGGATATCTGACTTTAATTCTCATTCTGCTCTAACAACCACTATAATATTATCCTCTATACCAGGGCTCACCAACATGGTGCCCGCGGGCACCAGGGTGCCCCCAAGGACCACATGAGTTGTCCGCGGGCCAGTTCTAAAAATAGTACAACTCACCATTGAGCAGCGTCTAAAATTGAATTTTATCCTGTTGCTATTCTTCTTTAATCACATTTGCATTTATATAGATTTGAAAATGACAATATCTAAAAAGCATTTAAAACATGTTTATTAACATTGTTGTTTAAGAAGAGTGTATCAAACTGGTAGCCCTTCGTACGGCTCAGTACCCGTGAAGTAGCTCTCAGTTTCAAAAAGGTTGCTGACCCCTGCTCTATACATTACAATCATCAGCGCCACCCATCTTAAAAAGTGTCTTGCACTTATTTTTTTGCAATTTTTTTTACTAATATTATGTAAATTGCATATCAAATGAGTGTTAACTTTATGTGCTTAATGTTCATATATTGCGTGTAGGATAGCCTTCCTTGACGTTTATGTATATCTGTCCACTGGCCCATTGCTTCAAACGTCGGTATATCGTAAATCCACAGATAGAAATAATTTTTTACATTATCATAGTTATCATCCCCCTTCTATGAAAAAAAGTTTACCATATAGCCAATTTTTACGTATGAAGAGGATTTGCAGCACCGATGTTGATTTTGAAAATCAGGCTAAAGTAATATATGACCGTTTTTTGTCCAAGGGTTATGACATTAAAAATTTGGATTTTTGTCTAAATAGGGTACGGGGTATTGATCGTAAACAATTGTTTAAGAAAAAAGATTCCACTTCGGTGGATCGTACTATTTTATCGATTACTTTATTCTCCTTTTTCTAGAGGCATAAAGTCCATTATTCATAAACACTGGCATATCCTATGTGACAATACAATTGGTCAGAGTTTCCAGAGCCCCCCTCTTCTCACTTACAAAAGATTTAAAAACATGAGCGATATGTTGGTGAAAGCAGAGGCTTACACTCCTCCTACTAATTGGCTTACTACACTTGATTCAGGAAATTTCCCATGTAGGAATTGCGGTAATTGTAATGCCATGATTAAAGGTGATTCCTTTTTACATCCGCGTACGGGAAAATGTTTTCCGGTTAGAGGTAGAATAATTTGTCGCACTACTTCTGTTGTTTATTTATTGAAATGCCCATGCGGTCTTTGCTTTGTTGGCAAAACCAAAAGAGAACTAAGAATAAGAATTAATGAACATAAAAGTAATATAAGAAATCATGATGTCAAGTCTTCAGTAGCAAGGCATTTCAATGTATCTGGACATGAAGTGTGTACTTTGAAATTCCAAGGGATAGAGTTGGTTAAACATCTTAGGCATGGTGAAGACAGGGGGCTTCATCTTCTCCAGCGAGAGGCTTTCTGGATCCACCAACTCCAAACCGTACATCCTAATGGCCTTAATGAAGAGTTAGTTTTAAATTGTTTTTTGTGAATCATTGTCTATCATGGTCTGTTTTGTCTCTTTGAAGGGTGTGGGGTATGTATGGGATTGTTTTATTATGTCATTGGTATTTATTTGGTATAGATTATGTGGGCACATATAATTTGGATTTTTTCTTTGGAGATCTGGTGCGTAATTATGTGTCTGTGTGACAACGTGTGCATCCTTGGGGGTTGGCAATTATGACGTCACGCTAGCACCTGTTTTCTGTTACTTTGATAAAACCAGTGTGGTTTGGTGTTCTTTACACATTGATAACGGCTTGACGCCAAAACGCGTCTGTGTGACATGGTGCAATAAACTTTTTTTCCTTAGTATGAGAAGTATGTTGTGAGTGCGGTTCCTGTTTTGTATTTTGATATTGTTAACTCGCCACCTAAGTATTTGTTGTGATTTTTTTTTGGAGTTTGAGCGCGCCTATTCTTGATACATATATTGCATGTGGCATTTCTTTATTGTCATAGGATGTACATTTAAAGTTAGCGAAACATCTAACTCTTCTGGATGAAGCCAATCTCCCCCTCCAAGGCTCAGTTCACAGGTAACTGGGGAAAGGTCACTGGAATCTTATTAATGCGGCTTGGCTGGGAAGTGTGTGAGGGCAAGGGAGTCTCTCACATGAAGGCAACCTGCTTACTGCCAGAATCAAGCAGAACATAAGAAAAACACATTCAGGCCTTGCTCCTAGAATGAAGTTACTTCTTAACAGAAATGGTACACAGTCCTATTTTATGCATTCTTTATGGTTTTCATTTTCTTCTGGCAGACAGCATAAAGGTCAGCAGTGTTATTTTGTATTTTGATACACTAAGATCTTGTAATTAAACTTGTAATCAAACCAGGAAATTTAAAATGTGTAATGTAAAAATGTAATAAAAAAGCATACAGGTATATTTGAGCATTAATTATACTCAGATAATAATTTTTTTATACAATATACCTTACAAATAGTGTTTGATGACTCACTGATGAATTCATTCTATTTTCAAAACATGGGTCATCTATGAATTTGCGACACTAAATATTATGGTGTATGATGCAATATGGTATATTGCTATGTGAAAATGCATCTTTAATCTAAACAAATCATTTTTCTTGCTGTTTCATTTAAGATTGGACAAATACCATGGTCATTTTGATATGTTTCTAGCCATTTCTGATTCAATTTTCTTGCTCCCTAAAGATACCTTTAGAGTACAATAATCCTTTCAGAATTACATTAGAAACAGTCTTCATTGCTGTTCTTGAGTGGGTGGAATCTATTTTAACTAAATCAGACAACACTGCAGGGTGCTAAGAACACTGAGACAAATATGCAAAGATTTTCAGTGTAATTTGATTAAAGATGTATGAATTTGAACCCTTTCTCATTCTCCATGCAAAATTAAAAACTGAGTTTTCTGTGATTTTTCATTTGCAGAGCAGACAAAAGATAATGTTATAAGATCATTTTAAAGGTTGAAAAAAATCATATTTTTTATTCCAAATAAAAATCATAACATTGCATCGTAAGGAAAAGATGTATATGGTAGAACAGATTGATGAAAGTACAAAAAACATCGAAGTCATAAACTATGCTAATTTTGATTTAACGTTTTTTGATTTAGCAAAAATTATAATACAACTCATTATATCCACATACAGGCTTTTCTGTAAAACATGAAAAAGAAAATTAAATATTGAAAATTATTCTATTACTATATTCTATAAGGGCATACCAAAACTGTGCTAATATTAAGATGAAATTGCCTTGGGTAGTAGCAAAGAGTGTGGAAAAATGAACATTCAATTTCAGAAATTGTACAGTTGATTTCTTCTTATTATAATAGAACATATGAAAATGGTCCTACAGGGAATCTCACGTGTGAACCAGGCATGTAGCCAGGTTAGTAAAATTACAACAAGACTAAACCCCCCCGCCAAATTTTCTCCTGTACTCCAATTGACAAAAATCTAACAAGTCCCCCCCAACACACACACACACACACAGTGGGTAAAACCTACTAAAGACAACCCCACCAGGTTGCCTGAATATCCCGAGAGCGATCTATCGGTAGGGTTGCCGGAACCTACTCTATCCTCATCCCCCAGACCTTATTTCTGGCTATGGACCTGATGTGAGCTATAGGACATAAACTGATTTCACAGTTACCTACCCTTTGTTAGCTTTTTCCCTGTTCTTTGTTTTGTTTGCAGCATATTTCTAAAACAGGTTAACATTTTTAAGCTCAGAATTTTAAATTTGCCTCCTTATTCTTCCAGCCATTATGGTAATGCCATGCAGTGCGGCTCCCACAGTGCTTCAGCAATGGCTGAGCCCAGGCCAACAGGGACTCCATACTGCATTGTCACACACAAACTTGGGAGGGAGTGCAGGGAGAATCAGGTAATGTCTCCATGGGCTCACCCTGTATTAATAATTTTTAATAAATAATGAATCCAGGCCTCTGACTTTATTAAAAGAATATTTACTGCAGGAATTTAATCAGGCATATTCATATAGAGCCACTCTTCCTTGTTCTTTGTCTTCCTTTCCTTTTCACAGCAATGAGTGTCTCAAATGCAAACGCCAGGCTATAATCAAACATTACCCAACTGAACGCATGGAGTCTTATGACTGCCATAATGCAAATATGGAATTTCTTTATTATGATGCATAATTTAGAAACAAAAGTATGTCAAAAATTACCTTACTCTTTTACATTTGCTGTCAATTATGTACTTTTGAAAGTTAGCATTTAAATGATTTGAGATATTGTATCGTTGTAGAAAACTATGCATTTTATTCAATAATCATCTGTAAAGCAAATAGATGACAATGAATTATATCTTCGATTGTTTGCATTTTTGCATAAATTGTGTGTAATGCATATAATCACCACCTAACAACATTAACACTGTGTGTGTGTGTATTCATGCTTCACTTTCTCATTTGCCGTTACGGTCCTCACATGGTTGTATGCATGGGCTCTTGAAACATTTATCTGTAGACACAGACGGCTGCGGTCGGCGTGTGCATATAACAACGATAATCCACCAGACCACCAAAGGGCAGGTGTATTGCAACAAACACAAATATAAGCCGTGTAGTGAAATGGATTAACTTTTATGATCAGGTTTAAAGTTGTTCCTGGTCTTTGGCGGTATAACAGTAATATGGTCTTTTGAAATCTGTATAAAAAAAAATCTTTAGCAAACTAAATATGGAGAAGACAGTAGTCCATTGTATCTATGCAAGATTAAAGTACATCCAGGAATATAATAATATCATTGTGTATTTCTATGTTGCCCTCATAGTTTAGATATCCGTTAAGCCTGGATAACTCGGTCATCACTTATCATCTAATTCCATTCAGTTCTAACATGCACCCAGAGGATAGGAAGTGGGTAGGTCTTCTATATTGACAGGATCTTGCAGAGTTAGCCTTGTGGCCTGCTGTATCTATCCATGTGTTCCTCAGTCCGGATCCTTGCTCTGTGGAGTTAGATAATTAGTTGTCTTATCAGTATAAGACACCGGTGGCCCATACTCATGTGATAGGTCAGAGAGTCTGGTTTGGGTGAAGGGGGTTGGGGGGGTAGGTTAAGAAGACAATGAGAAAGGAAGGCGAGAAAAAGAGAATGGGCCTGAAGAGACACTGTTCCTAGAAGGGTGAAGCAGCTGTTCTGGCCTAAAACCATCACCAGGGGATCTCACTGATTATTAGCATAAATTCAAATGACAAATATGGCCAGCATGACAGAAGCTCGTTAATTAATGAATGATAAACCACTCGGGTTAGGTTCAGAATCCTTTAATTCCAGAAGAATAAAGAGTTTTGGTAAGAGTGTCAAACAGAAGTTTTTGTATGAACTTAATACCATTTCATTATTCTGTTGTTTTTTTATCTTTCAGTTGGTAGCATTTTACTAGTCTTGCATTTATTTATTTTGTTGTTGTTTTTTATGTTATCAGACTGTGCTGCATGAACCTGCTGAACAATAAAAGCCAGGCAAGCATCACCCTTGTTAGCCTGATCTAGTTTATGTAATGCTCTCCAGCCAGTTGCGGAAAGGATATGGGCGCCTTCTTGTGGCCAGAAGCAGGACACCGCTAAAGAGAATTTCTGCGTTATATATTGTAAACAAATTGTAAGACAGGATTTGTTAATGCTTGGTACAGTGAATATAGTGTCCAAGTTCTCGTTTTGTAATATACATTATTTTTCAGGATGAGTTGTCATCTTTTGGGAAAACCAATATTTATTTATTAAAACAATCATACTCTGTAGTTTCACAGGGAAAATATGAAAGAGTAGACAGGCGAAAATTGTCGCACCTCTGCAATGGGAGAGTCTACAAATGGAAAGTACAAATGGAAGGAAGGAGAATCCATACAATCCTGGTATTTCTTCCTGACTACAGCCCATCTGAGTGGACGGGCTCAGCTCAAAATAGAGCCCAATTATTTTGGCCTGTTCAGAGGATATCTATGTCTTCTTGGGAGGTAAATGCATTATTGTACCAGGTAGGAATTTTTCATTAATGAGAATATGAAAAATACACCGTAATACCTACAAGTCTCTGTGATAATACATTTAGGCCTTAAAAAGAATTATGAAAAACACTTATTTATTGTTTAATCTTTTGAATTCATTAAAATAACTTGTTTTTGATTATACACACACACACTTTCTGCGTGCTGTAACTGGGCAGGTGAAATGAACTAGTTCCGTTATTCTGCTGCCATGTCTCTTTTCTCTCATTTCAGTTTTTATGACAGTCTCACCCAACACTAGCATGTGTGTTTAATGCAATTCAGGTGTTCCTTTACAATACCAGCAACCATATGTCATTTTAACAAGGTGCATGTACACGTACAGTTTACCCATACGTATATAATTCCCACTCAAGTAGTTCTTCTACCAAATTATAAGGAGAAAAATGAACTTTTGTTTACCAAGAGTGTCCATCTGCTTCTCAAATTTCTGTTAAAATCACATTTGAAGTGTTTAAGCTATGAGTTTATTTATCACTGCACATTTCTAATTTGACAAGAGGTGACCTATTTCTTAATTCTTGATGTTAAGATGTAAATAGTTCTACAGGGAAATTTTTTTAACGAACATTCTCTAAATATAATGACAGTAAGACTAGAAAGTTATGTGACTGGTCATTACAATGTTTTGTATTTACTGCATTATTGGCAATTACAGTGACTGACACTGAAATCCACATCACTGCTTCTTGCAATACAAAGATATAATCCAAAGACTATGTCAGAATAACAATATGAATTATATTACTGCAAACAAACACACAACACAATGGAGGGCTGTCTATGAGAAAGCATAGAATTGGTCTAATTTTTCACCATAAGCAAACTTTACAGTGTGCACCTTTTCTTTCTAATTCCTGAAAATGTTCATCTTCAACATTGTCTCTAGACATGAATTGTCCATGAAATAGTTTATTATAAATGATCATACATATATATTGTTTCCAAATAAACTATAAATGAATAATATTGGAAAGTTGAAATCTATAGTTGCTTTTCCTTTTATAAAAATGCTGAAAGTAACTCATGGCAGACTCTATCGGTTACTGCCCTTTTAAATGCAATTGACTGCCTAATGAACAGCCACTGTGGGTGTTGGTTCTCGGTCTGTTACTGATGGTCTAGTGGTTAGGACGCTTGCCTCTAAACCAAGAGATTATGGATTCAAGCCCCACCTCTGGCACTGCCATCATTAGGTCCCTGAGCAAGATCCTTAACCCCCAACTTGCTCCAGGGAGACTGTCCCTGAATTGAGAAAAATGTAAGTTGCTCTGGGAAAGAGTGTCTGCTAAATGTAATAACAAATGTTTTCATATTTTAGATATGTATATAGCATCAGCAACAAGAGGAATCTTTTTTTGAATTACATCATTTTAATTCTAAGCAAATGGTTTTACCAAAAACCTAGCTCACCTAGATTATAATGGCACATTTGTTTACCATTTATATAGTTTTAAATTGTATGTTTTTTTAAGTAACTGAAGCACCTTCATCTGTGAAAAGCCCTTTTCACAGAACTGTAACCTGAACCATTAGATTACGTTCTTTAACTTCCCATTAATCTTACACAGTTTGTCTACCTTATTTCAGTCAAAGCATCAACATGGAGCAAACGAATCTCCTGACTCAACACAACAATATTTGTGTGCACACTCAAGTTAAAACAGGCAAGGACATAATAATTCGAGGCACCAATAATAATTTGGCTCCGTTTAGCACAATTTATTTGCATAAGTAAAACGAAAGGAATTTTATTTCTGTCTTTTCTTAAAGGGTTGACAATTTGGGGGGCAAAACAAAATTGAAATGGCACATAACTGCTTATCATAACTGCTTATTTACATCCCATCTAGTGTGCACCCCCGCCTTGCGCCTTGTGCTGCCTGGGACAGGCTCCAGTCCAGTGTGCAAAATGCGGGGGGGGTCCAACACCCCCGATTAACCCATGAGACCCCCCGAAAGCCTCAAAAGCAAAATTTCAAGAGGGTCTCAAGATCGGTATTGCGCAACAATAGGGAGATGGGGACCCCCCCAAATATTGACGAGTATTTTGCACACTGCTCCAGTCCCTTTGCACCCACAACTGCGGTTGAATGGATGGACTGGTACTTGATTAGGTTTTACATTTTTTCTTAAGTATGGTGCATCTACCTGCATGTGTCTGCATGTTCCCATCGGCTATTCGATAGACTTCCAGAGGGTATACTGTCTTGTCCATATTCCAGAGGCTGAATCACATCTTCAGAAAGGCAGCAGTCTCCAGGGTTCAATGGCCTGGGTCTCTCGTGTGGCAGCAGACCACACATCCACACGTTAGCTTTTATCGTTCCTTCCACTGGGTAATGGAAACTGCGCGAACTTGGAGGAAGTGGAGTGCGGCTCGGTCCCTGCGGTTGTCATCAAGCTACTTAAAAGAGCATAGGAGGCACAGCAGCCAGCTACAGTACAAAGAAAAACAGTGAAAACAACACCGCCGTGCATCCCCTCAAATGAGAGGAAATCCTGGATATGTAGAATGCATTAAGAAAATACTTGTGGCTTTTCAAAATTGGGATCACCCTGACCTTTGGGTAACTTTATACTATTACAGAAGAATGAAACATATGGATATGATCTGTACTGGTGCATGAACCAAGCAAGATGACAACTGTTAGAAAGTTCATCACAAGGAATAAGGATATAAATATAGCATTATAGGTATACTGTTATTATTACTGCTTCTGTTGTTGCTGTTACCGCAGACTTATCATTAACCAAATTGCAAAAAGTTGATTGAAATCCTGCTTATTTAGGCGTCCCTCTAAAGCTGGCGCCAAAGCACTTTGCCATGCTTCTGCAATTGTTGGACTATGCAGAAGACTCTTAGATTTTGGATAGTGCCACTTCTTTTTTGACATGCAGCACATTTGTATGACAAGGTACTTTACCACTCAGCTATATAACTTGACTCCCCACCAGGATAATGATATCTGGGACACTTTCCACTGAACATAACTCTGCCAGGTTTTTCATTCAGACAGCCTGGCAGTATCCTCAAGTTTTCTAGAAAATTGCAGGGCGCCCATTTTATTTCTGCACATTTCTTGACTGTACTCAACACTGGGCCGAAACATGTCAGATATAAGTTATTTTGAAAAAATAAGGAACTGCATGATTTTAAGGACTATTTTTTAAAGCACACATAATATTAAAAATGTGCAGAGTGCCTATGAACTATGTGCACAGTGTATAGCTGCCACAATAAAAAACTAATGAAAATAAGTTCTTAAAGGTTAAAACAATGTTATTGTTTGACAAGACCAGCATAATATTCATAAATGTGATATTTTGTGTTTAATATAAAAATGGTTCGCATTTATTAACTGGGATGAGTGTTCAAAGATAGTGACCATTAAAAGCTGTTTGTTTTAGTACTTCTGTTTAAGTCACACAAGCACACCATAGGCAATTCAGAGACATAAATACTTCTAATTTCATGTTTCTGGACTGTGGGAGGACAACAGAGTACCCAGAGGAAACCTGCCTCAGCACATTGGTGAACCAGTTAGGTGAGGATTCGTATCTCTGTAGAATATAGAATCTTTGGCTCTAACTATAAGTATCATAAAAACACAGGACAGCTGTTTTGTGGTATTTTTTAAATATAGCTTTAGTATGGAGCTATACATAACTAATTATAAAAATATAAGGCTAACTGTTCATACTCGTTTAAGAGCATGTAAGAGCAGAGTTTTGATATAGGATACCGATGTTGAGTTATAAAATAACTGAGGCTTTGTAACCTTAATTGGATGGAATTCTCCCATGCTCCAACTGATTTAACCCACTTCCCATTGATTAGTTAATTGTTTCCTATCGTTCTGTTTGTATTTCATGCAATGATTGACAGGGCACAATAATCTAAATAATCCTCACCAATAATAATACTCACCAATAGTATTTTGCCGTCTTGTTTCCTTCACCCTTACTGTATTTTGCTGTATGCATGCATTACTGTAAATATGCATGCGTATTTAACAAAACTGCAAATTAATACATGAGGCAATTATCCTGTTTACAGCTAACAGAGTAAAATGCTGGCATCTAAATGGGAAATGTATGTCCAGTCCTTGCAAGATTAAAATGAAATAATTGTGCTGATTTTAACTAATATGTGAAGACTGTGATGTGACCTACAGACAGCAGTTGTCTCATAAAGCAATTTCAATTTGCATTTTGTTAACCCCAATGCACCTTGCCCTTAAGGCTTGTCATCACTGAAAAACGTTGCAGTGTGATGTACGTTACTGCTTCTGCCACATCCACAATCTCTGTTCTCACAGGACCTGCTGTGCTCATTGTAAACATAACAGAACACACTCAGCTGTACTGTTTCAGGAGATATGCTAAAAAGCTTCACTGTGCAGGCGTTCTGTGTGTTTGCAAGGCTATAAATTACTCTTATTTATTAGCCTAATCCACTGCTATGACTTGCAACTTTCTCAAAACGAATTTTGAGGTGTGTTGCTTTATGTTATCTGCCTTCATGAGGCCTTTATCAGCATCAGTCAGACACTGCTGTCACTATAGTGCTGGCTGTTTTGTTTTTCTGGGTGTATAATCACAGCATTAATTATCACCTGTTTGTTCTTCATTTTCTTTCTGGCAAATGTGAGCTGGGCCAAATGTTGGTGGCAAGGCATGTGCGCCTGCTCCATAATAAGTCTGAATGTCGGCCATCACAAGGGAGAGAGGCTAATGCTGACATCTGACAGCAAACCATGAGCTGCACACATTACAGAGTTAAGGAATCTCATCCCTAATCACTATATCCCAAGTTCCTACACTTTTATGCAACATAGTGCAACCAATAAACATGTATAACCATTAATAAAGGATATTTGTTTAATCTGTTGCAAGCTGAAAGCCATTTCGTCTCACCACACATTCTGCTGACTTCTGACCTCAAGCAATGTATCGAACTACAGCCTAAACAATAAGAATTTGTGGTGGCACCACATATCTCTATCACTCCTTATTGAGTCATTCTGTAAAACGGATTAATGTCTGACAGATTTATACCTTTGAAAAATTTCTTTAATTTGTACCCAATAACTGGCAGGACCTATCCTTTTACCACCTGGTAAAACGTGTTCACCTCACAATAAGCTATGAAGAAAAGTCCATTATTGCATAAAATAAATTATATGGATTTATAAGTTATTTAAAATACCAGATGTTTTCTGTTATGTTCTTTACACTGATGTCCGTTGCTGGGGTTCTAGTTGACTTATTTCATAATCCAATTGTGACATTAACACAGAAAGTATCTGGTGAATGCAGTAGCTTCCTAAAAGTCATGGGTGCTACAGTAAGCTGAGCAGAGGAAACCCCAAATTCATAGATCCAATCCTCTTCATTATGACTTCCCTTGCTGTAATGGAAAATCATGGCGAAAGTACAATTGAAAATTTCTCAATGATAGCTGATGGCTAGTTTCTCAATGACAACTTATCAAATTGACTACAGGTCTTCTGGACGCAGCAGGTGAAATTGTGCATTATTAAAATATGAATGATCTCTGTGTGCCATTGCAGTTTTTTTCCAACTAATTTTCTCTGTTTTATTCCACTTTGCCAGAATACACTGCCACTTGAGAGTCCAGTGCTCCTGGAAACTGGGCCATGTGAACTATGAATAGAAAAGGGTATCACTAAGATGCATAGTAGATTTAAGGATATCAGCGTTGATGAGATGGTAAAGACATCTGGTTTCCTTTTCGTTCATGGCTTGTTTATTAATAAGCAAAGTGGATAGCTCTGGAAAACAGCTTAAGTATTACCTCTGATTAACTCCCTAGTTCAGGGCTTCCCAGTCCAGTCTGTGGCCAGTATTCCACCAGGTCACTGGATGCTGGCCGTATCGGGGAGAGGTTGGGTAATTTCCAAAAATAAACAATATATTTTTAAGCCACACTATTATTTATTTATTGGTTTTTGTTTTTTTATGGCTGCTGACCTTCCTGAGTTCTGATTGCACGCGGAAGAAAATGAAAAAGCCCGCCCCCCACCCTAGTGTAGTTTTACAAATTTCTTGCACAACATATGCTGAGATATGCGGTCTTCAAAAAAATTGGGAACCCATCCCAAGATCATGGGTCTGTAAAACTGCCTCATAAAACATAAGAGTGAGCTGAAGACTGCCAATGAAGAATTCCATAAATTGCATTTATTTGATCATGTTTTGTCTTTCCATGTGTCTGTATGCTCTGATAAATTGATTATACTAATCAGACCATTATTTCCTTTCAATAAGATGCAGACTTCATGTTGAGTACCATACGGATCTTTAAACCTGAAAAAACGGAGCCTGGCATATTTTTTCCCAACATAGTTTCCATGGAAACTAAAAAAGGTAATTTCAGCAAAATGAATTCTACTGTAATTTAATTTAGTGAAAATGCTAAGAGATGGTTAAAAGAAAAAAATATCAATTAACATGATGGAGCTTGATGAAATACTGTATGCAAATTATATTACAGAATTAATTTTTGATATGTTATGACTGACCAATGTTTGCCTCTAAAACTTGAGTCACAGTATAGATTTAATACTATTATGTGAAAAATACAAAAAAGTAGAAATAATTCTAAATGCTACTAAAAAAATACCTCCTGAGGCAATTAATGCTTATTTAAAAACCTGTCTTTCATGATCGGGTGGCATGGTGCCCCCCCCCCCGCAAATCTTAACCAGGATAAATGGGTGTTGGATGAATGGTTCTGATCCCTTATAGACAAAGAACTATAGCGAATATCTATAACTAATCTGAACAATGGGTAACAAAATAATTGTAAATGTTATATGAGAATCAAACATCAAAGGGTAGACACTTGTAGCCTATTCACAAAATAAGATAACAAAAACAAGGTATATAGAACAAGAGAATTGCTAAGAGACCACCTTACAGAGAACATTAGGGTTATTGCTTTGCCGTGGGCAAATCCCAAGCACCTTGGTGGAGTGTGTCCACAGCAAGCAAAAGGCAAGGGTCCTGCTCCAGGCCTTGTCAGACAGCAGGAAGCAAAGCATTTCATTCCCAGGAACAAGAAACACCTCACAGGAGGCCTTCATTAATCAACCAGTGTTGTCACTCAGGATTAAATGATGGCAAAAGACATGGGCAGCACATTAGAGGAGAAGAAGGAGGAGATCATGCTGGAGGTGCTGCTGTTAAAGAAACACAGCAAACCACAAGTAAGCTAAAGCCAGGTCTGATTATTAGTGTTCCGTTAGTCTTTACCATGATAAACCAGCAATGAATGACATTTCCCCCCTTAACTTTCCCACAGCCGTGCCGCTTGTCACTTTTAGTCTTTCCACCAGGCAGACAGGAGCTTTCATTTAGAAGATAACGTTAACCGGGTCAGGGTGTCAAGTAGTGTTGCTGTTTGAATAGAGAAACTTTGTTTTTCAACTCAGGGCACTGATGTGTCTGCATTTAAAATTTAAGAAGAAAGAAAGAAACAGCCCGCAAAGCAAAAAATGTGACATGCTTACACATTGGTCAGAGCCCCATCACATACGCCTTTTAACGCAAAAACAACTCTGTAGTTAAATCATTCAACACACTGAGCTTTGTAAGGAATTGTAACACTAATAAAATAAACATATAGGCCCATATTTCCCACTATTTTTACACTTGGGGTCTTCTCGTTACCTTTACAAGTCCAGTCATCCTCTTCTGACTTCTCATTACCAAGGTGTTTTCAGGCACAGAATTGCTATAGATTGGACATATTTTGTTCGTTCCACCATTCGTCGTAAACTCTACGCATTGTGTTCTGTGAAAATCCCAGGAATGTGGCTTTTTTCTGAGATGCTGGAATCACCAGGTCTGTAACCAATAGTTACACCGTGTTCAAAATCATGACTTACTGCTCTGACACAGTGACCCTTTTGACCCTGCCTGCTTGCTGTATGTATATAGTTTCATTGTTTGGAAGACCAGGTTGTTTGCATGGTGGATTGCAGGTATGCCCAGGGCTGAACTGGCCATCTGGCATTTCAGGCATTTTCCCAGTGGGCTGATGGTTAATGTGGGAGAAATTTATCACAGGCAGAATTTATTGTGGGGACCCCCCAGTAGGCAAAATGTATTGCCTGGCAAAAGTTATACTGGGGACCCCCCACCCTCTTGGCAAAATTGCACATTTGCTATGTCTGTAGCTACTTGTAGCTAGACCAACCTTTTACTGTGATGTGCAATGACCATAGCTAATGAATAAACAATTATCAAAATATCTAAGAGCAATGTCTCCCTCTAGTGATATATGTGTGCAACTACAATTCATTTTTTTCAGACGGCAGGATACGAAGTCATTAAATTGAATTCCTTATTGGAACTAAACAATTACATAATAATAATAATAATAATAATAATAATAATACACTGCAAAAAAAAAAATTCCATTATCTTGTAAGTAATATTTTAGACAGCAGTGTTAGGAATGTAATTAAAAAATAACCTTATACAGTTAAATTCAAGATTCAAATGAATATTTTAAAATACAAAAAAGCTGCTGTTTTGTCAGTATGCATATACATGAGTCCTCCTTGACCACAAAGATATCAGTGTGGTGAAGGAGTTCCTGTAGCCATCACCGCCCTCCACTCCCCAGTCCCTTGCAGCTTCCCAGATGGCCTTGATTGCCCCTTAATTGCCCCTTGGTTGCCCCTTGGTTGCCCCTTGGTTGGCCTGACCCTTGCTGGTCTCATCAGGGCTCCAGTCCTGCTCAGCCTTAGGCTGGCGGCTGGCTGGAGCAGTGTCCACTGGCCCTCCTGGCTGGCCCTGGGCACTGTTTTCTGTTGATTGTATGGTATGGCTGGTATTGAATTGGGCTCCACGGTGTTAGCTCTTGATTCTGTAGGTGAGGACTCAGAAGGTCCCTGAGGTAGCCCACTGGGTAGGCCTCTTATGGCTAAGAGGCAGCAGGGTGGTTGGGGTGGTGGCCCTGGCATAGCCCTGTTCTCATTTCCTGGCGACTCTGGATGGGCTCATAACAAACCTGGGCCTTGTGCCCCTTCTTTCAATTCAACTTCATTGTCATTGTCATTGTATACAGAGGTATGATGAGAAGTGTCTTCTGACTCCTGGAGCTGGTGCCACAAGTTTAAAATAGAATAATGGAGCAGAATAATATAATAAGAATATAATAGCATGTAATAAAACAATAGAATAACAAACAGAATGAATATGATATATGTATACAACTTTATATAAAATAATACTATATATCTTCAAGTATGAAAGTGCAAGTCTGCAATAGCTTACAGTATAACGGGTACATATGTTAAGGTATGAACACTGAATTCTGCAAACAATTGTGATGGGTAATGACTATATCAGCAAATATGTTAGATAAAGAGCTTAGTACAGTACAGTATTGAAAGAGCAGTGTAACAACAGGAGACAGGGCTCATCAGTCACTGTTGTGGTAGGTCATTGACGATGTGGCATACAACAGCCTACTTTTCATCTTGGCCAAAATACTGACAGGGGTTTCACATGGTCAAAGATGACCTGCACCCTCTCTGAGTGCAAGGTGCTGCGAGGTGGAGATGGCGCGGCAGTCACTGGAGCGAGAGCCCTCAAGAAGGCTAGCAGTGTCGGATCATCCCACACCTACTTTTAGTCTGGGTAGGCTGGGGTGTGGAGGCCAGTGGCCAGGACACCAAGAGCCTTTTCGTTTCCCTTGGCATCTGTTCACCAGAAGCTGGTGCAGCTGCATCATGGCACTGTGCCGCCAAAACCACAACTGGAAGCCATACTCTGATTGTGCATCAGTTACAATCTGTACCACTCTACCCTCCAGGGCCAAGGCCGGGAGTAACTTCATGGCCTCTTCTGACCATTTATTACAGTGACAGGTCAGGTGTACTTGAGGAGGCCTGCTGCTGGAAATGGTGGAGGGGAATCAAACGGCTGAACAAATGGATAAGTAAAGGCCCTGCCTCTGCCTCTTTGGGGGCTGAGACCTCTGCTGCTGGTCTACTAGCTTGGCCCACCCCAGCTGCTGTAGGGTCTCTCCCAGCACCGTAGCTGTACCCTTCACTGGTGTGCCATGTTAGCGCCCACCAGCCGCCTTTGTCTCTTTCTGGTTCTGGCTCCACCTTCCCCATGCTGCTCACTGGTTGCTGCTTTCTGCTATGTTGCTACTCTTTTCTTCTCACTGGCCCCACCTGCTGCAGTACCCCTGAGATTGCCTCCCCAGGCTCAGCAATATAATACTCCAGGTCACCTAGGGAGGACATCTTCTCCACCCGAGGTCCCAAAGTTGTATTAATATTAATCATAACATAAATATGTTAGGTTTTCAAAACATTTTAAATAGCAAAAACTAATTTCTCAGTATTAACGTAATTTTTTATAAACATTACTGGCTTATTTTTTGTCATGTTTACTGAAACTTTGAATTCTGAATCACTTTTTCCAGTGCACATGTGTTTAATTAAATAGTTGGATTTCACCCAGGGGCATCAGAGGGTCAAAATCTACCTAGGGGGGCCCAAAGTGACACTTTGCCTGGGGGCCCTGAATTTCTATCTATGCCCCATACAGTACATACTCTATTAAAGATCCTTTTGTTTTTAAAGTCACATGAGAACTTGTTGTTTTTTCTGTTACCTTGTGTGAGAACCCACAGCAAAGCATATTGCCCCATACTAGGAACAATCAGAGCCACGTCAGTGTTGTTCCTATGAGTAGTGAAATGATGCATTTTTGCAGTGATTAGACATTTATAGCAGAATATCTTGCAACCAAACTATGTATAAATTTCATCTGACCAGCAGTGTTTCAGTAAAAGGTGAAATTAAAAAGGATTATGTATGCAACTAATTCAGTAATTCATCTAGAGGTTTAGTGAGACCAACGGTTATCAGCTGAAAATAAAACGTGATTAATGTTTGCTGCCTGTACAGCCCATAATATTGAATGTTGTGCATGGCAAGATCGCGAGAAACCTCCATGGGATCCATCCATCCACTGCTTGTCTTAATCAGGGACATGCAAGCACCATTAATCGTAAAGAACAGAGCCAAAGAACGAAACCATGAGAGTGCCTTATGGAACACTTGGCGACGCTCATTAACAACATCTGCATGACAGGGTGACTTTTCCAAGCTTCCTACTCTATGCTACAGTTCTTCATCAGCCATGTCCATGCCCAGTTGATTTACTGTGTATCGCAGGTTTCCAATATGGTGTTAAACAACTTGAAATACCTCCTGAGGATCACCATCCAACACCCAGGCTGCTCTATGCAAAAAAAATGTCACACAGATGCAAACATATAAAACTCCTGGTAAAATGCACAGAAATTATATTCAAAATACAATCATTATATTAAAAGACAGGTTTAAGGTTTAATCAATCAATCAATCAGTCAATCAATTAAACATTCTGGTTCATTTTGCACCCATTTCCAACAATTTTACCATTATGATCCCTAGCCATGTACTTTGCAGGAAGGGTGGTGTTTACTATCAGGATGGTGCTGCCAGCTCCTTTGATAGGTTAATTTCAGACAAAAATATCCCATATTTACACCATCTTCCACACTAGTCTGTTCCATGTTCTAGGGGCCTTTTCAAATTTCAGGAATAGCTGTTTTCAATAATGACTTAATTCTTTACCACCCTAGCAAAGTGACACAGCATCATTGAGTGACTTTGAGACTGCTGATTAAACTTTTTTAAGATTGCATGCTCCTTCATCTGTTGTGCTGTTTTCCTCATGCAGTCAAAAGTTTTTGTTTGTTTTTATAATACTCTTTCCCTTATTTCCAATTATCCCTCAGTTCTTCTAACAATGCCCTGGTCTTCTTTACTGTGCTTCAAATCCCTAAAAGAAAAAACATTACAGAATATTTATCAGTGTTTTTATTAGCAGCCATTAATAGCACTAGCTATCACGAAAAATTGTGTTAGAGACGATTCCTAATAGTTAAGGAGATTTTTTTTTTTAAGGAGGTTATATTTATATTATATTTTAATATAATAAAAGTCAAGAATATTACTGAGCTAAGATCTAACTAATGCATCTTTCCACCTACATCACCTATACAGTACATCAGCTAAACTTCAAAGTTTATTACAGTCATGCACCACATAACAATGTTTCAGTCAAAAACTGACCACATAAATGACAATGATCCCATAAGCTTATAATGGAACTGAAAAATACCTATTTCCTAGTAACATTGTAGCGTCGTAACATTATAGTGCAACATGTTATTATTCAAATGTATGTGGTGATGCTAGTGTGAACAAACCTAAAATAAGAGTCTTGTATAAGTATAGCATATACAATTATCTAAAGTACATAATACTCGATAACTGATACTTGATAATGATAATAAACAGCTGTTACTCATTTATGTATTTACTATACAGACGCTCCTCTACTTACGAACGAATTATGTTCCGAACGGCCGTTTGTAACTTGAAATGTTCGTAAGTCGTTATACAACATCATTTTAAGGGTATACGCAAGTACAAAGAACTAGGATGCTGGGAGTATGCACGTCATGCTGCTGCGTGGCGGGAGTATTGGCCAGAAGTCGTAGGCAGAATTGGTGCACAGAAAAAAAAATTGATGTTGCGGACAGGAAACGGGAGCCCAATGAACACAATTTGGACTTACAGTCCTCTTTGTTCGTATGTCTGAAAGTTCGTAAGTTGAAAGTTCGTAAGTAGAGGAGCATCTATACTGTTTCTTTTTTTTGTTATTTAGGCTATACCATATAGGCTAGGTGTGGCTATACTATCTAGGGTGTGTACGCACCATTTATGATGTCCGAACAACAACAAAATCACTTAACAATGATTTATTTAGTTCACATTCGATGTTGCTTTTGTCACACAACAAGTCAGTCAAGCATATTTCCATCTATCTTATCCTGGTCAGAGTCATAGAGGGGCCTGAAGTCTATCCCAGGTAACATATGTACAGGCCATGAGACTGGGGTGCAACATTGACAGATGTCAGTCCATTACAGGATACATACATGAACACACAGTCATACAGTATCAGCAATTTAGAGACACCAACTAACTTAAATGGTTGTCTTTGAACTGCAAGATGAAATTGGAATACCCGGAGAAAACCGGAACAGCACAGAGAGAGCATACAAACTCCACATGCGGAGCGGTGGCACGATTCAAACTCTGGAGCTGTCGGCTGATGGTGGTATCCACGTTTTTATTGCACATTTCACTGGGTGGAATTATATTTACATAACATACTGACTTAAAACAATCTATAACATGAAGACTTTATAAACAGACTGGCAGTTTTTTTTCATTGCAAAATGGATATTTCTCATAGGTTAAAACCAATGAACAGAGGCATTCTTCCGTCTTCAGTAGTGAAAAGTTGGTGAAACAGGGCTGGATTTAAAACATACCTGCATTTATACCAAATGAGGTATGCAGTAACACACATGGCTTGCTCCTTTGTTGCCATCAGAATAATGTAGCTTGTATATTATCATTAGCTACATTATCATTAGCAATTTGCAATTGTCTACCTGATGGAAAAACAGCAGTATCGTGCAGGGGAGAGAAGGATTAATGAATGTGGTGGAGATACTGTAAAATCTAGGATAACAGTTACACAATGGAGGGATACTCTTTTAACTGAACAAGTGGAGAAGATGATCAATAGATGGCTGTTGCTTAAATAACTGGGATAAACAAAGCACAATACAGACTGATCTCTCACCTACTCAGGTAAAGCCCGACTTGTCAAAATCATGCCCCAATCATTTCTGAAACGTATATCATCTTAAAAAATTACAATATCACCAATTGTGGACTGGCATATTAAAAATGCTTTCTCAATTACAACCTGTATGAACAATTATCTTTTTGAAACAAGACAATTTCCACAAATTCGTTACAGCTACTGTTCCCAGGAAAACTGTAAAACTACAGAAGCAGGTGCAATTTACTTTTAAATTTATCTGTTTTTTTAACAAAAAAAATGTATTTAATTATTGCATGCCCAGAAGACTTTGTAGTCTTCTAATAGGTCGTTATCAATCTGTAACAAGGAAACAAAAATGCATATCACACACCATGGACATTTAGACACACCAATTCACCCAAACACGTGTTTTTTGAAGGAGGAAGGAATCTGGAGCACACAGGAGAGACCTACATGAATATGGAGAAAATAAGCAAACAGACCCGCAACCAGGGGCCAGACCTGAACCCCCAACCTTAGAGGTGTATGGCGATGGTAGTGTACACTGAGCCATCAAACTGTTGCATACATCATATGTTTCAAAAATCTATATTTTTGCACATCTTAATGTAGCTTCAGTCAGTTGAGAAGTAAGCATGTATTCAATGTGAAAATTTTGTATCAATTGTTAATGTGTTTAATATTCCCTGACTGACTCCTTAATATTGACGTTTTTAGTTCAAGCGGTCTACTTGCACTTTGTCTTATATCTATATTTTTTTAGGATATACTATGCAACAATATATAATATATTTAAGGTCACATTACAATATTTATAAGATATATTATATATTATATATGATATATTACACAAACAGACACACATAACACAGTGTCATCCTAAATCACCTTTATGGGGCATTAATATCTGAGGTTAACATGCACTTCTTGAATTTTTGGCCCGCAGAGCGAGGCGTGCAATTGACTTGACCATACATGTGGAGAACCGGTGACAGGAGCCAGAATTGGAAATGTAATTGGAGGCAATCTGGTGCAGTCGCTTGGCTCCAAATGTGTTAAAATGCCCTGGAAGGACCTGCTCCACCTCTTCATTGTCCACAAGCTGCAGCAGCCTTTCACAACTGCTCACATAGTCAGTGACTCTGCTGTAAGGCAGCCAGTCAATCATGGCCCCGTTATAGACGACATCACCACTGAACAGAAGCTTGTTTTCCCTATCATGGAGACAGATGCTGCCCCTGGAGTGGCCAGGCATATGCAATACTGTTAGCTGCCTGTCTCCCAGGTTGATGACATCACCTTAAAAATAAAAAAGGAACAAGCCAGTATTTCAACTGCATTGCACCAATGACACAGCAAAATTTCATCGAAAGTATCCCAAAATTATAGGAAAACAGTGGTTACACGGAGTTCAACTCATTCGGGGAATTCTTATCAGAAATTCACAATAAAAATAAAGTTTTCTAATCCCATTTAGCGAAACACAAAAAAGAAAGTATGCGAAGTGCACTTTCCTAATTTATGGTTATGGTATGATTTATGAACGTCTCTTTTCCTCACAGATGCATTTTGCTATATAAATCTCATAGTCATGGCTCTTCCGTCGTAAGGGAAAAGCATTTGATATACTTTTAAGTAGGCTTGGTTTCCAGGAACCAAGACACTAACACCCCCAGATGAAACCCTTTAATTAAATTCAGTATCGATCGTTTTCTTTCATCTTAGCATTAATCTATCCAGTGTCGTGGGATCTGACATGCAGTGATCATAATGACAATACAATAAAATAACCATACCTTCCTGTAATATGTGAGTCGGCTGAACTGGTTTTACTTTGTATTGCCTGGCTCTCCAGCCAGGCGTAGGATCCCGGACTATCTCACTGTCTGAAAGCCAGGTCACGGTCTCAAAGTTGTCTCCGCTGGCTAACGCATCGACCTCTGCAACATGAACGCCCACCTGTTGAAACTGATGCAGCCCACCGGAATGGTCAAAATGGACGTGCGTGCCAATGGCCAGCAAAGGGTTTTTCCTCTCGGACTCTTCTCCAAGCAGACCTGTCGCAATCAAATAGTCAGGCAAGCTCCTCAAGCCCAGTCCAGTGTCTATCACAACGTCCTGATGGGATCCACGAAGCAGCCAAATGTTAGCTCTGTTACCCGATTCGTAAAACCTCTCCTGGATCCAGAATACTCCATGTCCGAGGGATTTATGCGCATACCATTCTGTTGCGGACATCCCACTTCATGCACTTGAAGCAAATGAAGAATGATACCCAGTGTCTGCGAAAAAAAATATGTAAGCGTATTACCACAGAGGAATATAATAATCCTCAGTTATGCGGGCCTGCTCTAAACCAAGGTTCCTAGAGAAAGCAAACGGGACGGATAGCTAAGCGAAAAAAGGAAAACAGTATGACGTTGGTGCCAAGCCAACCCTATTGGCTATGGCAAATTGGCACCGCCCATTACGTCCTCACGTACAGACGCTGAGTTAAAAGGCACCGCATGGTCCTTCCAGTATTTTATACTCTGCTGACAGATCGTTGGGGAAGGTAATGTGGATTTTACTTTTTGTTTGTATGTTCTTTTTCTGAAGTTAATTGTCAGATATTTATATTAACTCCGAGACCGCCAGAAGTGATCATAATCTACGACTTTGTTGTGGTTAGCATTGTATTTAGAACACAATTGCATTATTCTTTTCTTGTAATTGATTAGAAACTTAACCTTAATTCGCTTTAACTTAAACTGGAATGTTTTATAGGGTATGCTTTTTGTAGGCTGTGCATGATATCGCTCATTAAACTGTGTAGCTTTTTATATTGTGTTTGAAAGCGCTTGTTAGCTTAATTTCTGCTCCCCTAAGCATCTCTCCATGAGCCCAATTTCTGTCAATTACATTACATTAAATTATATTTGATTTTATGTGGTTTTGGTTATTTGAATTGTGTTTTATCGTAAATATGTGATGTTTTATTCTTGCCTGCGGATAAAAGGTCAACTTTTATCCTGTATATCCTAATTCCCACACTGTCATTCTCCAAGTGGGTTGTGCAGTGTCATTGCCTTTGTTAACTGTAGTTTTTACTATCGTTAAAGTCCATTTTTATCCCGTTTGTTCATAGGATGGCAGGAAGAGGGCGTGGTCGGGGCATAGCAGCTCTCACCTTCAACATTGAAGCTTTGGGGCTGAGTAGAGGGGCACTTCCAGAGGCTGCACTTGGTCCTAGGCCCCTCTTCCCAGTATAGGCTGCTTGTTTTGTCTTTTCTGTTTTTTATATAGTTTTTTTGTCTTTGTTTCTTTCATTTTCAGATTCAGATTCAGAGACTGGCCACAAAAAAATCTGTTTGCTTTTTTTCTGTAGATAAATGTTAATCTGTAACGGTACTGAGTAAGAAAATGTGAATTTTGCATTTCCTTAAAGTTAAAAATGCTAGATGTGTTTCTGACTATGGGTGATAGGTGTACAGTTTGTAGTATTTATCATGTTTATTATTTCATATTTGGGTAATTTTTCCCCCTGGTTTTCAGTTACCTGTTTAAATATATAAGATTCATATTGAACTTCTTGCCTATGTAGCCAGTGGAGTACAAGCCAGTGCCTCTAAAAGCTGGAGAAGATGAAGAATATATGCTTGCCCTGAAACAAGAAATTAGGGCAACAATGAAAAAAATGCCTTACAATATCCCAGTGCCTGAGGAGAAGCCCGGTGATTCCCAACTGTAGTTATGTACTACTTTCTAATGTAACTTAATTTTAGAAAACAGTGAATGTGTATAAATTACCATATTACTGAAAGGTTGCATTTTTTTTTTGCTTAAATTAAGTTTAATAGAGTACAAGATGGTTTAACTTGAGAAGTGATCAGATACCCATTACTTTTGATGACATTTGTTGACATGTCTCTGTGAGAGAGTCCTATTGTTCCCATATAGCCTGACAATGATTCAAAATTGAATGGATGAGAATTATAAGAAATGGATAAATTAATGAGTAATTGTGTACCGTGTTTCTATTACATGGACCAATTTTCTTAAAACCTTTAAGTGAATGTTTCATTATGAGGAACTTGACAAATTATCTCCCATGATATCCCTTGATTTTCAAGATGTTGAACGATACAAAGAGAAGTATTTGCAGGAGGTATATAAAAACAAGCACAATACCTGGACACCAGGTATGGTTGGATATAAAATTAATGTTCTACCCAGCTTTCCTTTGTCTGAACAGAAATCCTTTATGTTCTGTTCTGTGATGAGTTGTGTGCCTTCTCTTTACAGATTGGGAGCGCCTTCCAAAGGAGTTGATGCCCCAAATGAAAAAGAAAACTAAACCTAGTAAATGCAGATACAATGCATTTGTTCATGTATATGCAGTTATTTATTTATTTATACCTAAATTACTTATAATTTAGAATATTTTTGAACAACATGTGTTGTTTGTGGAAGAATGTTAAAGATAGTAATCAATAAGGTATTTTTATTTTTTTTTTAGTTTTAAATATTACTTTTCCCCATCAACTGGTTCCCATTC
>JAODKC010000044.1:23963148-23975156 GCA_026777985.1 Mormyrops attenuatus | reverse complement strand
ATATATATATTAACTTTGGGTGTTTTTTTGTTTTTGTAGTGTATCTTCACAGAAATGTTTAGAGACTCACTATGTTAATTTTAAGGATAACTCAACAGCTGCATTTGCATCGTTTATCTGGGTTTTCTTATGAAGATTTTTTCTTAATGTGGGGATGCTGATTAGCCTACCTTGCTCTTGCACTTCAGGAGCTAGAAAAGAAAGACCAGAAATCTGATGAGAATGGAGAAAAGGCAGCAGATGAAGGAGAAGAAGACGAAGGAGAAGAAGGCGAGGGTGTGGAAGGGGAAGAATTTGATGAGGAGGAGGCCGAAGAGGTAATTGATTTGGTATCAAAGGAATGGCTTTCAAAGACATGGGCTGGGCAGTATGTGTGTAATATACCGTGGAAAAGTGTAAATTAAAATGCCAAAGTGTAGTGTGGCTTACTGATTTGAACTCCATGATGATGGGTCTTATTCACACCAATGGCCTTTTCTCTGTGGAGTTTGCATCTTTGCTCTGTTTGTGTTGCTTTTGTCCTGAACTCCAAAAGTATGGAATTAAGGAAGGTGCACATTTTATATTATATAGCTGTTTTGCCATGCGTTTGACTGTTACCTTATTTCAGTCTTAGAACTATAAACAGGCAATACATTATTGGATGAGTGAAACTGGTTTGTGGGTACACATGACACATTAGTGTGATACATCTACACTAACACTGTAAAGCAGATTGCAGTAGCAGAACTGTAATAGTAACAAGCTACTGGCAATGCTTCTGCCAGTATTTTACTGTTAAACTACATGACAATTTCAAATTAAGAGAAAAAAGTTTTTGCTATCATAGTAAATTTAAATTATGTTGATTATCCACTCGGTATATTCAGGCTGCCAGTGAATACATAAGCACACACAGATAGAGGAAAGAGGATAGGTCACTGATTTGTTAGAAGTAAGGATGGTTGAGATTATAATATCAAAGTGATTCCCAAATGTGGTGGTTCCAGCATCGCAGAAACAGCTACATTACTGTTATTTTTCACACGCTATATTGTCAAGATATTATGATGAAGGACGCAAGAAAAAAAAATCCAGTCATCAACAGACATATTTTTTATTAGTGAAGTCAGAAGAGATTGACGAGACTTAAAGCTAACAAGGAAGGCCACAAGGGCAAAAACAACAGCATATTACAATAATGGCGTGCAAAATAGCCAATTGGAACACACAACTCATCTTCCCGTAAAGATCCTACCCAGTACTAACTAGTTCATAGTAAAATAGCCACTGGGTGTAGACTTTAATCTTTTTGTTTGCATAGGAAAATGACTACATTGCCAGCTACTTCGATGATGGTGATGACTTTGGAGGCGGGAGTGATGACAACATGGATGAAGCTACCTACTAACATACCCAAAAGCTGTCTTCATATTGCTTTTTTGCTTTGGTATATCCTAAATATCCCTTCTTTGGTGTTTTTTCCAGTTTGTTCTGTATGGAAAACTGTCCAAGTTTGGATTGATATTTATTTGTGTTAGCATTTCTGATAGAATATGGTATATTGTGAATAGTACTTCAGAAAATCCATGATTTATATTCTTATTCATTTTTTCCCCTGTGTTACCAATGCTTTCCTGGAAAAATAAATCCCACATTTAAGATGAAAATGATATTAAGATTCCAGCATGCTGGATGAACTTGTGTAATTTAAAAATTATTCATTGGATGTAGAATTTAAACACTCAAGTTTTTCCAACTGTATTTAAAACACTGATATTGCAGGAAATGGAAATATCATGTATTCTCTTCTCCATATTAACTCAATACTATACATGGTGTCCATGTAATGCTAATTCTTTTCTTTTTGTTTTATATTGTATGACATTTCTAACAATCATTGTATTGGAGTTTTTCTTTGTGTCCATTTCATTTGTATAATGAGTCATTTAAAGACAGGCAGTACTGTCTGGGTGATTATGAGTAGAAGAAAGACGAAGATATTGGCTAATTCTTTGCATAAGAATTAAAAAATTCCTTGCAGAAATCTAGACTTCTAAGAGCTATATTATAAGAAAGAATTCATGTCCCTACTTATGGATCGGCTTGACATAGGTGAGAATTTTCTTTTGGGCATTTTGAATGATTATTCAGCACTTTTTCTGAGACATTGAGAAATTTGATTGTAGCCGGTAAAGTGAACTGAGAAAAACAAACTGACCCACAAATACATATGGTACCAGTCAAAAGTTTGGGCAAACATCCCCTTGAAAAGTTTATTTGTACTATTTTCAACATTTTACAATTAAAAAGAACATCACACCTATACAGTAAGATATATGGATTATGCTCTGACCGAAAAAGTATTTTTAAAAAATCATTTGTTTGGGGGGGAGGGGGCAGCTCTTTGGGTTGGGATTCAGAAGGTTGCTGGTTCAAATCCCATAGTCATCAGAGTGATCCCACCATCGGGCCCTTAAGCATAGCCTTTAACCCCAATTGCATCCAGGGACTGGCTGACCCTACAGTCTGCTATATGTCAGTCTAATGAGGCGGCCTCCAGGGATGCTTGTCCAACTGTCCCACATATATGCCGAGGGCTCACTGACTGCTTTTCCTTCACTTTCAAGTCAAACTCCTCCAGAACAATTTCTACTGTGTTTAGGTCAGGTGGCCAGGTCATGTGACACTATCACTGTTCTTTGTTGGTGGCTTGGTATGTCCACACTTTTCACTGGTGCTGTACACCTATTTACTAGTGTGTTAATGCTTTATGTTTTCTGTTGTTATTTTCAGGCAATTTATAAAATTCACTTGTAAATATGTGATGTAATCTGTGCAGCATTTAACAATTTTCTCTTGCATACTTAAAATCAGCCACAGGGTGTTAATTGATGGTCCTAATTGCAAATTTTAGTTGTATTCTGAAAAATGAAATTTGAAATTGAATGAGAATCATAAACTGTTGTCATGTAATGTTTTATTTGTTAATAAGGGAATGTATTTAAAGGAGCAACTAAGTGAAAATTCATGATAAGGAAGCTACACGTTTTGGTAGCTAGGTTTTGTTACCTTGTCACAAAACAGAAGCATGTTGTCTTAGAAGCAAATTGGATTTTATTTTCATTCATAGAAAGTGTATCTATATCACAGGCACTTTCACCATAACCATTCATGTAATCTCAGGAAAAATGACGAAAAATTCTGTTACTGTTTCGTATCTTTTTGATGAAAACAGAGAAAATGTAAACCCAATACATATTAGTAACATAGCATGCACCTGTTGCACAATTTCTACATGCATGGGAGAACCTAGTCGAAAATTATACAGCTCCAGTATCTCGTACTTTTCTGTTTCTGTTTTGCCCTATATGTTGACAGTGGAAAATGAAAGACAAGAGTAAAAAATCGTAATGCATTTCATCTTACATGAAAATGGCGCTTTTGGTTTTGTGAAAATGAACCAATGAAATATATGAAGAACATAATGAGAACTTTGGCCTGAAACGTAACAAGTCATTTTATTTTTATCATATTTAGGATAAAGCTTACTTCCAGGATGAAAAATAATGACGGCGTTATAGTTGCTTCAAACCAACCCACTACGAATGCTCATTCTTCCTTATTGCGGTACACCTCAAGACATTTTTAGCAGCCTAATGTCGATTTGCGCTTTCTAAATAGGTGGCTGAGGGGGAAACAGTTCGCTGGGTGGAGCTGTTCGCTCGGTCCCATACAGAGTTTGCCTGTCAAGCTTTCTGAAACAAATGCGATTACCACGTCTGGGCTTTGAAATAAGGATCCTGGGCTGCCTACAGTAGTTTTGTTCGCAGAGTTAGCAGAAGGTACAGGACGGGGCAGCTTCAGCCTGTAAGAAAACGTTAAGTCATTCATTTAATGAGGACAAAAAGAGTAGGGGTCAGGGAGGCTAGGTCGTATTCCCATAACCAGTGGGAATACCGTTACCAGTTACTTCACCCCAGCGTGAAACGTTTTTTTTTTTTTCTGCATAAATACAGTGGATTCCACAACGCATCCGAAGGCGACACAAGAATGTGATTCTCAATAAAAACAATATATTGATAGAAAAAAAAAGAAGCCTGCAAAATATTTTGAGTAAGCAACATCGATGATACCTTCGGAAGCTGTAATACGCAGTTAATTCATCCTGGATTTGTAACCAGAGCAAGGCGTCAGGTAAGTAATTGTCAGTTTAATGTAGTATGTCAGAGTAAACAAGTGTCCGAGAACAAAGTTGAGATTGCGTAAAATAAAATAGACTGGGAGAGTTTCTGTCTTTACAACAAACTAAAATGCAGATATTGTGAACGTTTTATTATAGCGTTGATGTCCTAGAACTATGTCTAGTAGTACAGTGAACTGTTTGAACTGTTTTATTAGCCAGTAGTTATGTTTAATTATGCCCTGATACGAAAACAAAACAATTTTCAAAGTTATATTTCTCATTTTTAAATAACAATGTTGTATTTTATCGCATAAATACTGCGTGGTTATATAAATGCTTAACTTACAGAAGGGTGAGTAATTTATTGCTTCCATCACGGGGTGCTGGGTAGCTCACACCGAGGGTTTGACGTATGTAGTAAAAAACAATTAAAAGCTTTCAGTAACTACAAATTTCTTTTACGTTATGCCAGCATTCCCTTGGAGTTGCTAGTAAATTTAAAAAAGCCCAAATATTGATTCAGTGCAATGATTAAATGAATGACTGGGTAACCCATTGACGAGCAGAACAAATGCTTCCATGGTTACTTTTTGGATATTCGCCGTGGACACTGTGCTTTGTGTGTTTCCTCCTTCCTCCATTGAAATAACACAGCTATCCGTGGGGAACCGCCACACATGGCGTGCCTGAGTTCGGGCTCCCTCTAAAAACGCTGTGTTGACCAGTCTTACCCAGGAACTGTTAATGTTCTATGGGAAAATGTATTTATTTGAACAAGAAGTTTGTACGATGTACTAAGGGCACCTGAGTCACTATCTATCTATCTATCTATCTTGCTAGCTAGCTATCTATCTTGCTAGCTAGCTATCTAGCTATATAGGTTAGGTTCATAGAAAATAAACTGAATAATTTCTGACTCACTGAAGTTCTGTACCTTCTCAGGGGTTCGCATTTTTCTTTGTATTGGAATAAACCAGTGATTATATAAATTATGAACAACCTAATAATCTGTTTTGGGTCTGGCACATACATAGAAATTTCTTTTAAATTAAGTTAGCAGTGTTGTATTAGATAGAAACAAATACTAAGTTCAGTCAGATTATGCTTGCATTTTATCTGAACGATAAACTAAACAATATATGTTGTACATTTTACATTTTGAGTTAGAAATAATTTTCTTCCGTCAGAAGACTGTTCAGGTTTTTTTTTCCCCAATGGGAAAGCCCCATTGAGGTTTCTGTGATGACCATGGCACACAGCCGTGACAAAGGACTAGCAGGTGTAAGCACAGGCAAAAGGAAATATGGCTTTGATAGGGGTGTGTTTTTTTAGGCCTCCAAACAAATGTCATGTCACTGATACTGCTAGGTTGTATGAGAGCCACAAATATAGGAAATGTACAGATTTAGATTGTATTTCTGAAATACAGCAGGTAATCAGCTAAATGCTCTACTGCAGGCTAAGGAGTCTCCAGCTAATCTACTATTTGTCCATCCTGCAACCCCTCTCCAGTGGGTGCAGCCAATCCAAAGACTGCTCCCCATCTTTTGTGCCTTAATAAATAGCGTCAGCTAAGTGTGCATCCAAGGATGATGCAGTAGCAGCTGCCACACACATATGTTAAAAGCATTGATTTAATTATATCGAAAAAAAGGATTGTTAAAACTGTGGCTTTATTTGTCTTCATCTCTTTTTCAGAGCATGTCAGATGGGCCACACACTCTGTGACTGCTAAGCACCTTATCTTTTGCACATGGCCCCAGTGGAATTAGACACCAGGGCATGCTTATTACTGAGGTTGTGTGAGGATTGCATTAAGGATGTTTATACATGGTGCCTGATTGCATTAATGACCTGCTTCTGGAATTCTGCCAAGCATTGCTATAGTATTCATAGATCTTAGAAAGGAAGATGCCATGGACACCAAAGAAGTATTTTGTTTAAGGAATCTGTGTGAGCGTTAAGAATGGTCTATGAATAGCTGTGAACTATATTGATATGTTTAACCATTTGGTTGAAATGTGGAGTGTTCAGTTCACACAACGCATATACATTTAAAGTAAATTATGTACACTAGGATTTTTCTTGTGTTTTTATTTCTTTATAGTTTTTCTAAGTTAATACATTTTCTGTATCTGTGTTTTTACGTAGTTCACATTTACTTACTGAGAAATGAAATGTCTCAAACAAAATTACTTCGAACTGCAACAAAGCATACTAAATACTAATTCTTTATGAAGTCTTCTTAAAAGGCAGAGTGAAGTCTTGAAAATCTTGCTGTATTTCAATATATAAGGGAACTTCAGTGTGTGAATGTGTGGGAAAGTAACACATAGTGCTAAATCCTTATTCAAATTAGTTCCAGTGTAGATTATGTTTCCACACCTTCAGAGTGTAAATAGCAGGGTTACAGACTTTAATTGCTTTCCCACCACTAAGGGCCCTTCACTAAAACAATACTCATATATGTAACAGAAGCACAAAACGACATGGTTCTGCAAGTCGTCACATTGAGGAGTAACAACTAGTGGGGATATGACTGCTCTTAAAACTGACGCTGCTTTAGCGATGTTTTTCATCTGTGTCAGAATGAATGGGGTAATTGTCGGCAATTTAATTTGGAACTTTTGGTGAGTATAAGAAAAACACTATGTGAAAGATTGTAACTCAGTGCTAAAGTAGCTGTTGTCATGTTTGATAGGTGTCAGGTACAGAGAGTTTGGAAAAACAGACATGTAGCAGAACCTGGCCATGGAGTTTGCAGGCAAATGTGTTCAAGTTGAAATCTAGGCCTATAAGGCTGAAACATTTTTAAAAATTGCACCCGTACTGGGATTATTCTTTCCCACCAAAAGGTGCAAAAACATTTCTTAGGTAAAGTATTATAGGTAGAAAAATATCATGGTTAAATCTGCAGTCACTAATGTATAGTTTTTCCACTTTATAAAACAGAAATATTATACTTTTGCTCTGCTGCTCTGATAAATATATACATGTGTAATTATTTTTAATACTATGGATTTTTGTCTTCTGCATCTTTAAAATGTTTTTAATAGTAAGTTGCACTTATTGGATGCTTAGTCATACTTTGGTCACTTAGCTGCCGGGTATCTAATTTCTCAATTTGCAAATGCAATTGTGAAGCAAGATAAGGAGAAATGAAGATAGCAAGGTGTCAGTAGGTCAGTCCCGCTTAGCATCAACGTGCACTTTGTTCCTTGGGTCTGAAACATTGCAGTTCTATGTTGGTTGTTCCTTATATCTGAATATATTGGTACTTTCAATTCTTCTGGATGCTGAGGAATATTTTTAGCAATCCTTTTCCGTGGAGAGAACGTTCCCTTTGTTTTGAGATGTCCAACAATCCCAGTGGTGTTGTTTTGCCTGATGATTTGCTGCAATTGTTACATTTCTGGCTGGGGAGATGCAAAGCTTGTATTTTCGATGTCACAAAGTATCTCATAAGAACTTTCTGGAAACACCCACACACACAAACACACAAATCTTCACTCAAAGTTTTGATCTTCAGCTTTTTCCTGTGCTCATTTCACTTGGCCCTTGCCCTCCTTTTGTTTCTCCTTGGACACTTTATAGATCAGGATATCAATGCCATGTATCTTACTTTCATATTCTTCAGTGTTTTTATCGCTGATGATGAAAGTCTGCTCAGCAGCTTAATGAATGTTTCCATGTTTTTTACATTCTATTAAAGTTAAAATTTAGTTATTAAAATTAAATTTAGTACGTATATATGCATGTAATTATTAGACCAATTTTTTAATTTTTATTTCTTAGTTCAATTCTCTGGAAAAGGTCACATATTCCTGGCATTCGTCTCAAAATACAAAGCTGCAAAAAACTAACAGCTGACATTCTACTATTAAGAGGTGGTTCATCGAAGTATCAGCCCTCATTAAGTTTATGCTAAATATTGAGGAGCCACGTTCGGCAGTTGGTAGCCCTCTCCAGTAAATTGTGGACCTCATTGCAAAGTTGGCCGTAAATCCGTGCAGATGCAACCTGTTGTGCTCACCATCCGCTGTCTAATTTACGGCTGTTGCCTGAAGAGTCCTGCCGCAATGCCATGTGAGGGGTCACAGCCCGTTTCCCAGATTGCAGGGTCCCCTACCCCTATTCGTCACCCCTGATCAGTGTCTTTGTCAGAGTCAGTGGAGACAGGCGGTGCAGAAGCGCGACTCACCAGGCATCCTGGATGCACGGCCATGTGTAGCAGAGAGCTCCACTCCACTTTTAATTGCCGTTGGGTCCCCGTTTTCATTTGCTTGTTTATACCATCCACCTTTGTTTTTGTTTGTATAGAAGAGTCTTTTTTCTGATGTATGTGTGGGTTTGAAACACTTTTTGTATCTTTGTGCACTTTGGAACAAGCATCTCTGAAACTAGATTTTCAAATAAAAGAGTTTAAAGGTTATATATAAAATTACAGAATGCATGTTATTGTAAATCTTTTAAAATGACATCCAGCCTAACAAATTCTTAATAATTATATGTGGCTAGCAACTAAGGGAGTATTAAGCTAGTTTTGGAGCATGAAAAAGAAAACAAAAATATGTTAATGCAATTTTGTTAATAGTAACCCCCCCTCCCCAAAAAATAAATAAATCAGGAAATAACTGGATTGTGATAACAATGCCAGTGCTTCCAATTAGATTGTCCAACTGGAATCAGAAATTGGAAATTAGCATTCTGTAAAGCCGTAAATCTGAATTGCTTAGGTATGTAACTTTCTTCAAACTACATGGTTTATTGCATAAATTTCATTCTTTTAATTTGGGGTTATAATGGTAAGGGAGTGATACTCAGATGTTAAATCTATCATCAGCAGACTGTTATGAGTCTACCGGATTAACAGATTTTTAACTGCCACATGCTGTGTTTAACAGTGTTAACTGAATAATCATTTTCAGATCTTGACTAATACGTCACTGCAAAAAGATGTAATTGTGACATTTCCATGGATTGAAAAAATGGTGTAAGATTTCATCACAAAATGCTAGAGCTTATAAACTAAAATCAAAGTTTGACACAGTGACAGAATATATTAGTTTCAAGACAGTAAGCTATTTATAAAGGCCTGGTAGTTTTAATGTTGAAATATACCCCAGAATTAATTTATTTTATATAAATATAAAACAAATATAAATATATGACATGTAACTCCTCTCCCCACTCCTCTCCAGTACCTAATAAAACTTAATGTGATTTGTAAGACAAACTATAGTTAATTCAAACAGTAGGGATTCTGCACCACTGGTGCTTGCACCCTTGATGACTTTTGTGGTATGTTTAAAGTCGTAGCAACTAGTCATTTTTAATCGCAATTGTTTTTCTCAGTATACATTTACTGACTACCTTGGTGCTGACCACCAGCTCACTGAAACAGTTGTAGTAGGATACATCTATTACAGCAGGAAAATGTATGAAATTATCAGGTAGGTATTGGAAGTGCATTTTATTTCTGTCATAACGCTGATTTCGCTATATTTCAAAAGGAGTTTTCACAATCCCTAGCCATCTGTTCTTAGTCTGGCAAAGAAACTGATTGGAGGGCTTCAGAAAGGAATTTCCCACATTTCTTTTTCTAAAATGTCGAAGGAGAGAAAAGAGCTATCTCTCTGAATGGGTTTTTGATTCAGTTGGGTGGGAGGGTGAGTTCTGCATGAAAAAGAAGTGAGGAGGAAGGAAAATAAAAGGGAGAGAAATGCAATGTTGAAGGAAAGAAAAAAGAATAGAAACCTACCAAACTGCTTATTGGTCTGCGACTCACAAGATCCCCTTGTCTGTGTCTACTTTTTTTGAAAAGCAATTAGCATTTCAACTAGCTCGAATAGGTTACATGCAATGAAGTAATAAGGCTTATAATTCGCTTCTCTGGACCCGGCGCTGTCGAGAGCTTGTTATTGTATAATCTCTTGAAAGTGCATTTTTCTGAATCTCAACCTTTGTTGCAGAACTGGCTAATCAGTCAGCTGGGCACCTTGGCTTTGAGTACCAGCACCATTTGAAACGTAATGGATTATACAAATATTTTTTGTTTTGCTTTGTATTGTTCCTAAAAAGAAATAAAGTTTAACTTTTCCTTAGTGAGGAATTCACATATGCTGAGCATCCGCTTTCTATACATTACCTGGTTGAATATGATAAGATTCAGCATATTATCCAATAAGATGTTGGATATTTTCGCACACACACACAAACACACACACACCCACACACACATGCATGGTGGTCTGCTGGAGCAAGAGATCATAGAGGGACAGGAAGAGACTTTGCAAGCTGGCTCTGTCCTGGACTGCTCTACTGAGGTGGTGGGTGAGAGGAGGATGTTGGCGAAATTTACATCCATTATGGACAATCCCTCTAACCCCCTGCACGAGACAGTGAGGTCTCCTTCACCACGAGACTACTTCATCGAACATGCAAGAAGGGCCGCTTCCGTAGCTTCTTCATTCCATCTGCAATTAGACTCTATAACACCTCAGTCACCTAAAGCTCACAGATTACATGATTGTCCTGTACACTGTGGAATATCTACTGCATTTATATGTAACTTGTATATTTATATCACTTGGTGCAATATCTGTACCTGTCTTGGGTAATCTATCTGTGCTATTTGTGTAATTGTGTGCACTGATTTTCTTATTTATTTCTAATATAGTATCTTTTGGTCTGCTTTTTCTATTGCTTTTTTATCTATAGGCTGTCATTTTATCTTATTTTATTGTATCTCATCTGTTCTCATTTCATCTCATCTCATTCATCTCATCTTATCTTATACACACACAGGGGTTAGACATTGGAACTGAAACACCTGGTTTTACACCCCAATAATTTATTAGTACAGTATAGTGCAGGGCCTCTGTCTGTGGTCAATACAGCATCAGCTTGTCTTGGGAATGACAGATGCAAGCCCTGTACATTGGCCAGAGGGATTTTGAGCCATTCCTCTTGCAGAACATTGGCCAGGTCACTATGCAATGCTGGTGGAGGAAAACGTTTCCTGACTCACTCCTCCAACCCCTCCCAAAGTGGCTCAATAGTATTCAGATCAGGTGACTGTGCAGGCCAAGGGAGATGTTCAACTTCACTTTCAAATTCATCAAACTACTGCCACCAGTCTTGCTGTGGGTATTGGTGCATTATCATCCTGATATATAAAGATACACTACCTTCAGGGTACAATGTTAGAACCATTGGGTGAACAAGGTTCTCCAGAATAGTTCAATAGTTCTTAACAGTGATGCACCCATCAAGATCAGTAGTGGGCCTAGGGAATGCCACAATATTGCGGCCCAAACCATCATTGATTTACCCCCGTACTGAACTCTGGGTATGCAACAGTCTGGGTGGTAAGTGTCTTTGGAGTTTCTCCACACTGTAACTCTCCCAGATGTGGGAAAGACAGTGAAGGTGGACTCATCAGAGGAAAATGTATGTTTCACATTGATTACAGGCCAAGAATTGTGCTGCTGGCACCATTGAAACCAATGATTGACATTGGCATACTGTAAGTGACTAAAGGCTTGGCTGTAGCAGCCATGAATGTTGACCCCGAGGAGCTCTCGACGAACAGTTTTGGTGGACACTGGACAGTCAAGGTGTGCATTTAATTCACCAGTGAGTTAGGCAGCTGTGGTTTTATGTTTTTTGAGTAGAATCCGCGTTAGGACCCAGACATCCCTTTCAGACAGCTTCCTCTTGAATTCACAGTTACTCTTGTTAGATGTGGTTCGTCCTTTGTGGTTGTATGCCGACATTACCCTCTATACCGTGGCTCTCGATACACCACAAAGACTTGCTGTCCTGGTCACAGATACCCCAG
>JAODKC010000044.1:23881334-23963127 GCA_026777985.1 Mormyrops attenuatus | reverse complement strand
ATGGAGAACGGCTGGTCATCAAGGGCCATGAATTCCATGATTTTCCTCGTAATTGCTTTGGTCTTTTCACTGCTCATACAAAAAATCGGCCGATTCCGATCACTAGCCGGTCAATCGGTGCATCTCTAATAAAAACCTTATAATTGATAACAGTTAACCAGGAACAATTAATTTTCCATCCATGCATTTCCTATACCCGCTTGTCCTATGCATGCTTGCGGGGTCTGCAAGGCAGGGTATAACCCAGCATGGGGCACCAACCCAATTCAATTAATTTTCATATTTATGAAATGAAACAATTCCTTATTTGCAAAATACAAGTACAGATACACAAGAATGCTTCTTTTCACATATCTCATCTTGCTTTCCTTTGAGACATACACATACATAATTCCTGCAGCCTTGAAAAGAAGATTTCTTAGCAGTTTATTGGAGTGCTGATTATTGGAAACTCCTTAGAAATGATCCCTTGTAGTTTAATGTCCTACCAAAGGTGATCTCCAGTGCTGTTTTAACCCTGTGACTCAAGGCATGACTTGGCAAGATGTTCCCACAAAAGCATTGCTCCAAGTAACTGAGACTTAAACAGTTACATCTGATCCTTTCCACTCAATGTGACAAAGTGTATGGTTTCCTGCCTGACCTACAGGTCATCAGAAGCTCTAGAATTTCCCCTGCTGGGAAAGAAGTAGCTTCATAATCTTGGCATCAATTATTCATGGTGCAAGATTTCGCAGCATCTGGGTGTAGTCTATGTGCACCTGTAGAGACAGTGAGCGCACTCAGATGTGGACATGTCACAGATGAGAACAGTGAGTAATCAGTTCTTTGACTGATTAACTGTCTGTCAGACAACCATTCTCTCTTTAAAGAGATTGTGTTATTGTGGCTGCATATATGTGAAGCAAACATTAAGAATGTGGGTAGACTTCCAAAAGTGGCAAGTTCGTGGCAACACTAACTTCATTAGTCGCACAAAAAATGTTAAGCGAGATACATATTTAACATATTGTGTGTAATGTGACACAAGATTATATAGTCTTTATTATTACACATTCTTTATTATTTCATACACAATATCCTTTGTGAATCCTGAAATATTCCAAAAAACGCAGTAATAAGTTTCATATAAATTGGTGTTTAGTCATAGTCCTTGGCTAATTATTACCACTTTTTTGTTTTTATTCACTTAAATCTCCCAAATAATGAAATTCTCCATGGTAAAGGGTCTGTAGAAAATGTTCGTACCCATTTAGTTGACTAACTGGAGTCAAATATGACACTCTCTGAGTCAGTATATTTCATTTATAACAGTATGATGAAGACCTATGCATCTTATAACCTGTGTTTATCCATGAGTGATGTATGATTATGTGGCCAGTGAGGTCCATATTTGGTAACCGCATAAAGATAGCAAACACTGAAAAATGCTGCAAGCAGTATGCTTGGAGAAGTTCTGCTGTGTACGAAAATGGATTTTCACCGGGGAAAACTAGAATTTTACTACAATGTTTAGGGCAATAGGGTTGTGTGCATGTTGACTTCTTTGAGTTAATTCTTTTATGGCCAAATTTGTTTTTAGGTATAGATTTAAAATAGTATAGTTCCATAATCAAGATGAAATGTAGAGTTCTTATTAAGGGCCACTTGACATTTTCTGTCTGCCCACACCAGAAGTTTGGAGCAACCGAAGGACATGCACTGTCATCGTGTGGCTAGTTGCAGACAGCATGTCCTTCCTTTGACACAGACTTCCTGACCAGACATCTAACCGTTCAAATAGCTCTTAAACATGGCTCAGATAGGCAAATCCTTTTCGACCCTGCTTTTGAGAGTGCATGTAATGTTTGTGACCGCATGAAATTCTTGTTGCAGTGCCCAAATACATTGCATCCTTTAGCCCTCTGGACATTATAAGGAAGGTGTTTCACCCTGCTGTTTCAAGATAGGGTGGAACTACCTATGTTATTTGGTTTTTGAGTCTGAATCAAATGTGAAAAAAAACATATGAAAATAAAATTATCGTTTTCAGAAGATGCTCAGTAATTCCTAATTATTGATTACAACCCCGTTCCCAAAAAATGTAAATAAAAACAGAATGCAATGATTTGCAAATAATGTAAACTCATATCTAATTGAAAATAGATCAAAGACAGCATATCAAATGTTGAAACTGAGAAATTAAATTGTTTTATGGCAAATATATGCTCAATTTGAATTTGATGCCAGCAACAAGTTTCAGAAAAGTTGGGACAGAGGCAACAGAAGACTGAAAAAGTTATAATGTTAAAACAAAACTCCAGGTTGAATATCTCACAACTAATCAGGTTATTTGGCCACAAGTCAGTAAGATGATTGGGTATAAAAAGAGCTTCCAAGAGGGGCAGACCCTGTGGAGTCCAGATGGGGAGATGTTCACCACTCTGTGAACGACTGTGTGGGCAATTTAAGAGTAAAGTTCCTCAACATATTGTTGCAAAGAATTTGGGAATTTCATCTACGGTACATAACATCATTAAAGGATTCAGAAAATCTCTGTATGCAAGCGACAAGGCCGAAAACCAGGGTCCTCAAGCATTACTGCATTGAAAACAGACATGTTTCTGTAGTGGAAATCACAGCATGGACTCTACCAATGACAGAAAAAAACATATCTAGACATGGTCCAGAAATGCCAGTGACTTATCTGGGCCTGAGCTCATTTAAAATGGACTGAGGCAAAATGGGAAACTCTCCTGTGGTCTGATGAATCAAACTTTCAAATTCTTTTTGGAAGTCATGGATACTGCAACCTCCAGGCTAAAGAGGAGAGGGACCATCCAGTTTGTTATCAGCAGACAGTGCAAAAGCCAGCATCTGTGATGGTATGGGGGTGCATTAGTGCTCATGGCTTGGGTAGCTTGCACATCTGGGAAGGCAGCATTAGTGCTGAATGATATATACAGGTTTTGAAGCAACATATCCTGGCATACAGACAACATCTTTTTCAGAGGAAGCCTTGTATATTTCAAAAAGACAAAGCCAAACTGCATTCTCCGCGTATGACAACAGCATGATTACATAGCAGAAGAGTCTGGGTGCTAGACTGGCCTAACTGCAGGCCAGGCCTGTCACCCAACATTTGGCGCATCATGAAATGAAAATACGACAAAGGGGACCTCGAACTGTCGAGCAGCTGAAATCCTATATCAGGCAAGAACTGGACAACATTTCAATTTCCAAACTCCAGCAACTGTTCTCAGGTTTACAGGGTGTTAAAAGAAGAGGTCATGCAACGCAGTGGTAAACGTGCCCCCGTCCCAACTTCTTTGAAACATGTTGCTGGTATCAAATTAAAATTGAGCATATATTTTTAATGAAACAATAACATTTCTCAGTTTCAACATTTGATATGTTGTCTTTGTTCTGTTTTCAATTAAATATGAGTTTATATGATTTGTAAATCATTGCATTCTGTTTTTATTTACATTTTATGCAGCCTCCCAAATGTTTGGAAATGGGGTTTTAACTTCCCAATGCTCAATCTGGCAAAAATTTTCACCTGAAATGCCACCTCTGGGAAACCTAAGGTATCATGACCCTACTGGGTCATTAACAGTTGCACTGCAGGATACAGTACTTGATTTGTAATAGAGGAGATTGTGGGAAAATACGAAAATGTTTTGAAAAAAATGCATTCATGATACTGGAGCATCAACATAACAGGTATATGAGTACATCAGTATATATGATTATTAGGGTATAGTTTTATTTCACGATTCAGGGTAAATGTATTAAATAAATTGAGTTGCATAGCCTAGACAGTATTGTCGAACAACACATTTGTTTTTGTGCGCTTGTGTGTTTGAACTCTAATATGATTTATTTGCTATGTGTTTGAAATATGCTTTTTTTAAAAAAATGTTTCAGATAATTAGCTGTATTTTTTTAAATTGTAGGCCTGGTGATTAGGTTCTGGACCTTTCAGTGCCCTGGGCGATTATGAGCTGTCACTGGCAGAAAAACAGTGATTCATTGATGGCGTGGACACCCTGTGGTGGATTATTGGGTAGAGAGTGGTGTCCGACTGTTTCTGCTCTTATGAAAGTCAAGCATCTCAGCCAAAACCTTCATGCTGTCTTGTTTTCTGACAGACATCTTATGCATCTTGTTGGTCCAGATTCACGTCTTGGCAGCAGAAGAGTTCACCAGACAAAGACTCCTCATCAATAGGCTGACGCAAAACCACATTCCTCTTACTGTAAATATCAGCCCTTTGATGTGAATGAAATTTTCAATATTTTCACTTGACCCCCCCTCCTTATTTGAAAGAATGTTTTTCTTTCCTTCTAAGATGCTTAGATCTTTTCACGTGCTTTATTTATGATAAGCTTGTCGTTCAGCAACAGATATTTAAACATACAGTGAAGAAAGCCTGTTTTTTAACCAGAAGAGAGACATGCACATATACTTTATTATGAATTACTTTTCTTTTGTTAAAGCATTCCCTGTGATATTAAGTGGACTGCATTCATATTAATACATGAACAAATCTGTAGCTCACCATGACTGATGTCATGTTTAGTAGAACATGGTGGCATGCCAGGATATTTCTATTACATGTATGATGTGGCCTTTGCTGCATCCTTTTCCATCATCGAACCCTGTAGTAACCAGTAAGAAATTTCCAAATTTTTCCCAAATTGTTAACTGAGACAATAACTAGTTCATACCATCACCTTCTCCCACATGGCATCTGTAAATTATACACAGGATATTTACATAGCTAACAAGACTTCTTCTTGATTTGCCTAAAAATATCCACTTAGAACAAGTTTTTCCATTCATATAACTTTGTGTAGTCTGAATAATTAAAGAAGTCATTCCTATAATACTCATGAACTGGAAAATTTAGCATGTGTTATATCTAAAAGGGTATGTTTTGCCCAGTGTTCATGACAAGAAGTCCAAGGAAACATTGAAACATGCCTTTGAACTTAGTCCAGAAAAATAATTATAAAGTATGCTAAATGACTGACTGTTAAGATGAGATCAGGCTATGGGCAAAATTAGTGGCGCAGTTGAGAGACCACAGAAAAGCAGGAAGACTCCAGTCCATGCTCTGTCTTGGACACATCCTTCCTCCAAAATCACTGTAACCCCTGTTCTGACACACCAGAACCTTCTTTAGCGTTCCGCTTCCAAGTGCTCCTTGACTGGTACGCTGGAGCCTTCCCTGATAGTTGTTCTTTGTGATAGCTCCTCTTGAACATTGTCTGCTTGGGCTAACTTCTTGCTCTGCATGGGGGAAATGGGTTATCCACTGTTATCATATGGTCCCAAATGGCCATAAGAAGAAAACAATAAACAGACCGAAAGACAATTAGTAGATTTCTCTACAGTAAGTATTTTTATGAGTGGCTTGGTGATGCAGTGGTTAACACTGTCACCTGGGACCTGGGTTCGTGTCTGTGCCAGGGTTGCATGTGTGTGGAGCTTGTATGTTCTCCCCATGTCGTCGTGGGGTTTCCTCTGGGTACTCTGGTTTCCCCCCACAGTACAAAAATATGCTGAGGCTAATTGGAGTTGCCACATTGCCCATCAGTGGGTGAGTGAGTGCGTGGTGTGTGAGTGTGCCCTGCGATGGGTTGGTGCCCCATCCTGGGTTGTTCCCTGCCTAGTGCCCATAGGCTCTGGACCACCTGTGACCCTGAACAGGATAAGTGGTTAGAGAAAATGGATCGAATATTATTATGGATAAATGATTTCATTTTACATAATTACATAATGGACATGGTTGATGATATTAATTAAAAGTAGGTAGTTCAGGTTATTATAGCCCAAATGTGTCCATATAGTAATGACTAGAATTCATGACCATCAGAACATAAGCACATAAGAAACTTGCAAACGAGACGAGGCCATTCGGCTCATCAAGCTTGTTTGGGGAGAACTCAACTAATAGCTTCAAGTTGTTAAAATCTTATCTAGCTCTGATTTAAAGGAACCCAAGTTTTTAGCTTACACTGCAATAACAGGAAGACTATTCCATACTCTAACTATGTGCTGTGTAAAGAAGTGCTTTCTCAAACCCAATTTAAAATGTTCTCCCTCTAATTTCCACCTACGGCCACGAGGTCCTGTATTTTAATTAAACTCTTCTAGCAGTGGGGGTAGAACATAGAATGTGTGAAAGACAAGAAGTGGGTTACCATGATGGACAGTGGAAAGAGTAATGCCTTATGTATTCTGAAAGCTGAAACAAGCAAACTGGCCTTTTTGTTTAGATTATGTTTAGGACGTTTGTTTAGCTGGCCTGTGAATTATACTGTATAAGTTAAACAGCTGAAACGAGAAAGTCACGGCAAAGTACTCCTACTGTTAACATATCAGTAGTATTAACAAGCAAATGTGGTTATGTAGCAGCCTGTCACACATCTTTAGTTTTATGTTTCAAGTTCTCCCAGGCCTGCCTTATTAAGTCAAGGATTAAATTTGAGCATTAGTGCGTAACCTCAGGTGGATGGGAGCCTTGGATGAACACAAAGCTGCTCCTAGGCTGCCGTCCTGCCGACTGCTGGATCTTTGATCTGTATCAGTAAGGCAGGAAGTTCCCATCGCTGGAGCTGTGGAACAACATCGGGGTAGGGTACAGTGGGGTGGGGGTGCAGGTGGGGGAGCAAAATAACAGGCTTTACTCCCCCTCTTTGTCCCTCTCTTTCTCTGAGCTCAGTCAGTGGCTCTTAATCCAGTTTTGATAGCTTTCACCCTCCCAGCTTTCAAATCCTTCCAGGACTGTGCACAGCCATTATCTGTTTTTTTCTAAATTATTCTGCAGTGCTTATAAGCAAAGTGAAACATTTGTCAAAGGATTCCAGAATCCAGAAATGCTCCTTTTTAGAATTCTTGGTTTTGTTGCATAGTAAATGCTGCAGTATAGTTTGGCAACAGATGGAATTTGAAAAAATGTGTGCCACAATTGCTCATCAGTTATTTGACCCATTCCACATGTTTACAGTATGGTTTATATGATTTTATTAAACTGAAGAGCTGATATGTTGCTACTACGGATACTTTTCCACTGCACCAAGTACAGTACTTTTGGTACTTTCAATTTTCTATTGACTTTCAATAGAGGACCAGTACCAGTGGTTCCAATACCAAAAGTTCCAAACCACCTGGGTTACTTCTTTGGTACTTCGGGGTGGGACTTGAAACGCTGTCGATTTTTTTTTACTTTTACTTTGTCGATTGGTTATGCAAATAGCCTGCCTCTGAAATGCAATACAACCACTGCCTTGAAAACAGGTGCAAACTCAGAAAATAATGATAAACAAAGTAAAAAAAAAAATGTGATTTGGTCGTAAGAATATATACAACAAAAATATCTGGATGGCATGACAAGAAAAATAAAGGATGAGAAAAAGTATTTTGTTGAATATACTAATACAGGATGCATTTAGCATACTGTCCTAGCAATTTTGTTGTAAATATAGCAATGTTATTTTGTTGTAATAAATATTGGGTTATTTATAAAACAAAAAGGAGTTAATAAATTTCTCTCAATCCCGTCTTCGAGTGATTTAAACAGCGAAGATGAAAATGATTATGATTGTCTCAGAGAATGCATGCAACCCTCATGCAAAAGCAGCGGAGGTAAACTTTAAACTGATTTTTAAACATAAGAATATGTAAAAGGAATAATAATCAAAACTGTAAAGCTTGCCAAGTTTTTTTCCTACGACAGAGTAACAGAGTAAAAATATTTTAGTGGAACTTCAACCCCCTGCACTATAATGTCCATATAATGTCTGTACAGAATTGAAAGTAAGAAAAAGTCTTATTTTAATATAGCTGACTAGCAATGTAAGAGTTGCATGTGCATGCAGTGTTGCTATTAATATTGCACCAAGCCATACAGTGTAGTATACTACAGCCATTTTCGAATTACAAAATACCCCGCCTTGCATTGTGATGTCATTCGGCGACGGTACCAGTTTTTACACGAGTGGAAAACCAACACCTTGAAGTACCATACTTTTGAAGTACCAAAAGTACGGCACCTGCTGTGGTGGAAAAACACCCTATAATTAGTATGAATTAGTATGTCTGTGCTACAGCGTTGCTAACACATTCATCTATTCTTTCCCTATATTACAGGAATGCCCACTGTCCTCACCCTAGTAGGGCTGTTTTTGGTAACATCTCTTCCGAGTTCCAGAGGCAACTCAGAGTTGAGGTTCCAGGGGCAGACGCACTTTGTAGTCAATGAAAACAGCAGTGCAGTGGTACGCTTGGTGGTGGAGAGGATTGGTGAACCGGTCAACATCACTGCACTCGTGCTGGTAGGTTTGGGTTCCCACTGGTGTTTGATCAATTTCTTATTTAAACGAATCTCCTACTAACAATAGTTTATACATTTATTTATTTAGCAGACACTTTTATCCAAAATGTTGTACAATTGAGAAAGCAGTATCAATCAGTCCTTGGAGCAATTGGAGTTATGGGTCTTGCTCAAGGGCCCAATGGTGATATCACTATGCCAACCACAAGATTTGAGTCGATGACTTTCCAACCCCAAGTACAGAGGCTTAACCCGCAGAGCCACACACACTGCCCTAGAATCAAACAGTACACCAGATGTGTTTAATACTGCAGAAGTGGCTTACCTCAGTTCTTTGATTTGTCTGCAGAAGCTAACATCTGCCTAGCCTTGGCTGCTAATATCATTACTAGGGCCGAGCATCTGCACACAATTAGTACGGTTCACATTTCCCGCCAGCAGTGCCAACAGTGCCTTGTATCCTCAGCAGTCATAGGTCTCCTCTGCACACATGTTGTCAGGAAAAGAGAAGTGACCTTTTTTTAATGTGGGACATAGTGGGTGGCAAGACAACAGGGCTTATTAATTGTCACCCATGTGGAAATGTGTTGGGGGACATGGTAGCACAGCAGGAATGTTTTGTACCTTAATGCATCAGCTCAATGTTGATGAATTAGCAGGCATCCCAAAGGCATCTCTAAAGTCTGTAGAATATTTTAAAAACAGGCCGTTTACTGTTTCTTATACCACAAACACTATGGTTTTATGATCTTCACTCCCAGTTACTACAGTTTGTTTAGATAGTTAAGTACCAGTCACATCCTGTGCCAGTTCATGGCTTGGATAAAAAAAAAAGAAAAGCTATTGATGTACTTTTCAGTTTGAGGTATATAGCAGAACCGAATCAGACTGGGCTTGACTTAATGTCTCTGTTCTGGCTTGGTGGCACAGCTTGAGGGAGATGACACAGAGGACTTTGAAGCCACAACGGCAGCAGCGTTTCTGCTGGCCTCAGAGACTAACAAGACCATTTTCATTGCCGTGAGAGATGATGACCTGCCTGAGCCGGACGAAACATTCATATTTAATCTCCGACTGCAGGTACTGTGCTCTAACCTGTATTCTTCATTTTTTAATGTAATTTATAGTAGCATGGTAATGTTCAAAGATTGTACATGTATATTAATTTGATAAATGTCCCTCTTCTCTTTCTAACCTTACCCCAGGGTCTGAACTAAACATTCTAGAAGCCTCACTGTTAATCATTCTTTTAACACAAGAAAGGAAGTCTGCAGCACTTTAAACACTAAAACACAGCACTGTGTTGAATTTGGCTTGCCTCTTCCACCCTGAGAGAAAGGCTTGTAAAATTTAATGTACTTTGAAGTATTCTATAGGCCTACAAGGTCATGCTGTTGTTGAAGAAGTGCTAAACTGCGCTGTTTTAAGGTGGAATTCACCCTTACAACTATCAAAAGCCTGGCAATTGACTAAACAAAATAATAAATTAAAGAAAGTACTGTAATACATTGGAATCTGTGAGCAAAATGCAGTTTTATTAAAATAGTGGTTGGCTTTTAGTGTACTCTGAGAGTGGTGGCCAGAAACATTTTTTGCAGAAGTTTTCATATTGATTAAAACATGGCTTGGTTAAAGTCTTTAATCAAGAGGGCATGGATCAGTCTGGGGATTTCCTCTTTGGAAAGGAATTCACATATTGCAAGTCGGCCACATGCCTTACACCTTAGGACTCGGTGCTATGGTGTCAGTAGCAGACTATGAGTAAGAATAATGAATAAGTGATTAATGACTTTCTGTGTTAACTCAGTGTTTGCCTGTCTGGCCTGTGACAAATGCAGGAGATAAAATATACATATACACGGTCCTCTACTCACGAACAAGATACGTTCTGAATGGTCGTTCGCAACTTGAAATGTTTGTAAGTCGTTATTCACCATCATTTTAAGGGCATATGCAAGTACAAAGAACTAGGATGCTGGGAGTACGCACACTACGCTGCTGTGTGGCGGGAGTAGCGGCCAGAAGTCGTACTAGGCAGAACTGGAGCGCAGAAAAAAAAATTTGATGTTGCGGACAAGAAACAGGAGCCTAGTGAACACAATTTGGACTTTGTTCGTATGTCTGAAAGTTCGTAAGTTGAACGTTCGTGAGTAGAGGAGCGTCTGTATTTGCAAGGAAGAGTCTGCGAGTCAAAAAATGTAAAGGTAAAAATTTTAATTTACAACAAAATACCAGTCTTATTCACTGGATGCATTTTGCATGTTGCGGATATCATGGCAGTTTATAATTAATAAGATGTTAAGTAACTTCTTTTCTTTGTGGACTCCTGGATAAAGTTGTAAAACAAGTCTGCTATGTTATGAAAGCTACATCGTCAAATCAATCAAATTCAATACATGGGGCAGTCAGAATGGCATCTGGTATGTACAACAGTCATCACAAATGGATTGTCACATACACAGCATGGCAGAACCCTCCATGGCCAAAGTCAATTGGCCCCAACCTGCCCTCCCACGTCCTCCGGCACAGTGCCGCTTCGCTTGCCTGGCATGGTTGGCCACTATTGGCAAGAGGGCCCTGGTGCTGAGTGGCGGGGTGTCTTCGTCCAGAATGAACCGGCATGCAGTGCTTTGCTGGAATTGTGAGAGCGTGTGTATTTTGTGTCTGCGTGTCTGCAGCTACAAGAGCAAAGCGCCTCAAAGAAAGCTCTGTTATAGCTGGGAAAAGCTGGCCTGAATGGGGAGTATGAATAGGGAGGCTATGCCATGCCGTAAGCTTTTGCACTGAATGTCCCAACATGAAAACAGTATAAGTGCCTGTTACACCACCCTGAAGTTAAAGTGTATCTTTCTTTAAGCAGACTGCGGATTTTTGTGTATGTATACAGTGTTATAAATGCGTATTGATTTTTTTAAAATGTATTGTTGATCTTTATTTTAATAAATATTTATATAGAGAGATTTTGGGATTTATGATTATCCTGGCCAGAAAAGATTCAGTTGTAATTACAAAGGCATTACAGAGAGATGGAATATTTCTGCTTGTCTGTTCTTACAGCTCCAATCATAAACATTTAGTAAGTGTCTCATCAGGCAACACTCAGTGTTTAAAAAGTGAAATTATTTAATTCTTGCATAATCTCACAATTAGTAATACATAGGAAGGCATACACTGTCATATATTATTTTTATTATCTTTACTTTTTTATATATATATACAGGTTGTAAATCTTATAGGTGTTTTTTATGATTCTGAGTGAAGGTCCTTCTCAATGTGACATCAAATGACTTGGCTTAGTCTCAGCATGCCTGTCGGAAGCCATGATAATATGGGCTGATTTGTAGGCTGCCATGTCTGACAGTGGAGGGGGGTGGGGTGAGGCAGTCTTTTTATTGTAGTGCTCTGGCTTTGGGGTGGAGTTAAGGCACCTGTAGAAACATCTTTTATTGCTGCTGTCCTTTCAGAGTTCATCCAACGGTGTGAGGCTGGGGACCCCCAGCAGAGCCACCATTACCATCCTGTCCAATGACAATGCCTTTGGAATCATTTCCTTCAATTCTGTAAGAAAGTTTGGATGTCTTAAAGGTTTATTAAGAATTTATTCCAGTCTCCGTACTACCCTTAAAATCACATACTGAATTACTGTGTAGAATGTATATTTATACAAGGATATTCTAAATCATTATTGTTAAGGTTCATGTTATCTGAGTAATTCCATTTTAAATTAAATCCCTTTCTTTTTCAAATGAGACGGGAGTATCCATGACGATGGGAATTCCCAGGGGGTTGCTACAAGCAGTAAAAACATCATAGAGCCAGTTTGTTCAATAGATTAACTTGTCAGTGGGAGTTGCATGTTGTCAAGGGAACCACTTCTATCTTCCTTTTCCCCCAAAGACTGCAGAAGTGCACATTATGTCACTACATTGGTTACCACATTAGTGTTTAAGTGGTTCTTTCTCTTTGTCTTCCCTACACAGTTCTCTTTGGTCATAGTGGATGAGCTCAAGGGTAGGAACCAGTATGTGCCTCTCACCCTAATCAGAGAAAAGGGGACTTATGGGACAGTTACTGTGTACTTTGAGGTAAATGTTAGCTGACCCCTGCTTCAAGATGTTCTGACTGATGACGGATGGCTGAGTATTATAAAAGCCCTTTTGTAATCTTCACATTTCACCATTATATCTGTTCCCAGTATCATTGACCCCATTTAAATCAGTTTGATTTAATTGTTAATGTGTAATAAACAGAAAATTTATGATTGGCAGCAAAATTCTAGCACCCATGTAAAAATGGATTTCTAAATCTCCATTAGTAAATTAGTGATCTTCTTGGTAATATGCTACTGTGGAGTTTATTCAGTGAATGTTTTAATCAACACAAGTCTTTGAAAATATAACATGGAATAATGAGCTATAATATGGTAAAATGATATCACAATATGCTCCTGTTAGTAAGACTTACTGTAGTATTTGCTCTTCTTTGTGGATAATCTCTGTGTTTGATGGAATCATTTGCTTTTTCACAACATGATATAATTTCTCTAAGACTTTCTACCCTTTCTTCCTACTATAATTTAATTTGATAGATTTCAGGTGGGCCCAATCCCCCAAGTGAAGATATTACCCCAGATAGAGGGAATATTACTATCCCCCCTGGCCGTGCAGTAGTGGTTTACAGTATTGTGATACGAGATGATCAGGTACTTGTCATTTTCTTTTTTTGCTCAGTTATTTATCAGCAGATTTGTTGTGTTAACACAGCCATGTCTTGTCTTTCTATCCACATGTATTTTTAGTAGCAACACTGCCTTACAGATTGTCGGTAATAATAGCAGTAATAATACAATAAACATCAATTTTGATCTTTGGCAGGTACCAGAGGATGATGAGGTCTTTATTGTTCAGCTGATGAGCGTGGAGGGTGGGGCCCAGCTCAATCCCAACCGCAGCATTGTGCATATTAAGATCAACAAAAATGACAGTCCCATCCGCTTCGCTGTCAGCATCATGCTGGTGCCTGAGACTGTGGGACTGGTGAATGTCACCGTGACTCGCGGCAGAGACGAGGAAGGTCGGCTCATTGGGTCAGATGCCACTGTGATATCCATTGACTACGCTGTCATCAGCGGCAATGGCACGGCCAGCGCCATGCTGTCCTCAGATTTTGTGGACCTGCAGGATAACTGCACACTTGTCTTTCCCCCATATGTGTATGAGGTCCATCTACATTTCCAAATCATTGATGATAAGGTCCCTGAAATTGCAGAATCCTTCCAGGTGGTGCTGCTTGAGAACACACTGCTGGGTGATGGGGTCCTGCTAACCCCCAGTGTAACCCAAGTCACCATAGAGCCCAATGACAAGCCATATGGAGTACTGTCAATCAACAGTGGTCTTCTTTCACAGGTTATTATTATAAATGAAGACTTGACATCCAGGTGAGCATCCTAAAATGTAAAATGAGAAAATATCAGCGGTGGATAGTTCAATTCCAGAAAGTAAAAATCCAGACCAAGAGTTTATTTCACCCAACCAGTTGAGCATAGAGTTGCAGTCACAGAGCATTCAACTGGTTGGTTGAAACAAAATTTTGGTCCAGATTTTAGCTTTCTGGACCTGAAGTATCCAACTTTGGATTTTTAAAAAAAAATCAAGTTGTAATTCTGTTATCAAAACAGTTGAGTCCTTTTTAGATATGGTGACTAAAATGACTGCATGTATTTTTTCAGGTTTGAAGGGATCTCCATAGTGAGAAATGGCGGAACACATAGCAATGTCTCTGTAAACTGGATAATCACACGAAACAGCACTGATCAATCTCTCGTCTCCACTGATCTGAGGCCAGCTTCAGGGGTTCTTCGCTTTGCAGCTGGGCAGATGTTTGCTACACTGTCCTTGAACATCACTGACGACGACTTGCCTGAGGAGGCCGAGGCCTTCTTCTTCAGATTGCTGCCCAGAACTGTGGCAGGTGGAGCTGAAGTGGATGAGCCAATGGAGGTCAGACTTGTACCTCGGAACGTGGCTGTCAAAGCTCTTTGCTTTGCATGGATAGGTGGAGTTACTGAGTTCTGATCTTTTACAAAGATACATATAACTGAGAATGTTATATAGCTTCATTTGGTGCATATGTGTATGCTGTGTTGTATCATAGTAGAAGATATGGAAGAAGATACAGTGGTACCTCGGTATACGTCCGCTTTGGAATAAGTCCAACTTGGTATACGTCCTGTTTGGACGCGAAAAATTTTGCTTGGTATACGACCTTTGTTTGGAATATGACTCGCATGCTAGAACTTGTATGGGTCAAAATGAGTCACGACACTGAGTGCTTTCCTTGTTTACCTCTCTCGAGACAAAGCTACGACTGCCCACGAGAACCAGTACGCCAGTTGCTACCATTCAGTGAACAACTTGCGCTATAACTCTCTTTTCAATTATTTCATCTAATTGCTTTTGTATTTATGTATTTTAGTATTAAGCAGCGTTTAAATTATTTTATACAACCCCATCAATGTATCATATGCCAATAACAATAGGATTTTTTTCATGGGAACAGATTAATCATTTTCCCTTTATTTCTTATGGGAAAAATTTGTTTGGTATTTCGTCCTGTTTGGTATGAGTCCAAGGATCTGGAACGGATTAAGGATGTATACCGAGGTACCACTGTACTGAAGCTGGCCGTTGTGGCTCAGTGATTAGCAATGAAGCGTCAAACCTGCAGGGGTGTGGGATTGATCCACATTCTCTACTACTGTACATGTGTGTTGCATGTTCTCCCCATGTTTGTGCGGCTTTCCTCCGCTTGTTCCAGTTTCCCCACAGTCCAAAAAAAGTGGATTGGTGTCTCTAAATTGTCCATAATGTATGAATATGCCTCCTGCCTTGCCATTCTCTCTGGGATAGGCTGCAAACATTCTTCCACTGTGTACGGGCAACTAATGATGTAAAACAGATTAATATATATTAAAGCAGCCTTAGTGTAATTCTCCATGACAAACATGATAGCAGTGACACTTAAGGTGTAAGATTTAATAGAGACTGATAATGCAAGCAATATTTGACCCTAGGCAGTGGCTAATACTTTAAACCAGACCCGCCTACAGACTTTGAGGGAGGTCTAATGGTGTGTTTGATTATCTCTCCGAAGTTGTAAAGTCCGAGCAATCTCTTGTTCAAGCTATACATCTCGGAACAAACATGGCTGCCTCCATGTGTTGTTGCTTTACAAGATAAGACTTTATTGATCCCACACTGGGGAAATGTACTTGTTGCAACAGCCAGTAAATAAAAGGCAATAGAAAAGAAACAGACATAAAAAAAAATCTGTAACTAATACAATAAATAATAAAATTAGTGCACAGAATTACACATATTGCACAAACCCAAAATACACATAGATACATACACATATATACAGATTGCACAGAGTGATGATTATATTATGATTATATTATATTTTATTATATTATATTTTAGCAGATTTTGAGAGAGATTCTTTTTTCTGAGAAACAAACAAGAAACACAAACTAGTCAAACCACATTAAAAGCTTTATAATATTTTTGTAGATCCATAGTGATATTCTTTTTTCGAGAGGCAAATTAACTACAAACAAACAAAAGACACTAATAAGTCTGGTAAAAATCTGATATTGCATGCTGGGATACTGTTCACGTCATGATATGGTATTCTCTAAATCGACCACGTGCAATTACATTTATAATTATTAATACATTTAACAAAAAACATTTTAAAATATTTACAAAATAGAATTACTGTTGACTGTGTAAGCCGCCATGTTGAAATGACGACACAGGGGAAACTAAGACAACAAAATTCTGTCTGACATCAACATCAGAAAGGAGGTATGTTTCCTACGGGAAGTGATGTTTTTCATGACATTTTTATCTGAGTTCCAACTCGGAGAGAGATAATCGAACGCAGGATAAGATGCTGTACTTGCAAAGCACACGTCTAGAGACCAGAAACAGGGGGAGGATATGTTTAGGAAAGACCAACATTTGCAGCAACGGTGATAGTTTTATATAAGCTGGTAGATACCATGCTGATATTGAGATGTTTTTCCTTGTGTTATAATCCAAATGGGAAAAGAATACTCTAACCTCTCCAATGCTAGTGACTTGTGAGAAAGTTTGTTTGTGTCTGATTCTTTACAGCCTTTTTTCTTAGTGTTAAATTAATTGTGTGTGGGAAGATCTAACCAGAATTTTTATTGAAGACACTTAAGTCATTAAAGTATACATCAAGCACGACTGCGGAGACTAAGTGTTTCAGCATGAATTATCTGACAACAGCTCTGCAGTCCGTCTGTTGTCTAGGGCTGGGCACCAACACAGCGCATCTTTTATTGGAATGTACTATCATATACATAATCAAATGCTGATCGGAAATTCAGTAAACGTGTCAGTAAAAGGACCATGAATTTCTGTATCATTTATGGATATTAATATTAATATTTAATTTCAAAAACATGTCTTTAGCAGTATTTGTGGTGAAAAGTGTTTGAATGTCTGTGGCTCCCACTGTTCCAGATGGTGTTCTACATTCAAGACAGTGACGACGTGTATGGCCTCTTTCGCTTCCATCCCACAAAGGAACAGAGGATCCAGAGCCAGCCGGCGGGACGTTTCTTATCCCTGAGTTTCTTTCGGGACAGGGGCACATTAGGGGATGTCCAGCTGAGCTTCACTGCTCTCTACATCCCTGCTGGGCTTGTGGATCCCGCCCGAGCTCGGGACGGGGTCCTAAATGGCACCCGCAGCAACAGGCTGACCTTCTCTGGGGCCCAATCAGAAGCAGAGCTCACTTTGCCAATTCGAAATGATGCATTCCTTCAAAATGGGGCGCATTTTCTCATCCAGGTGAACCATGACTTAAAAACACTGTCTCATTTGTCTCCATTAGATGCACATCTTTATTGGTTGTAAAAGATTTTTAACCGTGAGTGTTAACAACAGGAGGGTTAGGGCTAGCACTTTTACTGCGTGGTCAATAATATTTTTTTCTGCCATTGAAACAGAAGCACCACAGAAAACTAAGCCTCATTAATAAACATTGTTTTTTTCGTGATAAACGTGGCTCTTAATTAGCATGTGTGAGTGCTGTGAACATGAAGTCTTTGGCCTGTGGCCATAGGCTTTGTGGAGTTGTCTAAACAAACAACCTCCATCTGGCTGGCTAATAAACAAGTACAAAATGAGAGTGCTCCTTCACATTTAATTGAAAGTCTTTTAGATGCACAACAAAAAGAAACAGGCCATCTACTAAGCTGGAGCGTATTTATGACTGTATCAAAAAGGGCAATTAGTTGGTATCATGGAGGTGGAAACAGAGACAAACTGGAAATGTGAGTGGCCACATGGAATGCAAATTAATGGACACATAATTGGTTCATAAGTGATGAAAACCTGATGAATTTCTTTATATGTGTTTAATTATAACACTGAAAAATAATGAGGGCATTAGCATTGGGTGCATAAGCCTATAAGTGAACATTTCCGCATTTAGCGATTTACCTACTTTTGTTCTGTTGTTGTCTTGTTCTAGCTGGACAGTGTTGATCTAGTTAATATCAGCCCCCCGATCCCACCCATCAGTCCCAGGTTTGCTGGTGCCCTGAACATCACCCTGACTGTCACCTCAGACATTGCAAATGGAGAAATAGGATTCATCAGTAACCAGACTGTGATTGTGAATGAACCAGAGGATGACAACATTACTCTGGTATGACAAACCATCACTTTTGATGCTACATAATTTAGTCTTACATAATACGTAAAAAATAGATTACTGTTACAATGCTATCTTAATGTTTTTAGATTTGTTCAAGGGGACTTTTTTCCCACAGACTACTCTTCTCTTACACCGTGATGGGACAGATGGACAAGCTGTGGTGTTCTGGAGTTTGCGACCAACAGGGCGCAATAGTCAAGATGTAACCCCCAATGATCTCGGACCATTTAGTGGTTCTGTGACATTTTTGTCAGGACAAAGTGATTCATCTATTAACATCACTATCAAAGCTGACAGCATTCCTGAAATCAATGAGACCATTCTCATCACTCTGGACAGGTGCTGTGTGTTTTATTTTTATTTCAATATGACCTCCATATTCTGTTTGTAGCACTGCAGTTACCTCTTATGGCTCCACAAATTAGACACTAACAAGGTTTTGTATGGCTATGTGGCAGTCTATTTATGTTTTATTTTTAGTATCTTCTATAGGTTTGCATTAGGTAAACTCATTGTTAAACTTAAAGACTGACCTGGCTATTAGGTGACTTCCCGTAAGTAGGAACTAAGGAATCCCCTTAGTGGTTTTCAACTGGATTGAAAAATGCCTATAGGGCAATCCCAGCATTATGGATGTGGACATTTAGATTCATATTATCAAACAAAATGCCTCAGTGCATGGAAAAGCTTAGTATCTGCAGTCAATTTGCATATCTACATGTTCAAAATACATTGGAATTTACCAGAGGTATGGATATGACATTAAACTGACCTCTGCATGGAGTTGTCCCTATAAGTATCTCATGAGGCAATTTGTAGTAGATGCAGCATAAGAAAGGTATAAGGGGGAAATGGCAGGGGATTGCCTTTTCGTGTCGTTCCTGTTTTTGTGGATCCATTTTGTTGTTATTCATGAGTGTTCATGGGAATGTCCCCCCTTATTCTCGCCTGCACCCTGCCATCAGGGTAGAAACAGCAAGGTCTGTAGTGTACTTTGGGTAAGTGGAGAAGTGGAGTTTTGGCTTTTTGTATGCTGTGAATCAAGACTTTGTCTAAATAGAGCCCACTTGTGGATTGCTGGGGTGTTGGGGATAGTTTTGCGGGTGTAGGGGCGCAAGCAGGGGGTGAATCTTCTTTATGAGTAGCGCCTAATTTAACTGAGGGCTTTATCCTTGTCTCTAAAGACACCCGTGTTTGTATGCATGCAGTGGGTTTGCTGAATGCATTTGTTTGGAATGCTTTTCTCTGTTTTACTTTTGTCTTTAATTTATCAATTATGTGGAGCTCCTTCCACCCCTGTGGAGTGTCTCTCCCCTCTTTCATTGCTTAGCAGAGGCCAGACTAAGTTTACACTCCTGCTGAGACGGGAGCTGGGAAGATGCAGCGTGCCACAATCTGTCAAAGCCTCCAACCACTTGAGCCAACATTTGGCCAACAGCATGCTCTTCTGACCTTGTCGCAAATTGAGACCCTTTGTGTATTTTGTAAGAAGCAGCACAGAATGTGGTTATGTCTAGTGCAGTAGCATCACTTTGACCTCCAGCAAAAATTTCTGTGACATGAAAGCTGTTGACATTCAGATATACTGAAATTGCAATGATCTGGATTTCTGCATCAGTGACCATTGGACAGGTCTGATCAGCAGACACGGAAAACGTTTGGTTATTGACAATAATGCAAGTTCCAGTAATCACTATATAAGAGTATTTTTACTTATTATTATTATTACTACCTAGATTTCTGACAGTTTTCTTTTAATTCTGTTATGTTATCTGCAGAAAATTATATAATATTTAAAAAAAATTATTTTCAGTTGTTTTTCATTTTTAATCAAGTAAATTTCCTGGCACACTACCTAGAAAAAAGAAATGCTTCAAAAAGGCCTTGAAAATATTCACTGGTCGTCATGTCATGCACTTGGGTTTGATCATATTCCTTGGGCTGTTATTTGTGCAGGACCAATGTGGAGAACCAGATTCTGAAACCAGGGTTTACGAGCAGAGAGATTGTAATAATTGAGAATGATGACCCTGGTGGAATCTTTGAGTTCTCACCGCAGTCTCGAGGACCTTGGTTCATCAATGTAAGTCTGAACATCTAAAAGTTTTGTGACATGACAAAGTTCTGGTATTCTAAGTCTATGCACATGGCTTTTGCCTCAACATCCTCATATAATTCTCTTGCCATGTCCATTTTTTGCCTTGTATCATAAGGAGGGAGAGGCTGTGGAGCTTAGGGTAATTCGTTCCCAGGGCCTATTGCTAAAGCAGCTTATCCGTTATGAAGTGATACCCTCAGGCAATGCGGAATTCTATGGGGCCACAGGGATCTTGGAATTTAATCCAGGAGAAAGGGAAGTAGTGGTTGCACTTGTGGCCAGACCTGATGGAATTCCTGAGGTAGGCTTCTTGTTGTAGTTACATTTTGTTTATTATCTGGCTGCTATCTTGACGGTCTTTCAGGTACAATGAGTACTAAATAAAAATTGTTTGAAGTTCTGTATGATTTGTATAATTATACAAGTATTTGTATAATTTAAATGTGATTCAGTGTTGGATTAGTCAAATACGCATATCTGTAATTTTATCCAACTAACAGATGTTATTTGTATTCACAGCTAGATGAGATGTTCTGTGTAATCCTCAGTAGCCACAGTACCCCTCCCAGTCATCTGGGTTCTGCCAGGGAGGTCAATATCACTGTCCGAAGCAATGATGACCCTTTTGGGGTCATTGAGTTTATCCTCCCTGGCATGGTGGAGGCAATCAAGGAAAGTAAAGGGAGTGAATCTTTCTCAGGTGGGAGTAAAGGAAAATATAAGGAAATCTTGTATGTCTCAGTAGAATATTACAAGTTGTTTTCTGAAATGTTTTTGATGTCCTCTGACAGCATCCTTCCCAATCGTGAGGAACAAGGGTATGTTTGGAGAAGTGTCCATTTTCTGGATCCTGGATCCCTACTTATCGGAAGATATCTCTCCAGTGCAAGGGCTTGTCGTTTTCAAAGAAATGGAGTTCTCCAAAAACCTCACAATCTTCTCTGTTCCTGATCAGGTGATTTCTTTTATAAACTGTAAACAATATCTCAGATCTTAGTTTGTATTGATTTTCTGTTAAAGAAGAGGTAACTGAAAAATTCCTGCTTGTTTTGAAGACATCAAATATCTAATGCAGATTTTTTCCAAAAGATACCAGAATACACAGAAGTATTCACAGTCATTCTTCTCAATGCCACTAATGGTGCACGACTTGGAAATTCATTGAATGCAACCTTGCAGATTTTGAAAAATGATGATCCAATATATTTTGCAGGTAAGAAAACATTTAGATATGTAGGGTACTTTTTAGCTTTAGTGATTGCATTATTTAAATTTTTTGTTAACCTTTCCTTCACAAATGATTTCTGACATTATTTCTGTCATTTGTGTGTGTGTGTGTGTGTTTGTGTGTGTGTGTGTGTGTGTTTTTAGAGCCTGTTCTGGTTAGGGTGCAAGAAGGTGAAATGGCCAACTTCACAGTTTTGAGAGCTGGGCCAGCTGACTTTGTTGCTACAGTGATGTATGTGGTCACACATGGTGGAACATCATCTGGTGACTTCATTCCAAAGATTAATGAAACGCTGGTTTTCGGTATAGACGAATGGAGTAAGAACATCTCAGTAGCTATTGAAGATGATGATGAACCTGAAACAGACGAAGAGTTTTACATAACTTTATACAATGCCACAGGTCTGTTCAATGTTTTAAAATGATTTTTTACATTTAGATAATAAACCATAACCCTATCATTGTGATATGTCACAAAACGCTGTGGTCATCCTGGTATTACACGGAACCTGGTTACTTTATCACAGGCTGTTATGACACTCTAGATACCTTCATCATTCATTATAATGGTTGGTATAAGAATTAAGGATGCTTTGTACCGCATTATGAAGGTATCTATAGTGCCTCTAAATGAGAACTTCACAAAGCTTTCATTATGCATAATAAACATGGCTATAATGTGTTAATGCTTTATGAATGTATTATAATGTGCTATGAATGTGTTCATAGAATCTTATGGACATGCCATTCATAGAAAATGTTACCATAAAATGTAATTTAAATGTAGTTCAAATGGTCTGATAAAAACAAAAAAATATCTTCTTAAACATTTTCTAATTAGCATGTGTCTAAAATGGTGACGTGTCAGTAAAGTGATACATTGTACCTCTGAAGCGGTTTCAATGACGAATCCTTTTTCACATTTCTTAGAGTTACAAATAGACAAATAGAGGATTTACTAAATACTCATGTACACATCTGAGGCTAGTAAAGGAAATTGTCATCATTATTTTTTGAGCAGGTGATGCAGTGGTATATGGTTCTGATACAGCAACCGTGATAATCGAGGCGAACGATGATGCCAATGGTATCTTTTTTTTGGAACAAGTTGTCAAACAAGTAGAAGAAGGAAAATCTAACAACTTCTAGTAAGAAACATTCTAAGCAATTCACGTTTATCTTTGTTTCCTTCAGAGTTATGATTTTTTATGTTTTTGACACTAATAATATTTGAACACATTCATTTTTTCTGTACTGTATTTTGAAATTTAAATGGTTACATTTATGTTCTAAATTTAGTATCGAAACCAGGATTGTACTTTTTTATATATCGATGAGTATTTTAACGATGATCACTAACTATGCTGAACAAATTATATGAATCAAATAATATATAAGGGGAACTTCAGGTTATCCTCTTTTTGTTGTCAGTGTTTTGAGAAGCCGTGGACATTTTGGCAATGTCACCGTTTCCTGGCAACTGTCCGACAACATCACAGTCTTAGAACCAGGCCAAGAATTCATCAACACCTCAGGATCCATCATTTTCACTACTGGAGAAGTCGCAAAACCCATCGCCTTGCAAGCCATCTCTGACAAACTACCAGAGTTCAATGAGTACTTTGTTCTTAATCTTGTTAACATAAAAGGTAAACCAAATAAAATATATTGTTATGTATCATCTATTAATCGTGATACTGATAATTATAATATGCCATTTGCAAAAGTCAAGTTCAGTGTTGTAATTCCAATGATTGTTTACATTATTTGATGATTTACAAATTACAAACTTCTCAACATCTTATCTCTTTTTTCTTGATGTCAGGTCTGTTAAGCTTAAAGGATACCTTAGCATGAAATACATTGTAATGTTTTAATGTACATAGGTCTAACAAAAATACAGCAATGACAACAGATTTGTCAAAATATCATTGTTTTGCAGGTGGCTACCCCGGACCAGGTGGACGACTGGCTGAAACAAACCTTAATGTGTCTGTACTTATTCCTTTCAATGATGACCCCTTTGGCGTCTTTGAAATTGACGACCAGAGTCTGGACCTAGAAGTAGCAGAAGATGTGCTTTCCAAAGAGAACATGTCAAATGTTGCCACCATCATCATCCTCCGACAGCAAGGCAGTTTTGGAGATGTGCGGGTCGGATGGGAGATTTTGTCAGATGTGTTTCCCCTTGGTCTACCCCCAATGCAGGACCTCATACTGATGGCATCATTCCCCAGGGCTGTGGAACTCCGACCCCACTCAAGAAGACCCCACTCTGCTACAGATGCACTGTTTTTTCCAGGCGTTCAAGGTGCCTATGGTACCATTAGTACTGATAATCAATTGCAACAAACTCAGAGTCTATCCAACTTCACCTTCTCAGCCTGGCTGGTACCCAGGCCCAACACAGATGGATTTATTATTTCCAAGGGAACATCCAATGAAACCTTCTATTATGGTATCAAGATTCACACCAACAAGTCACATGTTTCACTGATGCTCTACTACAATGCTGTTGGATCCAACAGCACTCAAATCGCCAGGTCCACAGCTGCTAAATATGTTGAGGATAATATTTGGTTGCAAATCATCATAACGGTAGATGATGGCATTATTGAATTCTACTTGGATGGAAATACCATATCTGGTGGGATCAAAAGTCTGAAAGGAGAGGCCATCACTGATGGTAAGTCTCCCATAAAACCTCACATCTGTTTATATTGTAATTACAGTTATCAATTCCAACTGGTAGTTTATGAAATTGAACTTCATAATGGTCTTTCCTGTGGTGTAAAATGTATGTATAATATAAATAAATATCTCATATACATTTGTATTATTTTAGGTACCATCTAGTCAATGTCAACTGCTGGTGACTATGTAAATGGCATTCTTCCACGGATGTCCTGAATTTAGTCTGATTCTTCAGCTTCTCAGTGGCGTGTTCATTGTTGTGACTTAATTCCTAATTGCTTCTAGTCATCTACTCTTTTTTTCATTCAACTTTCGAACATGATGGTATTCCCTGATACACTTGAGCTTCTTATAATATTCCCAAAATAAGATTTATTTTGGTTATTTGTGCTTCAAGTAAATATTTTGGGTTGATTTGATCAAAAGCTCACTTGTTAATCTTACTCACTGTCCACAGTGTTCATAAAAGCCTTCCCTGCCACCGGGTTACAGTGTTTCACTGCTCTTGCTGTTCGGATTTTTCAGTGTCCTGTTATCATATCAGTAAAGGGGGGTACAATCATATCAGGGGTGAGATGAACAATCGATTCAATTACAAGTCATGATTTTAAATGTGAGATTAAAATTTTAAATTTTAGGAGATGTTCACAATCAATTTTTAAACATTAAATTTTAACATGGACTAGGTGTACATTTAAATGAGTATAGCTATCTGCTTGAATTCATATTTCAGTGCAATTTTGGTACAGCAGGGAAACAGAATTTGCTTTGAAATTGTTCATTATTAAGATTGCAAATACAATTAGGAACAGTTGGTTTACAGTAAGACAATGTGTCTGTCAGTGTATGAATAAAACCTAAGAGATGCTCATTTGCACACTAAAAATCCAACCATCCATCCCCATCATAAACTTCTCCTATGGGTCTCATGAGTCTTCAACCGAACACGCTGAACTCGCTAACTTGTCGATTGCTAAGAGTTGGGAATAGTGATGGTCAAAACGACACTTCAGGAACCATTTGCTGTATTTTCTGACCCCCACAAGATAGTGGTCTTGCTTCACTTTGGGGCATACTTTGACTCCTTTTTTTGGAACAGAGAGCACCATCTAGTGTGATCAGAAAATACAGCAAATGGTTCATGAAGCGTCGATTTTAGCCATCATTAGTTTAGGAGTAGTGAGCCACAGCCACTATGCAACCAAGCATTTACACAGCACAAATACAACAGACATAAAAGGTAGCATGGGTACAAAGATTATACGGAAAGCAAATATAAGTAAACTTAAAAACATTGCTGTGTTTTTATATAAATCTTTTTATTTAAATATTTTTAGATTTTTTTGAGTTAGAGGGAGTGTGATGTGGAGGTGCAGTGGTTAGTACTGTCATTTCACACTTTGGGGACCTGGGTTCAGATCTCTGCCATGGTTCCATGTGTGTGGTGTTTGTTTGTTCTTCCTCTATTGTTAAGGGGTTGCCTCCAGGTACTCTGGTTCCCCTCCACTATCCAAAAATATATTGAGGCTAATTGGCATTACTAAATTGTCAGTAGTTGTGCATGTGTGCCCTGTGATGGGTTGGTATCACATTCTAGGTTGTTCCCTGCCTTGTGTGCCCATATACTTCGGGATAGGCTCCAGACCCCTTGCAACTCTGATTAGGACCTGTGGTTTCAGGAAATGGGTGGAGAATCAAAGGCTTTGACCTGTGCAGTGCATGTATATACAAATAGTTAGTTTTTTTACATGTGAAAACTGGTTTGAATGATTCACTGAAAAGAACCAGTTCAAAAGAATGATTTGTTCACAAATGAGGCATCGCTATCATTCCCTTGGATTGCTGTTTTTGCCTGCAAGTAGTGTTTCTCGTTAAGACCATTTCACATTGTAGTTCACATAGTGGTTTTCTGTCTGACTGAAAATCACACAAATACAAATGTTATTGTATGTGGGTATTAATATATCATTCGTGTTATAACAGATTTATTGTGTGATATCACACGTTGTAGCAGGAATGCCTATATTTTATTTATGTAGAATATGTATGTTTATTTGATATTCTAATTCAACTCTATTACATTGACTGTGTATTGTATGTCCTATTTAATATTTGCATATTTCTCTGGACAAAACATTTTCTACATTTCTCTGAATTAGTCTAAAAAAAAATTTGAATCATATATGATGTGTTGAATTTTCGCACATTAGGCCTATTTCCTCAGCTGAATTTCCAATGTATTGTTAAATGTTCATTGCTCTTTGGAACGGTGTACTTACAATATTATGTTACTATATTTGCATTATATCTGTGGCATAAAATGATCTTTAAATGACAATAATATCATCTATCACAATTATTTCTGAGATAATATATAATCCAGCACAATTAGTATCAGGCCTACTACTGAGTATGGCCGCGTATCTGTAGAGATAAACACCCCTTTATTTATAGTTTAGCCTGGTCTGAATTTCCTGGCAAAAGCACCTTAAATACCAAGGGGAGACTTACTTGCTTTGCTCCATTTATTCATACAATAGTATGATCTCAGATGAGTTAGCATGTTGGATGTGTTTCTGGCAACATCTAAGTGGGAAGTAAGAGAGCAGACAGGCAGTCTTGGTCTTATCAGCTAGTCTCTCTCCAGTGTTGGTGTAATTTATTGGGAGACCAAAATGTACCCAAACTGCTGATTGAAGTGACACGGGAGTGTCTTGGAGCTCTTCAGCACTAGCCATAACCAGATTCAGAGCCACAATTAGCATTATGTTTTCCTTGTTGAACATCTACTTATAAAATTTGGTCTTGCCTGTGACAAAAAATGTATTCATTATTTTCATTGTTCATTCTGACCAAAAACAATGTAACCAAACAGTCCACGACAAATACGTGTACTGTTACAGCCCATGTGTTTACTTTAAATATGGACCTGAAACGCTCTTCAGCAAAAACTGTTATAAAAATATCAATATAATATCAAACTGGGAGGTCTCTGATAATTCCCACCACTAGTCATAACCATAGTCATCTTCTTCATTTTCTGCTAGTAAAGTTTTTGATGTTTGTTTCACCAGTTTTTGTACATATACTGTATATTTGTAGCAGACAGACAAGGCTGTCTGGTTCAGCCCACCTCAAGTTCATTGAGGGAATGAGAGGACACTACACAATACAGACGCTACACAAAAGAGGGTCTGTTATGGGTCCCTTCAGGGCGGTCATCCTCCAGTATTCCCCTAGCAGTCTGGTTCCAGGGTCAACCTGCAGAAGAACACATGTGTGACTGGCTTCCCTTTTCCTTCTTCCATGACTTGTTCACAGCATGCATTCAAAACCCTACATAGGAAGTTATCAACCGTGTCCCATTTGCTCTTTAGGCCCAGGGTGAGGAAACCACGGTTAGGTGATCTGACGTGACTGAAAGGGATTTCAGTTTTAATTAATAAAACAGAAATATGTTCCTGTAGCTCAATAAGTAGCTCTGTGTCCTAACAACACATAAGTTGATTTTAAGATCTAAAGATTCTAAGATTTAAGATTTAAGACTAAATGTAAAATGGTTATGCAAAATACTGGCCACCCATAAAAGGCACAGTTTGATATAAAAGGGTCAAGTTTAATATAATGCTGACTGGAGAGATCTTTCCATAAGAAGATCACACAGTCACCTATTAATTGTAAGTGTTTATGCAATGAAGCATTGTGAGTGGTGTGGAGCCTATCCTAAGAGGTGCAGGGCATGAAAAAGGAGATACCATGGGTGGGATGCTAGTCCATTGTAGGGCACACATTCACACACAGTCAAACTCTTTGGGCAATAGATGCACCAGTTCTTTCGACTGTGGGGGAACGGTGATGTTGGTGCCGGTAGAACTTTAAAATACACACACATCAATTAACCCAATACGTTGAATTTTAATAAATAAAAACGTTTTATTGTTTTACAGATTACAAAATAACATAAGGAAGAAGGAAGCTTTAAATGATGAAGTGTATTCTTGGTAAAATGCTTCACAAACACAGAGATGGGGTTGTTTCTAAATATATAGGATATTGTTGTACCTTTATGCATGATTGCTGCACAAAAGACCAATTCCAAAATGAAAGGAAAATTCATTCCTTGTTGTTGATGATGACCATAATGTTTTGTTGCAGATTGTAAAGTATTAGATTGGTTATACAAACAAGATGCAGAGTATTTTTCCTAACAAGTATTAATGAGCTGTGCTTGTGCTTGCATAAATGTAGATGCAATTGCTAGAGTGCATGAAAGCAGGTGTCTTTTTTTAATAATTGGAAACAATAAGTTGTTTGTAGGCATTAATACTTTGTAATTGATAATTTTGTTGTCCATTTAACTGGGAGCAGTCACATTTTATTCATTCTTAAATCAATGGAAATATTACACCATTCTCTTTGTGTTGCGTTCATATTGTGCAGTATGTCAGCTTATTATCACTCTTATTAATTCTAGGGTTATTTCTCAGTGATGACCCCAGATTATTTTCTAATGTGACTCTGTTATGTAATATACATTTATTTTTATATTTATACAGGATGACTAAGTTTTGTTTTAATTATTTACACTGATTCTGACTGTTAGATAAACCAACAGCTTAATTGTATTGCTTCTGCTACCCAAAACATTGAAGTATTTAACCTTAGAGCTTGGTTTCTGTCCTTGACTTGGAAACTGGTTGCCTGCAACTAATTCTAAAATAGATGGTATTTTCATCCTTTTAGACCTAATGCATCCATTATGACATTCTATAAGAACACCAGTATTTTTCATTAAAACATTCAGGGTGTTGTTTTAAACTCAATCTAGTTCTAAGTATAAGCATATACTGTATATTCTGAAATTCCTACAAATTGCACTGTGGCCATATACCTCAGGAAGTGGTGCAGGGATTGAGTTTACGACCTGTTTTCTGGTAAGAAAAACAAACATCATCCATAGAAATGGACTATATTTACAATTTTATTCAGGTGATTCAGATGATTCAGAACTGCCATATTTAAGTAATATTACAGTAACATGATCGAGGTTATTTTCATTGTCAGTTAAGCTAAGGCAGTTGACACAGCTGTGGTCTGTCCTGTTTTCCCATAAAAGAATTATGGATATTTTTAAGCATTATGCTTGTGCCATTTTCTTCTATGTCTGCTTAAACAAGCTAGTTAAAGCAGTGTTTTTTCCGTTTGTGAAACATTGCTTAGCTACACTGTTGTTTAATTTCCTGATGCGTAATGCTCACCAAATTGAATAAATGTTTATTTCCATAACACAAAACTCCATGGACTTCCTAAAATAGTGAAATTGGTACTAGTGTAAAAGCAGTATTTGTTACAGTAGTCTGGAATAACCATTCGCTGCCTAAAAATCAAGACTGTTCCCATGATGATTATGTGTTTGTAATTTAATATTTCTGTAATATATTCCATATCACAAAATCTCAGATTGAAAATCTTGCTTTTTGGTACTGTCACATGTATTTTATGTTATTATTTGATTGTAATGTAATGGATAAATTTTTTTGGTAATTTCAGGTGAAGCTCCAGTACATATCGGATCAGACCCTGAAGGAAAGGGACTCTACACTGGTCTAATGCAAGACGTACGGCTCTACTCCAGCAAGCTGGACTGGGTGCAGATCCGAGAGCTTCACAGCCAGCCTGCTAAGATGGACCTGCGCAATGTGTCAGGCTACCTGGAATACTGGCAGGACGAGCGGCGCAAGGGGTTTGTGGTGGAGGTGCGTGATGACCGGGAAGAAGAGGCCGAGGAGGTCTTCTACCTGCAGCTGGTGTCGGTCCGTGGTGGGGCCCGCCTTCCGGACCCCAGGCCCACTGCCATACTGCGAGTCCTGAAGAGTGACAATGCCAATGGCCTTTTCGGATTTACCGGGACCTGCATCCCAGATGTAAGGCTATAAGGAAACAGCTCTACTTGCCTTCCAAAATATTGTTATTATGAAGTATCTATCTCCTGTATTTTTTCACTCAATTTGTGTAAATGTAATATTATTCCCTTGTACGGCCCATGTCCCCATGTATATTTAATTTGTGTTCACGCCTGGGTGGACAGAACTCCGGTCTCTTGTTCAGAGAGATAGCCCTCATGACTTTGCTGATAGCGAAATCAATTAACGCAACAGGTGGCATACGAGCAGTCCGCATTCCTGCAGGAAACCTTTCTGTAAGACATTGTAATGAATTCTAAAGGCATCTAGCCGGTGCCTTAACACTGCCTTGTTCTAAATTAAAATTATGACCAGACAAACATGATCTTCCTAAACCAATTGCTGAGCTGGCAATACTTAATTGCTGTAAAAAGAACATCTTACCCAATCATACTTTCAGACTTGCAGGCCACTCACTATTATGTTCAATATGAAATGATTTTTGAATAAGCAGTCAAGGGAAAAGATGGGATGCCATACTGCCCATGCAAAAATGTTTCTCTAAGTAGTGCAATGATTGTTTTATGTATTTGATTCTGGAACATTTTATGAAGCCACACCACTTTCCATCCCCTTTACTGGCAGATTTCAGAGGAGGGCTCCACCATCTCCTGTGTAGTGGAGCGTACTCGAGGAGCCCTGGACTATGTCTTTGTAAACTACACCGTTAGACAGCTCGATTCTGACAGCTCCGTCCCCACCACCCCTGACTTTGCCAACACCAGCGGCAGTATCCTCTTCTTACCTGGCCAGCGCTCTGAGGTAACAGGGAACTCCGCTCCCTCATCCATCATGAATGAGCTATGAAACGCTGCCCTCCCAACAGCGCCTGGGTGGGAAACCCCTCTGAGCATGTTGTCCTGCCTGTTAGCCATTGTGCACTGGTTATAGTTCAAGAAGTGAACCGAAATGCAAGATTATTGTAGGTTGTAGGAGGTGAGGATATAGACACCTCTCTGAAATCTTTTGTGTGGTATTTTACTTAAGTGTTATATAAAGATGTACTTTAATTATCGAAAAGACTGAAATTCTGCTGTGAGTCCTGACTTGTTAGGAATGTGATTTGTGGAATTATTTTATGCCATTGTAACAAATATTTTATGGCAAGTATTTTGTAAAGGAAATTTTGTGCGCATTTTAGTATGTAAGTTATTTCATAATTTAAAAAATGAATTGTTATTTCGCTACAAAATGAACAGCAATGAATATTTTAAATATTTGTTTAAATATAGCTCCACCTAGTGGATTGTTTGGTTAGTCTTTGCAAACTGGCCTTTCATAGTCTTGCTGTTAAAGCATGAAAAATTAACTACATCTATCCTTAGGTAAAAATGCCAGATTCAGTGTTTCAGTTTAGCCACAGTCAGTGTTTTGCACATGCACCCCTGACCACCATTAGGTCCTAAACCTGCTGGCTTTGGATGATGACATACCAGAGTTGGCTGAGGTGTTTGAGATCAAGCTAGTGTCAGCTGAATCAAGTGATGGGAAACCTGGATCTACTCCGACTAGTGGAGCCAGTATTGATCCTGATAATTCAGCCACCACTGTCACCATCAAGGCTAGCGATCATCCCTATGGTAAAGTATAAGCATATTGAATTGTCATATATATATGTGTACTCATCTTTCTAGATACAAACATTTGGAATATAAATTTTCAGTTATTAGAAGCTGAATAATATGCAGCTTTTCTGATTCTAAGCCAGATTTATGACTGCCTGTCACTGTGGCCCAAATCCAGACCAAAATGGTTTCAAATCTGTTAGCTGACTTCCTCAGCCCTCTCCTCTTAACTCTAAGCCTGAATATAACTTTTGTTCTTTTCAATGGATTGGTTGATTATTTTCATTATAATATTGATTTATAACTATTGTTTTAATGGTTTAATGTTTTGTCTTTGTAATCAGTACTGAGACATCACAATATCTTGTGCCCTTCCTGGGATACTCTCCAGGCTCACCTCAACCTCGTATTGCACAAGTGGTATAGAAGATAGATGGATGGATGAATGGATAATTATCTTCTTTCGCGCGTTAGAAGGAATTATCTTCTTTGCAAAACACCAAATAACATTTGCGCTTGTTTTTCAGAGGTGTCGTTTTTTTTGGTCTCAAATGGGTAGTAGTTTTTCCCATGAGATATAAATTGAATAGTGTTTCTTATTTATGATGTTGCAATTTTTAATCACATGAATCACGTGAATTAGGTCTATAAATCAAGAGGGGGAAATATTGTAAAGAGTTTTAAAAAGGAAAAAGAACCTAATTTAGGACATTTTAAGAATTGTCATCATACCATGTATTCATGTATACATACATATATATGCACACATATACAGAAACCAACACACACACACACACACACACACACACACACATATATATGTAGCAGCTGCGGAAAAAATTAAGGGGTCACAGCACAATTTTTTATTTCACTCTTTTCACAATTTATGGGGGTGCATCTGTGAATAATATATATATTTTTTTGCAAACTACAGCCTGGCTCTCCTCTGTTTCTCATTGATGACAGGCTTCTTTATTGCTTTAAGGGACTTCAGTCTTGCTTCTAAGAGCCTGATATGAACTGTCCTAACAGTGCACTTCACGATTGCACTTAATTTTTCCTATTCCTTTTGAAGGTCATTTGATGTTATCCTATGATTTATGGGAAACTGTCAGATAAGTTAATGGTCATCTCTGGCATTAGACAGTTGTTTCCGCCCTTCACCTGGCTGGTTTCTGGTCATTCCCAGTGTCTCCTGCTTCACCTTGTTCTTGTGTCCTGCTGTCTTAGAAATTTTGAACTTTGAAGCATCCTTCTGCTCAGTGTAGCCTTCTGCCAGCAGAACCAGGATGAAACCAGGATTTAAAAATGCAGATTTGTTTAAAACTATAGAGTGGTCTCTTAATTTTTCCATGGTTGTGTGTGTGTGTATGTGTGTGTATGTATATAATGCCTTGTTTGACTTTTTTCGATGCTTGCTTCTAGCAAGATCATAAATTTGTAATCATAAATGAATTTATCATTTTCAGACAATATTAACCATTAATGAAATATAATAATCAAACTGTGGAAAATACTGACCACGTCAGCTTAGTTACTATGGCAAATGTCCATCGTAAAACAGACACTAAAACACACCGTTTGCCCCTGCAGGTCTGCTGCAGTTCTCAACACTTCCCCTCACAGAAGGGATGATTCGCCCAGCCACAAAAGAGGCACATCTGACCGTGATGGAAGAGGACGGGGCAGCACGCCTGCTCATAGTTCGAGCACAAGGCCTGCTTGGGAGAGTCCTGGTTGGTTACAGAACGTTGCCTTTCTCTGCTGTCAGCCCAGAAGACTATGAGGTAATTTTAAGTTAGACGAAGGTTGGAAATGAAAACTGTATTATCACTTGCGATTACTCATCAGCTATTTTGTTCTGCTGTGATGGTTTTACAGGGCACTATGACATGGTGTACAGTGCTTAATGTTTTCTGGGGTCATTAGTAATACAAAGGAATGCATTTTATATTTACAATAAGTAAAAGCTTAAATAACTAAGAGCTGCATAGTAGAACAGTAGCTAGCTCTTTTACCTCAAACGTCTAAGGCTGGGAGTCTGAATCTTGCCTTTGGTGTGTGTGTGTGTGTGTGTGTGTGTGTGTAGATATGCCTTGCAATGCAGCATGATAGTATTTATTACATATGTTTAATGCCATTAGGATTTTCAAAGTGTATAACAGGAAGATGCGTCTTCAAGTTGTGTAATTGCCATGCTACACTGCCAGTGTCATTATAATAATAATAATATTATATAATAATAATATATAGCAGACCATAGCAGAATGGAGAAACTGACTTGAAAATTGTTAGGCAGTCAGACTAGAAATTATGCAACGTTAAAACATTTAATTTTTGACTCAAAAAATTTGGAACAGATGACATTGGTTATTACGAAAATGAATGCCTTATTGGTCAAATGGAAAAGATTATGTCCAACTATTCTATTGCTAAGTCATAGGATTTTAAAGTTTTTAACCCTTTTAGGAAGATTGACAGTTCTGTGCAATATTTATTTTGTTCATAAGCAACGTATATCCTACCATTAAAATGAACAGGACACCGAGGGAGTGCTGGATTTCCTTCCTGGGGAGCGATACAAATACATCACTGTGAACATTGTGGATAACCCTGTTCCTGAACTGGAAAAGATTTTCAGAGTGGAGCTGTACAATCCTGAAGAAGGAGGTAAGAGAGGAAACACCTGCTGTAAGATCTGAATGGAAGAGCACATCAGCAGGTGTACTAAACTGCAAAGGAGATGAAATTATAATTCCTGTGTTTTGTAAACAAATATTTGTAATATAACAATGAGATCTGGGGGGTATTTTCTGTACGTCGCTTAAAACATCCGAGATCAGATGCCTCATCTTGGATGAGTTAATGCCAGTGAAACTCATGCAGGATAAGTCGGTTTTTCAAACGCAGCTGTGTAGTAGAAAAGTCTAGCTGGATCCATTCATCCAAGATGATTGCACGTGCCTGAGCTGATTGAAAAACCCATATATATCGAGTCTAGAAAACATGTTCAGCAAGTCTTTGATAGGCTGCAGCAAAGTGACAACAGAAAGGGTGCACCTTTTCACACAAGCGGAGCTGGACCTCGTATTAGAAGGATATGAAGAATTTCAAGAACATGGCAAAAAGCAGCCTGAACCACAAAAGGCGACTGGCAAAAAGTGGCCAACAAAAGGGTCTGTTTTATCCAAAGTCCATTATATCCAGAGTTGCTGTATGCCAGAACACAACTACAGGACACCATTTACTCATGCCACACCCCAGCAGACACACTTGTGGTATAGGTTATTATATTGTACATGTAGTAATCCAACTTTACCTGTTGGAAGTATATATGCCCTATAAGTGGTTATACATGTATGGTACAGCAGTAACCTTCACCTCATTGGTAGTTCCAGGATAATGCCAAATCGTCAACAATTTCTTTGCTTTGTTTTACCTCCTTATTGTTAAAATTAATAACAATAGTAATAATAATAATAATAGTTCCATTTCTATAGCGTTTTTCACAGTCCATAAGGTTGCTTTTTGTACTTCTTGTACTTCAAATGCTAAACTAATGAAAAAAGATAAATATGATAATGTAATATATATAATGAAAATGACATAAAATCTAATTTACAATATTAACTGGTTGGTCTTACATGTTGGACAAACAGATAAGAGTTAACAATTAATTATTTTTTAATTATGATTTATTGTTTCAAAAATAATGACGCACATATAATGGGGCACATATTAAACTTCTTTTTTATTATTCTGGAATACACTGTGGTTTTCAAGAACTAGCATTTACTTAAAGTTTCACTGGAGTTTAGCCTAGACCAGGGGTCGGCAACCTGTGGCTGGTGAACCACATGCGGCTCTTTAACCACGTGGCTGCGCCTTTTCTCAGAACGATAGACACATTCACATTTTCATGTCTTAGCATCTTATGATAATACAGTACTTTTGGAAAGATAAATTATTTATTTATGGGTTAATATTATTATTTTTCATTTAGATATTTCTTTAGCTATATGTGAATGAGGCGGTCCATTGCACGCTTCTGTGATGTCTTAACTGCATAATTTACATCTTCCTCAAAGTCATTCTCTACGATGAGATTACGTCTCTGGTCAAATAATATGCTTTCTGGAGTTTCTTCAGTACCTGAGATTGGATGTATGCTTCAGCGTTTATTGGGATTCCTAATTCTTTCATATACTTTTTGTAGTAAATCGTCACCACGCCTTCCCAGGTCTTCATAAAAATTATTATATTTTCTCTGATTTATATATCATAGCAGCTGAGTTTGGAGTGGTGAGTACATTTTGCACAGCTCGGTCAGCACAGTTAGTGGAGAGTGAGAGTTTTGTTTTTGCGTTAAACGCAAATATACCCATATCGCATTAAAAAATCGTATGTCAAACCCTCTTCTCTCCCCATTGCGACTTCATAAATCTTGGGTCAGACATTTGGAATAAAATGGCTCTTTGCTTTAAAAAGGTTGCCTACCCCTGACCTAGACAAATATGTTGATTACTCCATATATGGCATGCCCTCTGCTGTTGTGTTTCAGCGTGTGTTACATCTGCACCTGTCTTTTTTCTTTCTTTGTGACAAAAAAATCTCCCTTCTAAACTCTTCCTGGCTGTGTGTGTTCCTTCAACATGTGTGTTGTTGTGTGCTCTTGAAGCCGATCAGCTAATTAGGACTGATGGCAGTGGCAGTGGAGAAAGTGATGCTGACTTCTTCCTTCCATCTTTTCACCAGCGTGGTAAGTCTCAGTATGCCCACTAAATGCCTATGGCAGAAAACCAGGCCAATAAATGTTATTAGATTTAAAAAAAATAACTAATTGTCTTTTTATAAAGGACATTATGCTTTGACATTAATTTTAACATCATTTACCTTGTTTAGCCTCCTTTATAACCTTTAAAACCTTTACAGTATTCTGGCCTGTCATAAAAAAGCCCTTTGTTTCTATGTTTGGAGGGCATCTGGGACTGCTATGTACATTGCACCAAGGCAATTACATTGTATTGTGAATATCTGCCTAGAGAAATGTGGGGAAAGTAAATGCGTTATATAAAGTGGATGACAGTGTCTGTAAAGAACTGGTGAGTGTTTAAAATGAAGCATTACAGGCAGCCAGAAGCCTATATCATGAAAGTGGTTGTTTGCTTAGTTGGATAACTTTGAGGATAAGTAACGGTAACTCTGGATTTTCAATATCACAACACTGGTTCTCCTATTAGCAGGACATATCTCCATAGTCACTCATGCTACAGATAACTCGGTAAAGTTAACTGTGTATTTCAATATTCAGTCTTCCGGCTTGTTAACAACAAGCAAGCCAGGCGGGTTTTAAGCACAGACTTTTGACGTCCACAGGCAGAGATGCACACCAGTCATTTTTGCATTTCATACCAGATCGTATGGGGCACAAGGGGGCGGTGCACCCTGGACAGGATCCCTATCTGTCACAGGTCACTTAAATGTGCATACAATGGGGAATTTCTAGATGCCAGGCCCTGGAGTATCCACATGGAACATGGAACTCCACACACAGACCCAGACACACACACACACACACACACACACCCGACACACACACACACATTTGTATTAATATCTTAATCAAATAAGAAACAAGACTTTTAGATAATTTTTTTGATTGTATTAACAGATTTTTATAAAATTGAGTTTCCCCTTGTGGGGACTAAAAAAATGTGCATGGTTTTCTTTTCCTGCATGTTTCTGTTGATTTTCTCCTTTGTCTGTTCATCATTCATTATTTACGGTATTGTCTTGAATGAATATTAATTATGTTTTTCTTCCATAGCCAGCCTGGGAATCTCTTCTCGTATCACTGTAACCATTGCTGCATCTGACGATGCCCATGGTGTCTTCCAATTCAGTCCAGATTCACTCACTGTCAATGGAACAGAACCAGAGGAAGGACGCAGTATGATTATCATGCAGGTCAGGCCTGTTATCACCTAGTTACAGGCTTTGTGTAAATACCTGAGTTTATTGATATATCATTTCTATGTATTACCTGCTTTGTATTTCCTTAGGTGGTGCGCTCTTTTGGTGACTTGTCAAATGTGACGGTATTTTGGGAAGCAGAACCTGCTGCTGAGGAAGATCTTTTGCACAGAACTGGTGAAGTAGTATTTGTTGCGGGCCAAACAACTGCTAATTTCATTCTTCAAGTTGCTGAAGACCTCATTCCTGAATTAGACAAGAGCTTTCTTGTCACCCTTTCCAATGTTTCACACGGTCGTCTTGGGAATCTGACTAATGCCAACCTAACTATTCTCGCAAGTGATGATCCCTATGGAGTTTTCGAGTTTTCAGAGAAAACTAGACCAGTACATGTGGCAGAGGCCAACACATATGTGACTTTGACTATTAAAAGACAGAGGGGGTTACTTGGATTAGCCCATGTGACTTACAGGACCCTTAAGGACAGTGACCCTTCTCCATTTAGCACCCCAGGCATTGGGAGAGCAAATGAAAGGAGTGACTTCATTCCTTTGATGGACTCTGTGCTGTTCAATGCCAATCAAAGTGAAGCAAATGTTACCCTTCAAGTGCTGGATGATGAGGAGCCTGAAAGAGCTGAATCAATCTTTGTGGAACTTAGTAGCGTCAAGCTTGTTCGAGGTGTCCAATCCAGACCAAGTAAGATTTACATCTGCTGATTCTGAATCTGCTTTCTAAGTTTAGGTTAGTTTTTAAGGCAGTTTTGCTGTTGTACATCTGCAAAGTACAGTTTTGGGAAACTCTGGTTCAGTGTATTTACTGAACATTAGTACTTTTTTGCTTTTGAGTACTTTTTTTTGTTTTCTTACCTTTTTTCCTTCTTGCAGTCTATCACTCCCCCCGCCTTGGCCTGGGAAATACGACAGTAGCTCAGGTTGTTGTTGAGGCCAGTGATGACGCCTTTGGCGTTTTACAGCTGTCCTCTTCGGCTGTGAGTGTGGCTGAGCACTACATTGGTCCCATTGTCAATGTCACACGTGTTGGCGGCATCTTTGCTGATGTATCAGTCAAGTTCCAGGCAGTTCCAATGACAGCAAGAGTTGGTAAGCAGAGAATAATGCTGTGGACAAAGGCAGTTTCCTAGAGTTTCCCAGGTTCTGTTTCATTGTTAGAAAACCAAGTATCTTTCCTTTATTGATCCAATGTGTCTGTGTAGGGGATGACTACAGTGTGGCCTCCTCTGATGTTGTCCTCCTCGAAGGAGAGACCAGCAAACCAGTTCCCATCTACATTATTAATGACAACGAACCTGAGCTTGAGGAAACCTTCCGAATTGAGCTGCTTAATCAGACCACTGGTGGCGCTCAGCTTGGCCAGCTAACCAAAGCCATTATCACCATCCTGCCATCAGATGACCCTTTTGGTGCTTTTGGTAGGGTAGGATATTTTTATTTTAGGTCCTCTTTTTTTGGTAGCCTTGTTAACTATGTCCCTTGACCATTTCTGGATAATATTAAGTGCTATATTGCTGCAGAATTAAAATATAGTATGTTATTCCTTTGTGACTAAACTGGTTTTTTAATTGCAGGACTAAATTTATACAAATATTTTAATGACTGGCAGGCTTGAAGTGGTATTGTTGTCCAAAACTGTAATTTTACAAATGTGTTCCGTAATGTGTTTCTTTAGATACTCCTTGACTGTTGTTGGCTAGTTAATTAATGATGTTATTGGTTGTTTTTGCAGTTTTCCAGGATTCATCCATCACTGTGGAAGAGCCAGCCTTTAACTTCACTGAAATTAGTTTACCAATATTACGAAAATCTGGCACTTTAGGCTATGTATCTGTCCAGTGGCAGGCCACTGTCAATGGGAAGCTTGCTGTTGGTGACATTCGACCTGTGTCAGGGGAGGTCAGGTTTCTTCCTAGAGAGACCTTGAAGACTTTGAAAGTGGAAGTGCTGGCAGATGACGTTCCAGAAATTGAGGAAGTAAGGAAGCCAATGCACACCAAAATGTTAGCAGGTACCATTATAGTACGGCTACATATGAAACATTACACCTTTCTCTCACTTCATTTCCAGATCATCCTTGTGGAACTCACAAGTGCTTCAAATGGAGGCAATATTGGACGAGAAAGAGCTGTTAATGTAATTGTCCCTGCCAATGATAATCCTTACGGAACTGTGCACTTTGACCAGTCAGTGTATCGTGTTCAGGAGCCTCTTGAGGGAGTCTACTTAGCCAACATCACTGTGAGAAGGAGGTTTGTCACTGAGCTTAAGTGTTCTATTTTATAGTTTAGTTGCAACTTCTGACCATTATATTGTTAAACTGAATCCAATTTAAATTCATAGCTAACAAAGATATACCCCATGCTCAATAGATACCTGCATGCATTATTGTTTGAAAAGATTGTATTATTAAATGTGTTGTTATATATGTGAAAAACATATATACATTTTCTATCTAATTTTGTATGTTGCATTTCCAGTGGGGGTCACTTTGGACGTTTAGAAATTATGTACAGAACATCGGAATTTGATGTTATCAGTACTGCTTTGGACGAGGGGCGGAACCTTCTGGTTTACTTTGATGCTCCGGTGAGAGCTACGCTGTCTAGTGTCACTGTAAGGCCTGTTAATCTCACTGCTCAGAGAAACCCCTTGACTGCTTGTGCAGCCTTTTGCCTACGGGAGACCACCTGTCAAGCTTTCTCCATGTCCAACATCTCTGGAGTGACTACCTGCAACTGGGTGATGACGGGAGTCAACCAGCTGACTGACTCCACCCAGGTGTTAACTTACATCAAAAATGTCACAGCCTTATCCTCTCTGTTCAGCTCTCGTGCTACTGCTGGGATTGACTATCTGCCAGTGACATCCCAGGTAGTCACCATGTTTGATGGGGCTGGAATGGCCAATCTCACAGTACCCATTTTGACCGACTCTCTCCCAGAAATGGATGAAAGTTTCATGATTCGCATCCTAAGAGCTGATCTGATCAACTTGACCGCTGTCTCAAGGAACATGCCCTCTGTTGGCCAACCAAGCTCAGCGAGAGTCACCATCGCCATGAATGGGGATGCATTTGGGATCTTCCTGCTCTACAGCCTCAATCCCAGTGCCACAAGGAATGGCTTATACCTGGAAATAAAGGAAGAGCCTCACACCTCTGTGTCACTTGTTATTGAGAGAAGAGGGGGAAGTCTGGGGCAAGTAACAGTGGAGTGGAAATTTGTAGGCGGAACTGCCCTACCCAAAGCAGATTTCAATGGGACTGGGGAAACTCTCATTTTTGCACAAGGTACGTCTGTAAAACATCACACCAGACATAGAAAACTGGGATACTGTTTTTTCATAATTTCTACACTGTTATTTGTGCATTTCTATGCAAAGGAGACCTGAAAAAGACCATAGAGGTATTTATAATGGATGACATGGAGCCAGAGGATAATGAAACGGTTATGATTGGCCTGGTGAATACGGAGGGAGGGAGCCGCATCCTGCCCAGCTCTGACACTGTCACCATTGTCATCCTGGCCAATGATCACCTGGCTGGTGTGGTGGGCTTCCACGATGCTTCACGTTCAGTCACCGCCCGGGAAGGTGTGTGTCTCTGTCTGCTCACCATCGCCATTTATCTTTCTGATCCAGCTCTAACCCACTCTCTTCATCCTCTGAGCCACCACAGACTGTATTGTTCTTGTGTTTGTGTATAATTTTATTTAAAACATATTGTGATTTTACCATCCATTTTTGGATTGTCATATTTACGTCTCTTTAAATGTCCTTCTGAAAATGAATTGTGTGTTTTATACAGCCCATAAGAAAAACTATGACAAGGGTAATTCTTTTGGATTTTTGTAACGTTATTGCCTTAATAAGTAAAATAACATACTTAGATACAGGTATATTGGATGGATTCAAGCCAAGAGTTTGCTCCGTTCAGGGAAAGGCTGTTCATGCGGGTGTTGCACTGCTATGGCCGGGCTGGAGGCACTAACTTGATTTCTGCCGGCCTGCTTCTGGCTTTTCTTTTTGAGGTAGCCATCCTAAACATGATCCAGCTGGAGCCGTTAGTGGGAACCAGGTGTGGAGGATTAAGGGTTGAGGAAGCTTTTGACAGGTGGTCCACAACAGAGATGCTGAAAATTTGACAGGTGACTGCTGTCCATGGTGCTGATTGAGATTAGCACACACCTATCTTGTGGAGCTCTCTTACCACCTAGTAATGGAGAGCATTGAGCTGGCTCCCCATCTCGACCACATCCTGGCTAGCAGGGTCCTTCTCCAGGGCAGCCCAGGCAGGCATAATAGGGATCGGCTTGATCCACTTTTCAGGCAGTTCATGTGATATCCTTGTTCAGTCCTCCAGCATTCTGGCTGGCACCATAGATCAACACATTGTTCCTCAGTGATGTAGGGACTTTGTACAATCGCTGCTGTGCTCACTGGGACTTCACCACAGGCATCACTGATCTGATCCATTCCTATTCTGGATATATTCAATGATGGATTGATATGAAGCTTGTTGGAACTCCCAGATTTTGCAGGCTATGCCCAAAGAATAGCATGAAGAGGGTGAAGCCCTCTTCTTTAAGGTCTGGTGGAACCTCTTGACTAGCCCATAGGATTATGGGTGGTGGACTGAAGTCTTGTGGTGTGTTATCTGGAACAGATGATAAAGGACAGCCATGAACCTTGAGAAAAATGGGCTTCCCTGGTCACTCATAATGTCCTTCAGTGTACTTAAATTGGTAACCAGAAGGAAGAACTCTTACACAATAGCATGAACCAGTAGAACTCTTTCACCATGGGGTGGCAGTGTATTGTTCGGCTGAACTGATTTAATAAGATTAAATTCAGATATGAACATCAGAGGTTGTCAAAAAGGTGTAGCTTTAGTTTATTGTTCTAGTTTATTTTTGAAAATTAATCAACCTCACCCCTTCACAATGGTCCACGGCCAAGTGGAATACTGGACCGGACCTGTCCCAGTTCGCAGACCGGATGTTTGGAACCTCTGGAATAGACGACCAGCAGTAGCATGTGTTTGTGTCCCCTTGCTGACTTTGGCAGTGGCCCTAAAATGTCCATCCCAAGCTACTCAAAGGGCAGATCAGTCATAGGGAGTGGGATTAATGGAGCAGGAAGGGGTGCTTGGGGCAAGGTCTGCTGGGAAGTGGGATACCTTCAATAACCGACAGAAGTATCACACCTCAGCATCCATGCTTGGCCAGTGAAACTAGACTCAAATTTTCCCTGATGCTTTCTTCTCCCCCAGATAGCCTGCATAGAAGTAGGTATATCAGGAGGTGCATGGCTATATCTGCTTTGGACCTTGGGACCACAAGCACTTCAGTTACTCTCCCCTACTGTGTGGTGATGAAACAGAGGAGATTATTTCAGACTGTGAAATAGTGCTACAGGAAACTCATTTCCCCTGGTACCATTTTGTTAGAAGAACAGCACCTGTTCTTTTGATCCATCACTAAGGAAGGCTTCCAGGTCACCTGCGGAAACAGATTAGAAATGATCATTCAGTTAGTGTCTCACGGAGAAGTTGATGCTACTTGGTTTATTTTGTTTTTGATAGAGTGAATGAAAAGGGCTGCAGATCCAGGCACCAGTTGTGGGGTCTGAAGCATGTGAGCTGGTTATTTCTCCGTTTTAGTGCCTGTTGGTATCTGAGGGAGTATCTAAACAGTGAGAGAACCAAGTCATTATTTGCACTATATGAAAATAAGTTCTTGCTTGTTTTAAAGTCAGAGGATTTTTTACTCTGCTCTGTTCTGCTCTGTTGTGTTTATTGTGTTGTATAGATTTTTCTTCTTGCAATTAATTTCAAAACTCTGACTGCAGTTGATTTTGTCATATTCTTTTTAAATATATCCTGAGGCATAATTATTGTATAATGCAAATGATTATGACATTATCCCCAGAGTTAAGTAGCCTGAGAAATCCATACAATGACACGATGTCATTACTGTCCCTCGCAAAGATTAGATTCGATTGTTTTACTGCCTTCCTGTTGGAAGTCATGGGTGACAGTCGCTTTCTTTTATATTTGAAGGGGAGAAACTCCATCTCCTGGTGAAGAGGTCATCTCCTGGACGAGGGAATGTCACCATGGATTGGAGGATTCAGGGTCCTCGCGTCCAACAGACTTTTGTCAATACCTCTGGAGCACTTTTCTTTTCTGAGGTATAACACTGTTGTACTTGGATGGACATACTGTTTTCCTCATATCAGAGTGGTCGGTTTAGAAAGGTTCTGAAATTACCTGAACGCCTAGTAATATTGTCTACCAAGTTAGTTCAGTTGCATAAAGTCAGAAACTGTCTCAGATTCCACACTGTGAAGCCTGTAATCATATGTGCCCTTGTTCATTGTGATTACATAGGGAATCCTAAGTGAAACTATAGTCCTTCAGTTAATGGATGACCAGGCACCAGAGGAAAAAGAGGAGTACAAGGTCATCCTGTCCAACATTCGCACTCAAGGTAATGCTGCTGATACAAGTTCAAGATACACTGACCTAATTACCTTACACTGACCTTTTACTTTTTAAATAATATAATATATGGATTTATATAATATATAGAATTTTAATGGAGACCTATACTATTCCCTCCTAGTTGAAAACAATGTGAGACTTTAGGTCCTGACGTTTCGCAAAATCCAAGAATTCAAAACTAAAATCAAAGCATTCAGTTAGTGTCTCACAGAGAAGCTGATGTTACCGGATTTATTTTGTTTTTAAGAATTGCCAGGCAGAGGCTTACATAGGATAAACATATTGTAATGTGCATTATTTGTTTTATTTTACTGAATGCTTGTACCTTAAAATATTATTAAGATCTTTTATGTTATTAAGTACACTTTCAGTGGTTGTAAAGCTTCTGTTTTTAGAGTCATTTGCCAAATAGTTTTTAGATTTTTAGATCTTTAGATTTAATCCACCTGTTGAGTACCTGTTATTACATGTACATGTGACGTATGCCTTTTCAGTGCCTTTTTGAAAACATTGAAATTCGGATTGTAATTATGTGCAAGTCGATTTTTTGTGGGAAATGAGTAATCTGTACATAACAAGTCAAAATTAAACCACTAAACACATATTAAAATATAGGTCATGTTCGCGGATTTGAGAATTTCAAAAAAAAGTTACACTGAAGAACAGTATTTGATTTTTGTATAGAGCAATTGATATTACATTTTGGATGGACAACTTTTTAGGTATATTTTTAAGTATATCTTTAAGTATATTATGTTATTTGTCACTCAGATTTGGTGATTTTTTATCCATTTTCCCCTCAGAGGTAGCCATAACCCAAAGCTAGATAAAATGTTTTTTAAATTTGTCAGCTTTATTGCATGTAACCCACAATAAACAATCAATTTGTATAAGATATATTTATCTTCTTTTTGCTCATATACCCCCCTCTTTAATCCTAGGATACATTAATCATGATTAATCACAGAAAACTGTCTGATTGATTAGTTATTATTATTTTAATCGATTTACAGCCCTAATTATGACATTAAATTTCTGGCAAATGCTTGATCTATCCATTGCTATTCTGGGTCTCTGGGACCTGATCAGTAAGTGTCATATGTTTCTTAGGGGTGGCAGTAACAGGGCAGGCAGTACTGGACTCTCAGAATCATGAAGCACTAGTGACTCTGATTGCCAGTGATGAGCCCTTTGGCGTCCTCAATATTGCCCCATCCTCCCTTAGCGTGTTCAGTGAAGAGGTTAATACCACCATAAAAATCTTCATCAACCGGGAGCAAGGAGCCTCAGGTGAGTCTCCTCAGAATGGAGTCGGTGGAAGCTAACATTGTCCATCTGCTTTACAATACTAATCAATGACCCAGTTTACTCTCTTCTGTTTTTCTCTTCATTTTTTTCTGCTTTATTTTCTTCTTTTTTGCTTTACTTTTGAATTGTTTACCTCTGTCCTTGGTACTGTTGTAATAATTTGGACAGTATTTGAATATGAATTCAGTATATTACATTAAATGTCAGTCACTATGATGGTTATTCTAATTTTTATTTATGTGCCTTTATTTATGTTTCATTACACTGTATGTTATTTTATATTGCATATGCTTGTGTTCCAGGGGCGATAAATGTCAGCTATGAGACAGTAAAGGGGTCTCGCCATGATCTGGCGCTGACAGAGAGTGCCCTGGCTGAACCAGGTCTGGACTTCCTTTCAGCCACTGGGTCGCTGGTGATGCAAGATGGACAAACCTCTCTGGCCATTCCCATCACCATTTTAGATGTAAGATGACCCATGAGTGTAACGGTTCTGTTGATCTCTTGCACTTTTAATAAATTTTCATCCAATTTCTAATGCCAAGATCTGAAACCTATATTAGGAGGTGCGTGGTGTAAGGCAGTATATATCTTGGACCAGTGTGCGAAATACCCGTCAATATTCGGGGGTCCCCATCTCCCTATTGTTGCACAATACCGATCTTGAGACCCCCTTAAAATTTTGCTTTTGAGGTTTTCGGGGGGTCTCATGGGTTAATCGGGGGTGTCGGACCCCCCCGGACCCCCTGTATTTCGCACACTGTCTTGGACAGAGTGATAGTATATCTCATGGTACCAATGTACAGATGAACACATGTGCATTTTCTCATTCAATTATGATTTTGGGGCAATTTGAGTGTTTTTGAACTAAGGGACGAAAACGTAGTATGGGGAATAAACATTGGGAGAGCATGTACTTTCAACACACATACATTTAAGCCTACAGAGATGGAGCCCTTCTCAGGACATGCTGATAAAAATTATATATGTTCTAGCCACGTTTTAATATATCATGGGAACTAATTCATAAAACGCGGCCATGATTTAACTAAAACAAAGGAACTAATTAACAATAGGTGCCCACAATTTAATATATCATGGAAACAGATTAGCAAAATAATTTTTATTGTTATGTTATGACTCTGCATATGAATGTTAAGCAATTACTGTGTATTATGTTTATGCAGATTTGATTCGTAGTTGCTAAGCAACTTAATCAATTTTCCAATGTTGTCATACACATACAGCATGCTCACATCTTCATGCTTTGTTTGCCCTGTCAGGATGACATCCCAGAATTGCAGGAATGTTTCCTCATCAATATCACATCAGCAGTTCTCATCTCCGTGGTTGCCAGTTCTCAAAGGCTGGGTATGATTAGTTAAAAATTGCCTTTGGTTTTTAATAATTCATGTACTAAAAGTGCCATGTTTTATTACGCCATGTCTAATAATTGCTGAAAAGGAAACAATCTGCTCTTCTGTCAATGATTTTTCTGTTTTCTCCGGCTGTGCTTGCTATACATTTCCTTTAAAGATCTGTATTTTCTGTGTTTTCTGTTATTGATTTATATTCTGCACAAATCACATCTATTCAACTTATACTGCTTGAATCTTTCTACATTTTTTCATTCTGCAAAACTTGACATGTTACCACTAGATATGATTCATTACACATGTAAAGGTATTGCTCTAATGCTTTTCATACGGTGCTTTGTGATTTTTTTCCACTTACTATGATCTTTAATCATGAATATTATGCATTTATATAGCAAACAGTATGACTGAAAATTCTTTGCTTGTTCTCAGATACCCTGGGACTGATGGCAGAGGTATGCATTGGTGCAAGTGATGGAGTCAGAGGAATCATTGAATGGAAAAGAACAGAGTAAGTAGTATATCCATGGAGTCTCTCAGTGAGACTTTTTCTGTTTTAACTTTATTTTCAACATTACTTGAATGAAAGTAAAATTATATTATACTAGTACAACGTAACAGCTTTCTCCACAAAAGTCTTTGAATTATATACAGTCAGCCCTTGTGCAATTGCACTTCGTGATTTGTGAATTCACAGATCCGTGAAAATTTAATTGGAACCGAACCTATTTGCATCCGCGATTTTTTCGCACATCTGCGAAATCCTTAAAAAACCCTACAGAAGTGTTTATGTTTAATTTTCGTAGTAATTTATAAGTTGTCATGCTTTTAAGTGTAAAATCGGTAAGAAAAAATTAGTTAATGAAGATTCTACTGTCTTTTTGGGTAAAGTTCAAGACATACCATATAAATCAGTTAAAAAATCCCTTTAAAATACGTGGCTTTCTTATGGAAACGTTCCTTTTTGTATGTACATGCTATACTGTACCTTCACAAGATGCAAATCCAATTCACAAAGTTTATTCCCTTTGGAACGCTAATGGTTACATAAATATTAGAAAATAGTTCATTTACTATTTTGTAATAGTAAGTACACGTTAACGTAAATCCAACGCACAAAAATCATTAATTTCTTGAAAGGTGCTAATGTTTACATACATATCAAATGTGTCCTGGGTTTCCTTCTCGGGACACATTTCCTATCAACACTGAAAGGATTTGTTTACTCATTTTACCTTACTGTGAATGCAGAAGAAAACGGCAGCCAATGCCGTGTTCTATGAATTGGTAGGGATAACATTAGTATACTGTACTGAAAATGTGCTTGTGTGACAAATATCCGTTAGGCGACACTGTACTCTATTTTTACATCAAACATTTGTTTTTTTTAAAGGTAATGTATTAAGCTACTTTTGAATGAAATGAAATTGTTTTGGGAGCATGACCAGGGTCTTATTTAGGGTTTAAACTATAGAAATAAGCACATATTACCATTTTTAGTGACTCTACCGAACATCTGCGAATCCTCCTCATTCGCGACAGGTTCTGGAACCTAACCTTGCGAATGTCCGAGGTCTTTACTGTATATTTTTTTAACCCTCTGGAGTATGAGGCCTCTCAGCCACTTTCGGGGTAGTCTGACATGCCTTAACATTTTAAAATATTTCACCTATCTAAAAAACATTTGTTCCAAAGTGTTACATGTGCTTTTATTCAGCACAAACTCAGCACCAATAATCTGAGACCACTTAAAATGTTATTATTCTATTTTTTGTTAAAATCAACTTCAAACATATACTTTCCAAAAGCCTAAATCTCTGTCATATTGTGTCATAATATGTCATATCTGTCTGTCATATCTCTGTCCCGGCGGGATAGCTGACTCCAGAGGGAGAAATTAACATTTCACTAAGCACCAAACATTACATGTACATTTTTTTTACAGTTCTGCAGGTGTCATTTTAATCTACTCATTTGTCCTATAATCCAGTCTTGCCGGTTCTCATTGTATTAAGCTTCGAGGTCAATGAGACGCAAGGAGTCTTGACGCTGGCTGCATACAGAAATGGCGGGAGCTATGGGAATGTCAGCCTCTTCATCTATGCCCAGAATCTGGAGGCACAACTTGGCCTGGATTTTAATGTCACATCTTCGGTGAGCTAAAGGCTGTCAATGTGTATCTTTTTTTCCCCAGTATATTTAACTCATCCTGTTTACCTTAATCTATATAGCCCATAATATTATATCATGTTAACTGAGTTTTTTTCAAAGACCTGTTACAACATCTGTTCTAATAAATATACCAACTTATTGTAGATTCTTCACTTTGCTGATGGAGAAAGGCAGAAGTTGATTGATGTTCAGATCATTGATGATTCTATACCAGAGGGTGATGAGAAATTCCAGCTTATTTTAGGCAATCCTTCTTTTGGACTCCAACTTGGACACAACACCACAGGTACTTGTTGTCTCTGATTCGGGACACCTTTCAGTCATGCTTGAAGCTTCATTACTATAAAATAAAAAGAGCCACTACTTTGTGTCCACAGCTACAGTACTTATCCTGGCCAATGACGATGGACATGGCGTGATCACCTTCAACAATAGTCAACACTTCCTTCTGCAGGAACCCACCTCATCAGGCTTGGGTCAGAGCTTTACCACTTTATATGTGATGCGCAACCCACCACAGGGCACTTTTGGCAGAGTCACCGTCCAGTTCCACATCACAGATGCCAATGGCTCCCTCTCAACCAGTGACCTGGTGCCTAGTGAGGGCTTTGTAGTTGTTGAGGATGGAGAAAGATTTCAGGTAAAGTGGCTGAATCATCATTAATAATGACAGCATAGACAAGTGGTGATAAATGATAAAATTCAAGATTCTTTGAAAGATAAAGATGCCAGGAATTGTTGTTTCTTTAAATCTTAACAAATGTAAAAATGTTCAGGCACTTAGGATTTCGGCTGTGCTGGATGAGGAGCCAGAAGCGAATGAGACCTTCACAGTGACGCTCCTCAACCCCACGGGAGGAGCACGCCTTGGGGACTTTCTGCAGACAACCATCACAGTGCTGCAGAACCTGGCTCCCCTTGGACTCTTCCGGATTTTCCCCATCCAGAATAGGTGTGTGTACTTTCATTTGGTTTATAGAACAAATATAAATCATTTTAAATGTACCATGCTTGGAACAAACTAGATTCACAGAAGAAGTGTCTGCACTAATGATTTTGTACTAAGTTGAGAATACAGAACCGCGAAAAATGTTTCACAATAGCTTTTTGGTCATTAATGGAAAATTAATGTGCACTAACATGCCCCTTTCTTTAATGTGATCTCTTTGGTTTGTGCAGGACAAGCTCCATATCTGTGGAAGAGGGAAATAAGACATTGTTTATGACCGTTTCCCGCAGTAATGGCTTAGAAACTGCTGTCAGTGTGGAGTGGGAATTTCAATCAGACACCGCCTTTGGGATGAGTAAGAAAACAAGAGACCTTTTATCGTTTATCACTGCAAAAAATGACCATAGGAAAGAAAAAAACTTGTAAACCTTTGCATATCAAACACAAAACCCTCTGTACACATCAAACATTAGCTAATGAACTTTCACTTATTGTAGAATATCAAAGCACTGCATGAGTATTCTGGTAATAACTCTACTGTAAATTGTATTTTTTTATTTCAGTGGGAGATGTTCCAGTTTTAGGTGTCTATCAGAATTTCCATGAGACTCCTACCTCTAGCTGGTGTACTCTGGCCAGTGGAAACATTTCTCTTGCCATGAGACTGGGAACTACTGGCAACTTCTTTCCAAGTATAGCCACGTTGTACAGATGGCAAGGAGTCTTTGTACCGCTACAGGTAAATTCTATCACTACCATGCACTTTTTAAGATCAGGCAGGTCATTCTCACAAAGTCGTCATGTTAGCATATCACTATTCTCTAATTTTTAAAATACGTTTGAAGACAGACTGAAGTTATACAACATTGTCTAAATTGTAGGTTTTACCTCTGGGTTAGTCAATCAGACCATTTGACCTTAAAACTGTTACAGTAGTGAGATTTCTGGCTGCCCATTTTATGAAATATAGCTAATAAGTTAAGGTGATGTCAGTTGCTCTACATAATAATGCAAACGCAGTAATTATTTTATTTTGTTTTTGAAAAATTTCATGAGCATGACCCAGGCATCTGTTGTTGCTTTTATAGGACAGTTATAATTTTGTGCCTTAGAATATGATGTATATTTTGCTGCCTCTCTTTTTCAGACTATGAGAATTCAGGACCCAAAACGGTGTATGGGTTTCGCAATGGATGGCTCCTCCTATGTTGTGGTCACACATGGGGGCCACCCTGAGTTCCAGACTGCCAACATGAGTTTGTTCAGATTGCAACTGAACTTGAATCTTACTTTGGTGATTGCTACTTTTTATACAAGCCTGACTATTTTATTGATGCATTCAAATAATTTCCATTCCCTGTTATTGACAATTCAATAATTTTTACAGGAACAAACACTGAATGTTGAAAGTCTTGATATCAAATACTTCTCAGTGGAAAATGAACATTATTTGATAGCTTCAAATCAAGTAAGTTTGAAAACTACATGCCAATTGTTTAAGGTTTAAAAGAGTTTAAGGTTTAAAATACCTTCAAACAAATGAAGTACATTTTGCATTTGCTCAGAACTGACATTGCCAGATGCAAAATATCTTGTTTTGAATTACTTTAGTATTTAACAGATTTGATTATGTTACTGATATGAAAATAGAACTAATCTCTTAGATCCATGCAGCTGCTTAGCATTTAAAAAAATATTAAAACACATTCATATGGTCTTCACAGTATTAAAATAACTCCACAGGTGTTGGTGTGGGCTGGAAGTAGATTTATTCTCCATCAGACCTTGGAGATACAGGAGGTGCAGAGTTTCTCTCTGTTCTCCCGTGAAAATGCCTTGTACCTGGCTGTTGCTGTCAACAATAAAAGTGACAGCTGTCTTCTGTACCAATGGAACAGTGGCCAATTCCAGAATCTACAGTTTCTTTCCCCCAGCAGCTCAGCTAAACAAGTGGAGACCTTTCACATTGGGGCAGATATCTATCTACTCATTGTTACAGAAGGTAACATGTTCACTTTACAGCTATTTGTTTAACATGTTTTTGGATTACAGCTTTTTGGATCTGTTTTTTCTGTTATTAATCATTCTGACTGTATTGTGTTGTCAGTGTTCAACATTTGCAGCAGACACAACACAGACACAATGTTCATATCTAAATTAGTAACTTCCCATTTCTGTGTTCAAGTATATAACTCATATAGATGTAGAACCAAAGCTTAACTAAAAGAAACAAAACTCTGAACACGAACCAATTACCATCTTTAAAACCACAAACATTCAGAGTGGTTCACAGAAAGTCTGAGTAAAGACCATAATCAGCCACATGCTGTGTAATTTGCAGTGGTTGGGTGGGATATATTTTCTTGTACAACCCCACCCTTGTTTCTGTGTTGTGAAGGAGAAAAGTCTTTGCATCTCATGTGCATCTCTCTTCAGGACCCAATTCTACATGTGATGTTTTTGTGTGGAGCTCCAGGCAGCTCTTCTTCCAGCATTTCCAATCCATCCACTTTCCTGGGTTGTTGTCTGCCCACAGTTTCACTCCACCCTCAGGAATTAGTGAGTATCTAATGATATATGTCCTTTGTGGTCCATAACTGCTGGGACATGTTTGCATTTCATTTTTAATGCTTCTAACAGTGAAATAATAAAGTCACCATGAAATTTGTGCTATTCTGCACTCTCTGCCTTTCAGGTCATCTCTTCCTGGCAGGGAGCAACACCTCTGCAATTTTCTCATGGAGGTCTAACCAAAGCCGCTTCTCTTTAATGCTGGAGGCTCCTCCAACTCAAACATTTCTCTTTCTCCCTGTCCCTCACCTCAATGCCACAAGAAGTCTCATTATGTCCACACATGATGCAAGGTCAACTATATACGAGCTGACATCCATTTCCAACCAGTCTGACTTTATTCCCAGGTACTGAGATCTACATGAATGAAGAATTATGTCGACGTCTCATAGATGGTATTTACTGCATGCTCTGCATTATTTTCTCATTAGTTCAGGTGAACTGCATTTTGAGCCAGGTGACGGTGAATTGACGATTGCAGTGAATATCCTTGATGACTACTTTTCAGAAGACACAGAGTATTTCCATGTCAATCTTAAAAATCCCAAAGGTGGGGCTGAAATTGGACTCAATGGTCAGGTGACCATTTTCATTTCCTCAAACGATGATGCACATGGAATTGTAGGTTTTGCACAGGTATGTTTCTCACTGCTTAACAGCTTAAGGTTATTTTGTGGTAATTTTGTGACCATTGCCTTTAATCCTATTTTGACAACCAATTTTTTAGAATTCCTTGTTTAAGGAAGTTGATGAATTAGAAAGAGACAGCCTTATCTCTCTCAATATTGAGAGAATGAGAGGAACTTTTGGGAGGCTGATTGTACACTGGGCCGCAAATGGAAGTGTGGAGGATATCTTTCCCACATCTGGAGTGGTAAGGTTTTTACTTATAGCAGCAGGTAGTGTGATGATTAAAGGAAATTAATTTGCGACTAGAAGTTGTAAGATTAAATCCGAAGGGGGATGTAGTTATCCTTCAGCTGGCTACATAGCCTTAATGGTTTTGATAAATATCCAGGCACCTATAAAGCTGAAACTGTACTATGTGCAAGGCTCATTTCAAGGTATTTACAAATATGGTTCAACCAGTAATATATCTTACCTGAGGCCATGAAGCTGTAGCCCATGCACAACTTGATGACATTCTTCAGGAAATCTGTTTTTGACGTAGATAAAGATATTTTTTCTGGTATTTGTTGCTCAGACAACATTTTTAGCAGGTCAAGCTGTGGCCACAATTACCTTCACCGTGTTGGCAGATGAAGATCCTGAACTGGCTGAGAAGATCACCATCACCCTCCTGAACATTGCCACAATAGGGATCGATGATGCATCAAGGGGAGCGGTCATAAATCCAGAGCGAGCCCAAGCATTAATTATCATCCTGCCCAATGGCTCCCCCTTTGGGGTAATTGGATGGTATTCTGACTCATATTACATTGTCACAGAGGAGCCTTTGGGTAATGATATGCTGCTTTCATCAGCTTTGGTCTAGCTTAATATAAAAGTTCACAAAGTGCAGAAGTATTTAACCAACGGGCTGTTCTGTTACAGGGAAGCCACATAACGTCACACTTGCAATTGTGAGGGAGCAAGGATTTGTCGGGGATGTGGCCGTTCGCTACAGGACTCTACCTGCTCTGTCCCAACTGCCGAAGAACCAGGCTACTGCAAATGAAGACTATATACCAAAAGACGCAATAGCAATAATGAAGGAAAATGTCACTGACATCACCATCACCATTACTATTTTGCCAGTGAGTCTTGGGACTGGGGGGGATAATGCAATTGCTTCAGGGCAGTTGGCCGAACTGCCTGTTATACCCATTCATGAAACATCAGACATTTAGCCCATTCCTTGCCCACAGTGGAAGCCAAAAATGATCACTTTGTATGACCACAGCCACACTGTGAAAATGCTGTCATTTTTCTAAATAGTTTATGCTCTTATAAATTGCAGTGTTTAGTCTCTTTTTGTCTTGTAGAGAAATATTTCCACACTGACATTTTTGTGAACAGGTATTATTCAGAATTTTTTTTTAAGAAATGATAACAAATGTCACTTGACTGTAACTCTTACAGATCACTGTTTGTCTCTGTCCTTTCAGGATGATGTTCCTGAACTGGCCGAGAGATTCCTCATCAACATATCTAGTGTGGAGCTTCTAAGACGGTCTCTGGGGAGAGGGCAACCAAGTCTGAAAAGACCAGGCATGGAGGTTGCAGAGGTCACTATTCAAGAGAATGATGACCCTAGGGGGGTTGTATTGTTTAACGTAACCAAGGTACTTTTTTGTATGAGTGTATGCGTTTTCCTATGTGCTAACAGTTTATTGTCTTTTACCATTTTAGACTACAGAATATTATTATATCTAATGAAGTAGCTGAAGTATAATAAAAAGGTTATTTAATTTTGTTATCTTCTGTAGGATATATCAGATCTGGCACAAGCACATGAGGTGCGTCCTCCGGGGAATGTGGTGCAGCTACCTGTTGCTCGTTTGGCTGGCAGGAGAGGGATTGTGGTTGTGTACTGGGAAGCTCGGCCAATCAGTGCTAGCTTTGAAGATTTTACACCTGCCTCAGGAAATGTCACCTTTCAAGATGGGCAGGTGCAGTGAATCCATCTGAGTAGCATGACGTCATTTTTGGTATTCAATATATGCTTTTGTGAATGTGACCTCCACACATGCTGTTTTGCCCAACAGGCAATGAGCATTATTGAGATCACCATTATTGATGATAGTGCCGTGGAGCTTTTGGAGACATTCAGTGTGACGCTGACTAATGTAATGGGTGGAGCCAGACTGGGAAATGAAACTATGGTGACAGTCAGCATCGGCCCCAATGATTCTCCCCTTGGACTGTTTGGATTTGAGGAACATTCTGTAAGATACGACAGAGACATTAATAAAGAGCTGCTTCCACTCCTCTCATCTTGTCTGACTTTTGTTTTACAGTTTGTTCAGTAAGTGCTTTGCTTTGCTCTAGGTGACAGTTATGGAGCCACAGTTTACTGATGACCCTGGCAGTGTAGCAACTTTGACAGTTGTGCGGAGTCCTGGGGGCAGGGGAATAGTGCGTCTTCTGTGGCGTCTGGAGGACACAGCCCGGGATGACTTGAAGCCTCTCAATGGCACACTGCGGTTCAATGAGGCATGCCATGGTCTTGTTACTACATACTCACTATTCTGTTTGCCAGTGCAAAACCTTAAAGCAATGTTTTTACAAATAAGAGGAAATGTTTCAGCCTGATTAAAGTGTTCTCTACCCTTGGCTCTTTCCAGACCGAGTCCAAGAAAACGCTGGTGATATCTGCTTTGGCTGATGCTGTCCTTGAGGGGGATGAGAGATTCATGGTCCATCTCCTGGCACCGAAGAATGAGGGTGTCATTGATACCATTAAGGGTCAGTGCCTTGTAGTAGGGAAACTTCTGGTCAGTGAGAAATTTACAGACTTACTGTAATATTTACTTTCAGGTATGGCCACCATTGTGATCCTGGGAGATCGTGGAGCCCTTGGAACTATCAGCATTGCCGAATCCTCTAGAAATATTTTTATTGGAGAGCCACAGGGCAATTACAATGGGACGGCATTGGTCAGGTATAGACTTACGTGACTGATGACCACAGCATCACATTTGAAACCTATATATCCAATCATCTTCTACTTGCTTATTTAGTGCAAAGTTGTGGGAAACTTCACCCTGGGGAGAGCAAGACATCATCAAAGGGCACATACAAATGCAAACATTATCAGCAATTTATAGGCACCAAGACCACAAACTAAAGAATGCACGATATTAATAATTAACTTACTGCAAAAAAATTCTAGTTTTTCTTAAACTTGTATGTGTTACATTAGGTGAATCCAATGATTAGCTCATAGACGATACACTATGGCTTTCCACATAATGACTTATGATATACATTCATGTTAGCCTTCAGCGAGGTCCTGGGATCTTCGGTGTGATCCAGGTTTATTGGAACATCACTCCTGCTGTGGACTCTGAGTTTGAGGAGACCTCTGGAGTAGTGACCATGAGAGATGGTCAATCTGCTGCCACCATCAGGCTGAAGGTATTTTCTTTTAATTCCAGTGTCAGGGGAACAATAGTCTCTGCTTCCCACTGCAGCTATTCCTGTCATACTGAAGCCTCCCACTGGTAAAAGATCTTCAAAAACTATATTAAGTTTGGTTAACGAGTTCATATGTACATCCTTGTTCTAAGTGATCTGCAGCAGGTCATTGAAAAAAATTTTAACGTGATCTGAGTGGACTTTTGTTGCAGGTCCTAGATGATGATGTACCAGAAGAAAGACGTGTCTACCAGTTGATCCTGGATGCAGTCAGTGCTGGAGCTGAGATCAGCCCTGTTGGCAGGCAGGCCAACCTTACTGTGACAGCCAGTGATTTTCCATATGGTCTATTCTCCTTTACTCAGGAGCTTCTGCACACCTCAGAAGAAGAGAGGATAGTAAGCATCGAAGAGGCATTACACAAGAAATCATTCCACAAGTATCAATCCATATTGTTACAATAAAATTCTAGCATCTATAAAATACTTGTCCTTTTAAAGACCTGAGATGAATACTATTTTTTACACAAAATTGCATGCTGGTAAAAATGTATCATGGTTTTTCCAGGTGAATATAACAATGCTACGCTCCAGGGGCACATTTAACAGTGTGCTACTGTCCTATCAGACTGTCAGCAATACAGCCATTAGTGGTTTGGACTTTGTCCCAGCTATGGGGCAATTGCTTTTTGGGCCAGGTGTAACTCTGCAAACAGTTTCACTGGAAATTCTGGATGATGATCTTCCAGAGGGACCTGAGGTCTTCTATGTCAATATCACTCAAGTGGAGCTTCTTAATAACAGGTATGGCATGATGTCCCTAACCTGCGTAGTGCTACCTAGGTTACTGACCCAGGAATGAGCAGTGACTTCATAGTTTTCTTGGTCTGTGTTTAGTAACTGGGACTTTGCAGTGAGGGAGCAGGGCCTCCAGCTTGATCAACCTCCAGCCATAAGAAACATCTCATTCATTATGATTGTAATTCATAAAAATGACAATGCAGAGGGCGTTGTGGAGTTTGACCCCGACTTCATCAATATAATTGGTAAGCACTGTCCTCTACAACATGCATTCACTAATGTACAGGAGATTATAATTGCTATAGCCTGTGTTGTATTTTTACAATATTTCCCTCACAGTGGAAGAAGATGTGGGTGTGATCTTCATTCCTTTGTTAAGAAGAAGAGGTACCTATGGTCAGATCATGGCAGAGTACATCACTCGCAGCTTCACTGCGCTGGCTAACATTGACTTCATCCTCCCCAATGGTTCTGTCACCTTCAACCAAGGACAGAACCAAACTCATATAAATGTGTCTATTATTGATGATCTTGACAGGTGAGAAGGCCTACATAAGGTCATAGAGGTGTCCAGTGTTAGTGGCATGGTGCTGTTGACATGTGAAAAAGTTGACAAAGCACTAGAAATCATGTAAAGATATGAGTATACTCTTCTTTGTCTTGGCAGGGAATACAGTGAGATGTTTGAAATCCAGCTTTCAGGAGCTACTGGAGGAGCCATACTTGGAAGGCATTTAGTAGCACAGATAACCATTGCTAAAAGTGACTCTCCAAATGGGGTGGTTCGCTTCCTGAACCACAGCAGGCTCACCATACAAAATCCCAACAGTACATTAAGCCTCACACTAATGCTGGAGAGGACAGGCGGGTTGGTAGGCGAAACCACAGTAAGTTATTTATATTGAAGTGCACTTCAGAACACTATTCAAGTAGCGACCTTGTGCTTTTTTGTCCCTGATGCTTGAAATTGGGTGGCTCAGTGGGGAGCCCTGTGGCCTCACACCTCCAGAATTGTGGGTTTAATTCCTGCTCTGGCTCAGTGTGTGGAGTCTGCATGTACTCTGATTTCCTTTTGCAGTCCTGACCCATGCATTTCAGATGCATTAGTGCCTCTGAATTGCCTGTGCAATGTTTATATATGGGATGGACAGCTATCCTATCTAGGGTGTGCCCTGTTCTTCCTGGGACAGGTTTCAAGGTCTCAGTGCCTGGGATAGGTTTTCAGGACTTAGTGCCTCCTTCCATAAAAATTATGGGAAAGGAATGGATAAGTGAATATGTTCTCACAATTTGTATATCAAAAATGTTTTATTTTTCCTGCATCAGTTTTATACTAATGCATGCACCAAATATTTTAGAATACCAAGCCAATGGTTTGATATCTGCTTCAGTATATTTTTTAAAGTTGATTTTAAGTATTGCTAAAGGAATTTAAATACATATATGTTTAAAAGAACATTAAATATTATTTTTTTGCAAAAAAGACTCAATTTATTATATTTTTTATAACAATCCAAGGAAGATGTTTATTTTGATTACATTCCGCAGTTTCATTAATATTATTTGTGATGACTTTTCAGATAAACTGGAAGATTCTAGGTCCCAATTCACAGGAGATTTTGCCAGCGAATAATACAGACATTGGAGAACCTGTGAATGGATCATTCCATTTCAGAGATGGGGAAGGTGGAGTTCGTATTATTGATCTGTGGATTTTGCCCCATGGAGAAGTGGAAATTGCAGAGACGTTTACTGTCATTCTCAGCCTCTTATCTGGAGACACAGATATTGATGCCAAGAAAGGAAGTCTAATGCTTACAGTAAGTCTCTAAAGTATCATGACGTTTCAGGGAGTATATTTATATTCATCATTTTAACATTGAAAATATTTTTTTAAAAATGCAAAAAGAAGCTGGGATGCAGAGAAAATCTGTTTTAATTTCAAGTATATCACAATGGTACCTTATGTGCTGTATTATTGAATAAGCCTATCGTCAATAGTACAAAAAGCTCAGTAAAATTAGTCTAGTTGATAAACTATGAGGGTGCCGTGGTAGTGCAGTGGTGTTCCTTGGAACCTTTGTGATATTAAGTCTTGAAACTTGAACTTCATAATTATTGAAAAGAACGTGGCAAATTAGAACATTTGCATAAGTAAAAAGAATGACTTTCTTTTTTAATTCTTATTTATATCACTGTCTCTAGTAGTTATAAATTGTTAGGGATTGTTGTGCCTGTGTGGTGTAAGTAAACATATATTAGTGACTTGGGTCTCTGTTTGTCTTTCTGCTTCAGATAGAGAAGTTTGGAGACCCAAATGGTATAGTGCATTTTACTCCTGAGGCCCTCACAGAGCAAATGTACAATGAGCCAAGTGACGCTGAAGGACCCCTGAACATTTCCCTCCCAGTCATGCGTAGCGAGGGAGTCATGGGCAATATCACAGTATGTCCATAACGTTGATCAAGGATTCTCTTGCAAAAAACTTTCTTCTTCGTTATTAGGTTATGGAAAAGTAAAATGAAAAGCAATGCAGACTACAGATTAAATGAAAATAACCAAATTACATTTTATAGTCTAAATTATATTAACAATTTACTAATCTTGGATTCTGAACTATCCCTGTTATGTCAAAATATACTTTTTTTCTTTATATGTGCACCATATAATGAAAATAATGTGGTTTTTCTGTTAAGCTTTTTCTGTATTGAATTCTATTCTCTTTTAATTCTCAAGCTATTATGTCTGGTTTTTTAGGTTTTTTGGGAGATCCTGAGTGATTCAGATACTGCTGAAGACTTCTATTTACTTAGGGGTTCTGTAATAATTATGGAGGGTGAGAGATTAGCTAAAGTAATTGTCAGCCTGTTGCCAGACAGTGTGCCTGAGCTGGAGGAGGTGTACATCATACAGCTGAGCTCTGTTGCTGGGGGGGCCGAGCTTGACATCAAGAGGAGCAAGACCCAGATCAAGGTCAGAGCAAATGATGAGCCCCACGGCGTCTTTGCTTTGTACCCAGAATTCCAGTCCTTGGAGGTCAATCCAACAAATTACACTCGGTACATCTCATTGAATATCACACGGCATGCTGGGACTTTTGGCAATCTCACAGTGGACTATAGAGTAACTGGTAGTATGCCAGACCAGGGGGCCCTCATGGATGTAATCCTCGGAAGACTCTTTGTGAAGGATGGGGCAAAATTTGCTAGGACCACAGTGCCACTTAGCAATCAGGTGAGTAACTATGCAACACTGTAACCTATGAAATTATGCGACAACTGTGCAGTGTCAGTAATTTTGGCAATAATATGGCAACACTCTTGTTGTTGTTAACTGTGCTAGCTAAGAATAATTAATCTGCAACACCTAGTGAATAAAGCTGGATTTTATTAATTTCTATATTGCAATATATTGGATTTTCTTAAGTTTTACCATGTATATTAAGGAGTTTTCTATGCATCCTTTGTGGGAGATCTTTGTAAGTACTTGTCACTTCTATTTAAAGGTGTTCTTTGCTGTTGGCTTTAAATTCATCATTGAGCTGACAGATGTGAACCTCATCGGGTCCGTATTCAGTTCTGCTCCTCGGATACTGCGTGAGTCACAGAGAGTCATATTGACTGTTCATGAAGAAGTTGCCAATTCAGAGGTTAGTTTCAATAGGGTTGTGCCACAAGGTGGCGCAGAAATGTTACTTTTTCCTGGAAGATATATTTACTACTACTACTACTAAATTATTATTATTATTATTAGACTCACATTTTGGATATGTCTCTTTGCTGATATTTCTATGCAAAAAAATTATTTTACTAATTTTTTTTATAAAATGTGTATAAAATATAAAATTATGGAGCCTTTCTGTTAAAACAAAGTTTGTCATATGCAAATGATTATGAGTAGTAAAACTGAATTGGTGCAAACAGAAAAAAGGCAAAATACTCTGCAATGTTTTTTTTTTCACACATGATTCTAGGTTGGATTTGAATCAGTAGTTCTACAGATCTCAGATTTTAACACCGGCTCCTGTGAGGCACTTGTGTCCCGCAGTGGGCTCTATGGCGATGTGGATGTGGAATGGAGATCTGGATATCCACCTGGTCAGGCCCCACCAGGTGTCCAGATAGGCCTCGTCAGACCAAGCTCAGGTGAGAGGTTTTAGCAAATTAAGTTTTCTAAAACGTCAGTGAAAAAGAATATCATGGCATTGTTTTTCTCCTTGCAGGCACCTTGAGACTGGTTAATGGAGAGAGAAGCAAAATACTGTCCTTTACCGCCGCATTAAATGCATCTGATCTTGCAACCTATGCCGTGCATCTCACTGCAGCACATACTAATGTTCCTGGAGGGGCTCGACTCAGGTGACATCATCCCTTTTCTTAGAATGCTTAAAATCATTTTTCAATCACTCTCAGAACTGCAAGTAAAGATTATGAATACGTTCGCATTTTTCTATTTAGCACTTCTGCCCAAAGCTATGTACAAGGAAGGCAGATAATACATTTCAAGCATGCAGATGTCAGGGATGAATGAGGGACCATTATTTCTAGTTATTAGTATTGGAACAGGAGTTGTACATCACATCATTGGAACCCAACATCAGAAAATAAGTAACACAATGATGATTTAGCAGGAAAATCTAATTGCAAAATATAATAAATAACAATGCTTGACTTAGCACTAAAGAATCCTTTAATGCTTTGAAAGTTGGTAATAAAAGTGTCACTTAAGCAATATTATTTAGTCCACAGAAATGCAAGGTAGCAAGTTACTGTAAATTTAACTACCTTTGATTTTCTTAGTTAAATGGGGCACTTGTAATTCAGTCAGTGTTGAGTATGTAGTGACCAGGATGAAAAACAAGACTCAACTAAAGATACAGATGATATAGATATATAGTACAGTTTCAATTTAGAAAAAAGAAATGTGAGTAGAGAAAATATGTGATACTGCACACGTGTGTCATTCAGTCCTTAGTCTTTGAGAAAAGACACTCAGGTTGTACCTTTTGCCCTTATTTGTCCTGTAGTTCAACTTGTACTTTGTATTATGCAATATGTGCATATAAAAAAAATATAATTTCGTTTTTGATCAAATAGATTTCCCCAGAGAGTAAAACCTGTAATGGACTCAGATACTTACCTTTCTTGTTGCTCATTGCAGGTCTCACTTCACGTTGGCTGAGGTCGAGCCCCTGGGTGTGTTCCAGTTCTCCTCAGAATCCCGACAGCTAGTCGTTGAGGAAGACGTGAAGACCATCACCCTTTATGTGCAACGCTTGTTTGGTTTTCGTGGCAACCGCACTAAACTAACCTACAAGACATGGGATGGCAGTGCCAAAGCAGGGGAGGACTTTGTGCCAGTGCAAAATGGGGAGCTGGTCTTCTTTCCCCATCAGACCAGTGCTGTCATTCGTCTATCTATACTGGATGATGAGCTGTCAGAGCCCAGTGAGACCTTCTATGTGAACCTGACTGGTGCCCAGGTCCTGAGTCCTCCCTCAGCCCAAGCCCAACCCAGGATTATTCCAGGACTTAGCAGTGCCTCTATCACCATTCTGGACAATGACATGGCTAGTGGTCTTCTTAGCATTGGGCCAGCGCTCCTGCATGTGCGAGAAGACAGTAGTAATGATACAGAGCAGCAGAGGATATCGCTGAGGGTGAGAAGGTCGGCCGGCTTCACAGGAACCATAATGGTCAGCGTCAGAGCCTATGGAGGCAAAAGTCCGGAAGCTGGGTTGGGTGGTATCCCCTTTGTTCCAGAGTCAAATGTGACATGGGCCCTTGAAGGTGAGGACTTCCAGCTGGAGTCTACTGTGATATCACTCCAGGAGGGCCAAGAGGTGGCAGAGGTCATCCTGCTCATTCTGGATGACCTTGAGCCAGAGGGACAGGAGGTCTTCTTTGTCTACCTCACTGACCCCGAGGGAGGGGCACAGATTATTAGGGATGCCGATGACCAAGGGTTCGCCTCCTTCGCCAAAATTATTATACAAGGTAATTTCAAATTAATTATTTTCCTCTTTCAGTATGTGCCTTTGGGGCTTTTAAGAATACTGCAATGTTAAAATTTCCAAAAAGGGTGAATTTATTATACAGCACTTACAGTTCTGAAAAAATTAAGACACCACCCCATATTAAAAAAAATGTGCAGTTTTTAAATCATGTGTAACCATGATTCAGCTGGCAGAATGCTGCATTGGCAGGTTTCTTCCAGGCTCAGAATTTCTAAGTGACTTTCTAATGGCAGAGATGATTGTCAACTTCTGACAGTTTCTCATGAATCGGAGGATGACATCAAGTGACCTTCAAAAGGAACGGGAAACATTAAGTGAAGGTGTGAAGTGCACTGCTAGGACAGTCCATATCAGGCTCCTAGAACAGAGGTGGCAAACCTGACCCATGGAGGGCCAGTGTGCATGTGGGTTTTTGGCATGTCCTCTCAATCAGCCACAAGTACACCAATAGTTCTCAGCTCCAGTCCTGAGGACCCACTGTTATTGGCTGATTGAGAGGTCATCCTAAAAACCTGCACCCTCCATAGATAAGGTTTGCCACCCCTGTTCTGGAAGCAGGACTGAAGTCCCATAAAGCAAGGTAGAAGCCCTTCATTAATGAGAAACAGAGAAGAACCAGGCTGCAGTTTACAAAGTGTATATATATATATATATAAACAGCCGCACACGCCCATAAATTGAGAAATCAGTGAAACAAAAACTTGTGCTGTGGTCTCTTAATTTTTCCAGAGCTATATTCGGTTACTGAACAAATACCATATGTTGAGACAGCCCAAACAAATATGCTGAAACAGAGTTGATCTTAATGCTGGGAGCCGCGGTTTGTTTGTCATGTATATTAAAGATTACATGTTGTTTTATTGTTTTAATCACGCAAACGATCTCTGTTTCAGGAAGTGACTTTCAGAATGGCATTGTGGGTTTCAGTGCAGCCTCACAGAGTGGGCATTTTCTGGATGAAGACTCTGAAAACAGAACCACTGTACTTGTTCTCCAAAGACAGGAGAATAGGTATTTTTAAGACTTAGGAATCACTTAGTATTGTGAAATTGGACCATGGCTTGTACATCAATATATTAAGCAATAAGTGCATATGTCCTCTAGAATGTGTTATGTTTTTTGTACTGTTGTTTTATTTACTTTTTTTGTTGCATAGGGCCTTTGAAGATGTTGCCATACTTTGGCGTGCTACTTTCAATAGAACTGTACCATCTTTAATAAAAGGTGGTGTCAATCTGACAAAGGAACTCCTCCACACATCAGGCACTGCATTCTGCAGACAGGGGGAGGTGCTGTGTGCCTTCACCTTAGAGATCCGTCATGACCAGGTAGGTTTCATTTATCTGTGTCGACAGGGAACAACCACTCTTCATACCAAATTTACCATACCAGTCGTGGTCTCACTACTAAGCTCCCTTCTCCATCATCACAAGCAGATGCAATATTGAGCCCATAAATGGCTTCTTAGGTTTAATTGTCTTGAATTTCATAAGTCCTACATTGTTGTCAGTATGGGTCAAGAAGCCTGTTGCTTCTCTCCACGTGTACATTTAGGAGCCGGAATACCAGTCTTGGTTCCTGGTGGAGATTTACCAAGTAGGCCTAGGGGCTGCCATCAACCAGAGTGCCCGCTTTGCAAACATAAGCATTTTGGAAAGCGATGATCCTTTGGGCTTGGTATATTTTGCCTTGGGCTCCCGACTGCCAGTGGTCCACAAGAAAGCTACCCGTCTCAGTCTGCAGGTGTATCGAGATGGCGGCACCCTCTCTACCGTTTCTGTGCAATACCATTTGCAGGTGAGGGTGGGCACAAACTATACTTGCTGATGAATATGTTCCACATTTGAAAGTAGAGGGTCAATCCATGTATGAAGTAATCTTTGCTTTTCAGACCACTATATCGATAGGATTGTATGGCTAACTTAATCTTTTCATCTAATGTGTTTGATGTATGTGGTGTTGTTGTATTTTTTTCTGTATTACTAGCATTTATCATACTTGACTGCTGATATTGCTGTCTGTGCTCAATTCGGCAGGAGCTCCAGAGAGCCGAAGCAGTGGGTCCTTCTCTTATTTGGCCTGCCGTTGCAGGGATGGACTTTGAAATGGCAGAGGGTAGATTATCTTTTGAGCAAGGACAAAGGAGTACTCTCCTGGATATTGTGCTTACGCCTGACTCGGCATCATCCAATCCTCTACCAAAGCGCCTGCAGGTGCTGCTGTCAGAGGCCACAGGTGGCGCCAGAGTGCACCCTGAGTTTGGGGTTGCGAATGTGACTGTGGTGTCAGATTCTGAGACACAAGCAGTCTGGGCACTGCTGGATCAGCTGCAGCAGCCACTGGATGTGACTATCGTTGATCGTGTTCTGCAGGGTCTCGTTAATAAGGTCTCCATGGAGGTCACCCTTGAGCAACTTACTGCTGTGCTAGATGGGTTGAGCAAGGTGAATGCCCAGCACATTCATATGCGACTGTAAACCTAAATATTGTCCCATTAGTAACACCTCATTCCTTTTTTTGTTTGAGATCTTTAGTAAGTAAGTATGTAAATCTTTGGAACACTTTTTCTGTGAACATTTATTATGAGTATAGCATGCATACTAATTATTTTTTAATATAGTGAATAATGCTTTTTAGCATTAGGCGTTACTGACAGTTATAAAATACATATGTTATGCAGTAATACGAGGTATATATGGATTCTCACATGTAGGCCATATTTAAAGGCCTGTTTTTGAACATTGAAGGCATTATTAGAGGCATACTGAATGACAGATTTCAATGGATTCAAAACCTTTCAAGTTGGATTGATGAGTTTTCAACTGCTTGGTTGTTATGAATGTGCCTTACAATTAATTACAGAGAATCTGTGTATGATTTTCCTAAAATCCAGTAGTACCTCACCCACTTGCTCCTCTGGAGTGAGGAGGACAGACATATATTAATTCTTTGAAATATACGTGTGCACTAGCAAGAGCCTTGCGACAGCAAACATAAATAAAGGCACCAGCTAAAAGACAGTTTTTTCCACCTTCACAACAAGAATTTAGACATTTTTGCTGTTCTATGTGAAAAAAGAAACCAAAAATATTAAATTAAGTAATTTGAAATACGGGACTGTTACAGTCTGGGACTGGTTTTGTGCTGTGAGTTTGCTATAAACTGAGAAAACGTAAACAAGGATTTTGTAATCTATCTAAAAATGTCGCCCTAAAATGCATTTTTTCATGTGTTTCAGTGAAGTCAGGTTGCTTTCCTCAGGCAAAGGGTTTTAAGTATGATACATTTGCCATTTGTGAATGATATACCCTTGCGTGTTTAGCAAGCTCTTTATGGAGAGTATCATTAGTCCTAACCCCCCTCCCTCTTCCAGGTTCTGAAAGAGGCAGAGCAGACCTCTCTCGCAGATAGCAGCAGGGGGCTAACCTACAACCTCCTGTGCACACTGGCCAATCCTAGCCGCCTGGACACACGTGGCTTGAGTCAGCTGGCTGAGGTGGCAGAGCGTTTCGCCTTCTCGCTCCTCACAGGCGTCGAGTGTGGATCGCAGGGCCAGAGGTCAGTCCAGGCTGTACTGATGCACATTGTTAACCTTTGACAGGAGGTGCAAACAGAGTCATGCAAAGTGCTTTTTCTTCAAACATATCGAAACATTAACGGCTTCTCAAGATTATCTTCGGGCAGCTAAATTCTTTTCTCTGTCCGTTTGAGAAAAAGGGCATTTTTGTGCCATATCATTTGTGGCAATAATCATTAAAACTACCCTTTCTTTGAATCAGTCATAAACATTTATGCATAATATACTGTGTAATGTTATATTCTAAAGTTAAAGTTACTGTAATCATGGTACAAAAATTATGAAGAAAATGTAGCCACTATGGAAATGACAGACATCATTTGCATCCAGGGTGTGTGTTGTCTTGTTTCAGGGGCAGGACGGTCTGGGACAGTTGTCCATACATAGCCATTGCTGCCTACCACTGGTACCCTACCCAGATAAATGGGCACACCTTTCCAGGAAAGAATGGCGATTACTTCCAGCTACCAGTATCTCTGTTGAAGGTGCCAGCCCTGTCGCTAGGCCGCATCACCCCATCTGCCTGCCAGAAGGTGCAGTTCACAGAGTACAGCACTGAGCATTGGTTCCTTACCAACAGCAGGACCATGGCGCTCAATGACAAGGCAAGCAAACAGCAAAAAGATGTATACGTCATTATTATGTAATATGTAATGGTAGCTAGAGCATATGTTATATTACACAGTATACCTGCACAAATTTAGGTGAAATTTGCAAAAGTATTTTAAAAACCTTTTTATTAAATTTATAAAGTTAATTATAATTCATTCAAATTTTATCAAGGAATGTTCTTTCTCAAGGGGCCTGGATACCCTGATAGATTCAGGGGGCCCAGCACTTGATAGGGGCCCTTGAATATGTAAAACTGGGCCAGAGGGCCACGGTAACATTTTGTCAGGGGGTCCAGAATTTCCAGGTAGGCCCCCGTAGATGGCTGTTTTAGGCTGTAGGAGGCAGTAGGTGGTGAGTAACACACATTACCTGTCATTTTTGTTTTTTTTTTTCGCTGCAGGTGTTTTCCGTTAGCCTTTTGGAACACAGATCACGTCCTCTCCTTGACAATGAAGTTGTCTACCGCATCCATGCCACCAACCATCGCATTAGACCTCAGCATTCTCTGTGTCTTCTGTGGAACCAGGCTGCAGAAAGGTAGCTGATCCACAATGCGTGAGCTTACTTTAGTATTCCAACAATCCTATAATTTCCTAAAATCACATTCCAAGTCATTTTACTCTTGTGACATTTAGAGTGTTTGAATTATGAAAAGTTACATGGTCAGAAAAAGCATATGTAAGCTTATTTTATTATTATATGTTCAGGAAAATCTATCATAATGACATCAAGCAGAGACTTAGAATGATTATTTGGACTGTCGTGATTCCAGAGAACATAAAGATGGGGGTAAAGTCTTAAAAAGATGGGGAAAAAAACATAATGCCGATTGTTTTATGTAAAGGTGTTTATGGAGTGCTCAGGATGAGGTTGCTTTTTTTAAGTGCAGCTCACTGATATGTTTTATAATCCTCAGCTGGCTGTCAGATGAGCAGTTCTGTCGGGTGGTGGACGATAGTGGGAATTTTGTTGAGTGTGCCTGCTCCCACTTCTCAATCTACACGGCCTTTGCAGAGACCAGCTCGCTCTCCACCTACAACGAGGCCTTCTATACATCCGGTTTCATCTGTATCTCAGGTGAGATCCAGAATTTCCTTAATTTCCTGACTGAGTCAGAAGCGTCAGGCCTGTTTCAGAGGGGCTTGATCCCCCCTAAAATGTTGTTTAGTCACCCTCCCCCAAATAAATGTGTATTTGTCTGCTTAATTCATGAATAGTTTGCTTTTAAATGATTTTATGCTTGTTTTGTGTTGCTGTCTTCAGGGTTTGTGTTGGCCATTCTGTCCCATGTGCTGTGCTCCAGATTCTCCATGTTTGCTGCCAAACTGCTCACCCACATGATGGTGGCCTGCCTTGGAACTCAGGTAAGAGGCCTTCTTGAGTAATTATTAGGCTGACAAGTTACTTTTCACGGTTAATATGAATGGTGAAAATATAACTGAATACTCAAGCTATAACTAGCATGTCATAATAGGAAGTTTAGGGTGAAATGAGGCAGTGACCAAAGGAATTTGTGTGTTTAACAAAATTAATTAATAGCAGCATTTGGTTTTTAAAATTGCCTGCTGAGCTTGCTCTGAAGTATGTGTTTGCAGCTATTGACATCCAGGTCAAGTATTTTTTACAAAATTCTATGGTAGTGTATTACCAGCAGGTATTATGTAGTGTATTATAAGGGGGTATTTTGTGGTAGTGTATTATCAGGGTATATTATGTGGTAGTGTATCATCATTGCTGACACTGCCTCTGCTCCCATTGCCCAGCTGTCTCAGACCGCATCATCTTTAACTTTTTCATTGTGATAACCTAGGAGATAGTGGCTAGAAAATATTGAATCTAGAAGGCAAAAATTCCAAAATGGGAAATTTGTTGACTTTTGGCCTGGATGAGACTTCCAGAGATAAAAAGGGTATCCGATGTTAAAGTTGTACTGTGGGTACTGGGAAGTATTCTCTTTCTTTATACAGGTACCTCTCACCATATTCTTTCTAATGAAACAAATTAAATTGCATTAGTGATGCAGCCATGTGGAAAATTTAGAAACTGTTGAGTGTAGTTACTCTGCAAATGCATTCCAACTGTACTTCCAGTCTGTAACCATTGGCAAAGCTACATCCTCATTAACTTCTGGAAAGTATACATTTCATGCAGAATACAAATTCCTTGTAAATTCCTTTGACTTTACGGTTATGTTCTCAAATACAAATCTGAATCACACTGTTTTTGCTCTGTCTACTTTAATTGGGCATTTGGGCAGGGTTTGATCTAAGGGTGATGGTTTCTGCTGAATTTTTAATCGAAACAGGTACATCAGATTAAAGGGGGATGCCATATCCTGTAACTCAGCGATTCTCAAGCCATGGTTCATGACCCAAATTTGGGTTGCAGCAAGTTCTGAAAGGGTCACGAGTTGGAAATGTAAGCATTGTAAAACCAGCAAGCTCCTCTACTGATCCTCGATCCCAGCCCCAATCCTAGAATTAACCTATTTAAACGGGTCTTAAGTCTGCAAATGCTTAGTGCAAAACTAATGAACTGTCTACCAATCCAAGAAGTCTAACCACAGATACTTAATTTAAAATTCACTGGCACATCCAATCAGATTTGTGCGATAGGCATTGATTAGCACAAATCGGAGAGTGCACTGCATGCTCGATCATAGCGTTAATTTAAACCTATACTTGAAATAGGGTCGCAACTGAGCTGGCATGGTAAAAATTGGGTTGCGGTGCAAAAAAGGTTGAGAACCACTTCTGTAACTCATCGCGCTGCACTCATTGACAAAGGCTGGCTTTCCAAAACCACCTCACTATTCAATCCATAGTTTTTTCTTTCCAACCAATTGGAGTAGCAGCAAATTTTCGATCCTTGAGAAACTACTTGTGGTACACAGGAGTTGTCAACCTGTAATGTGTCCATCCCATCTGTGATCATGGCAAAATGTTTTGATTGAGAATAAAAAGCTATGTAGACTCTGTCAGAATTCCCCATGGTGTTGGCCTTGGTGGTATGTGTGACACTGAATGCGTTTGTGTTTCAGCGTCTATGTGTATCTTGCTCCATTGTGCAAGTTTTGTTCTGTTGCATTTTACATATTACATATATTTTTCATATTAGGCCTCTGGAATAATTTCTGTTTAACATCAAAACCAATAAAATACTTATCTTATCTTATCTTTTTTGCCTTTTTAGTCCTTCAGGGTTCAAAATTCAGGAATACTAATGAGATTTAAAATTAAAGTGTATTTGCTGATATTTTTCAGTACAGTGAGGATTAGTATTCAAGATGAAAAACATCACAGGCAATTGGCTTGGAGTTCCCTAAAATGGGCTCTCTGTGATCTCTTGTGAAGAGCATAGAGTTCATGTTTTATTTGTCACAGCTCATGGATATGTACCATAGCCTGGATTAACCTTTGCTCTTCTGGACACCATTGGAGTCAGTGTCACCATTTGTTCATTTTTAGATTTAATGGCCTTTGCCAGAACCCAAAATGGATCCAATGCAAAACTAAATTAGACTCTGACTGGATAGTCACCGACCTTGAACTTTTCTCCACTTCCACAATAAGTTCAGCATCAGCGGAAATCTGGATTGGTCTTTCATCCTATCAGACTTTGTATTGGTCGTCTATAAATGAGCCACGTGTACCATCCATGATAAATAGGACTAATATGCTATACTTATTTTATACATGACTCTAAGGTTCGATCCACATGCAATAATTGTTTTGATGCGAACATCCGTCAATAAGTGAAAGTTTATTTCCAATTTTTCCTTTATCTGAACATATAAAGGGATTTTGATCTGTAGAAGCATTCAACCCATAAATTTGGCTTTAAAGTTATTACATAAGGATGTTATGGTCATCAGTTTTCATAAATAATTTAAAAATAATAATTAAAAAAGGGAAATCCAGCTGATTATTTTCTGTCATTTGTACTAACACTTTCTTCAAAATGATAAGGATGCATGGAAAAACTAACACATAGGGGTTTAGATTATATATTTTAAGATGAATTTCACATTGTAATATTTTCTGCAACACCATAGAAGTTACAAGTAACACAGTTATAGACAAGTGGCAGCAGGGAATAAATGTGATGGATTTTAATGCTTATGTGGCTCAATGGATAGCACTGTTACTTCCGATCAGAAAACATGTGACTAGGCAAATTGGTGCCTCTGGATTGGCCATAGTGTGTAATTGTACATTTTTAGCTTGTGTGGCGTTATGATGGACTTGCATCCTGTCCAACATGTTCCCCTTCCTTGGGTCATGTGTTTCCTGGGTAGTGTTAGGATTATGCTATCTATCCATCTATCTATCCATCCATCCATTTTTGTCTATATTCATGTATGTAATATAATTTCCTTCAAATGCAAGGAGAAAAGGATGTCCTGATACACTTTTTTGGTACCCCAATCCGATCCATTTTATATTTATATCTGATGATTCTGAGTCCCCATTTTTAAACAAATATTTAAATATACTACAAATACATACAGTAGGTGTTGGTGTATTTTTTGTCTGAGTAAGCATCGCAGTCTCAAAGTGCTCTTTCTTATGATGTTTTTGCAAGTGCCTAATTACATTTGTTGTATTAAACAACGCCCTGTTGCTGCCTGCTCTCAAAAGACTGCTGACATTTTGATAGTTTGTAGTCCCTCAGGCTTACTGCAGCATGTGACGGAACCTTACAACATGTGTAATTGACATAAATTACAAGGATGTGGGAAATTTAAAAGATCAGGCTTTGAACAATTAAAAAATGCTTTGATTGGGCCTGATTCCGATCATTGATATCGGCTTGGGACAGTGAAATATTTTTAGTTTGAAATTTTTTATTTGGTGTATTTGTCTTTTAAGGACAAACAGGTACAGAAAAAAGATGGATGGATGGATGGATAGATGGAAGGATGGATGCACATTTATTGTAGCAGTATTCCAGTGTCTCAGTATAAATAAATTTCTAAACATCCAAACATAGCACTTGTATTTTTGGAAGAAAAACAGAACTGCCCCAGTGAACCCATGCTGGAAACTGAGCAATACAAGAATTATTTGTCCAACCTTATCAGCATGAGTTCCTATTTATTTAAAGGCTACTGAACTTGGTTTTTACAAAAATAGATGTTTTGAAGTACTGAAACGTATTATTGGCCGCACTTATATGTCACTTTGGACAAACATGTCTGCTGTATAAATAAGTAGAATGTACATGTAAATCATCTGAAGTACTGATTTTAAACCCAAAATGAAAGGGGTTGCAGCTGAGTAAAGTGGTATTGCTGTAGCTTTGTTGAATTTGTTAAAGGGAGTACTGCAGCCTCACCTATAGGGGTCAGTCTCTTTCCTTTGCTAACATGCAAGCCATATATCAGACTGTGTGGCAAAAGCTTTAAAAAGTTCCGGCATTATCTTTCATGTTATATGAATTAAATATGCTGGTTCCCATGGTAACATACTGCGTAAAATACTATATATGTCCATTCTTGTATTCAGTGTGTCAGTTTCTCTAGTAAGAATAATGGCACTTTTACTAGAGATTTCCAGGTTACATGGTGATGAAAGTGTAAAAGCCTGCTCACCACATGGTGCATCTGATCAGAATCAGCCTGGGAAAGCTGGGTGGTCAGAATCATCAGCTTCCTTTATGATATGGCTTTGCCTCAACATTGTACTTAATTACTCCCAGTGCCCCAAGCGAGTGGCGGCTTGCCACGGCAGCTTTGCTCATTTCTGAGCTTATTTCTTATTTTTCTATTTTTTTTTATTCTCTTTATCTTATGTTATCTTGTCTTATCTTTTGTTTCCGAAACACAAACCTGTTTGTGTTTGCACCAGAGAAACCTTTAGAAGGTGATTCAGCTATTATTCCTCAATGCAGATTGTACAACATTCTTTTTGCTCACTGTGCAAAGTCGTGATGAACTAACTGAGACCTTTGTCTGACATCCTAATACTGCTACATGGCCATACATACACCAGATTCCTGCAAATTTTGTCAACACAATTATGCTTTTGTAAATGCTGCTGACAGAGAATAAAGGGGGCCTGTACTGCTGAAGGGCTGAAATACTCGCTTCAGTCATTTTATTATAGCATGCTTACTTAACTGCTTGACAAATCATGTAGCAAATGCAGTCAAATTATACAAAGAGAAAACAGCAATAACGAGACAATCCTGTAATGTTAATTTGCCATTTTATGAAAGCTTGCACACTGCAGGTCTATAAAAATACATACATTTTCTGAAGCATGACTTTATCACTGTATTACTTGCTGTCTTTTTGACTGTATGTCGATGAGCTTTGGTATTTTGTGCTCAAAGTGGATATCTGTCTTTGTTTCAGCTGGAGTCAAAAAGTCACCTCTATCCAATACACAGTGACATTATGACTAGGCCTATACACCCTTGCTTACAGACACTACACAAAAGGAAGCAGAGAAGCGGTAACCACTGTGGTGACATGTTGGGTATTAGGAGAGCAGATCTCAAGGCAAAGCAGGCAAACATTTACTGAGTTCACAAGTAAGTAATTACACTGAAATAAATTTTAAATGCATATATATGGTCATAATGCTAAGTGAGAAACATAAATTGCAATTAAAATTAGCACGTTCATGTAAGTAAAATCATGTTCATGCAAGTATGATAGCGTGTGTAAAAATGGACAAAATCAAGAAATCAAATTATGAGGTAAAGTATACTGTGCAGACACTACCCACCACAATAGCAAAGCTAGGAGGTTATAACCCTAACCACCTAGGGCACAGGCAGACAAGTGTTTATCTATTTTCATGATGATTCAGTATCGTTATAGAAATTTGCTAGGGACTGTTCTAAATGTAAGTACATATGTGGGAGGAGGGAAGAAAAATAGGTCATAGTACAGTATTGTGGCTCAAACTAAAGTATTTCATGTGCATTACTATACCTGTGGCACCCTACAGTATTGGCAGTAAAAAGGACTGCTGTATACTTTATGGTCCTTCCCAAGGTGCCACACCATTGTCTTTTTCTATATATTTACCTGGCTGTGGGCTGTGCAAATGAAAGGAATTGTATAGTATTTTTCCCCTACTACAGTTATATTTTTAAATTATCTGCAAATTCCACAAAATGTCCCTGCTGTTTAGCACAAATTAAGTAGTACTCAGAGTTCTTAATGTCTTCCCCAAGGACATGTTATTAATGCATGAAATGCATGAGAAACTGGAATTATTTTTCTCACTTTGCTTGTAGGAACTACATGTGCTACAGGTCAGAGCCTTTTCTGGCACAATCCTGCATTTTTCCTGCAGTGTCCCACTAACCCTTGCTGATAGCGCTGCTGTGTCCCCAAGCCCCATGACAGTCTTTCATCATGCATGTCTCACATGTGCATAGATGCCGACAGCCACACCTGCTCTGGACCTACAAAGCCGCATCAAATAAAAAACAGAACAAACAGTGATCATGCAAAAGAAACACATACACTCTAACTGCATGAACATCGCCTCAGGAATAACATATTTGTTCTAAGAATTTTCTGGAGATTGTCACTGTGATCGGCCATGGGAGCCGGTGTGAACCGTGTGACTGATGGAGCACATTTCATATCTGTGGCTCAGATTGGCTGCCTTTGGGAAATGACAGCCCAGGAAGCAACCACGATGCAACTTAAACTGGAACTATCTAGTCGGGACCGGAGTGGAGAGGAGAAGGAGGAGGGAGTTTTTGATATCAGTCAGGCTCCTTTGAAGGGCTGGACTGACACCTATACTACATCTGACGTAATCCTTTTTGTGTGCTTTCAGAGCTAGTTGCATGCTTCTATCATTAATGCAAGGAATAGGTCATGAATTTGATTCAATACCAAATTGTGTGGAAACATTGTGAGCCTAGTCATCGACATGCTTTGAGTATAAATAGTGTATGAATTCCTACAAAAAAAAGTGAAAAAGGTGAAAATATTTTTTGCAACTGAAATTTAATTCCTCAGGTTATTATCGATCATTGTTATTCATGGTATCCATACCCAGAATTTTTAATAAACATAAACACCACCTGGCTAAAAGTCAGACTTTACAATTAGAAGAATTGTCTATTTTAACCACAGCCATTACTGGAACAGTCATATTAGTAAGCCCTCAGCCATGGAGTCTCCAGTATAAAACACTGGCAGCCGATGAGTGGTCGTACAAAAGTACATTAGCCCTCCCATAGTAAACAGATTGGCTGGACCAAATACTATTTAAAAATTCCCCTAATGAAAATTGAATATTTTTGTGGATTAATATGAGCATTTTTTATTAGTATTTTATTTTTTATTATTTTTATTCCAAGGCCTATTAAAAAGGGAGGTAGTTACTGCATTTAAAATCTGGGACCGTGGGATCTGTTCTAGCTGTGGGAGATTAAGCTGTTCAGCCTCCCGAGGATAGCTTATACCACGGTACCGGACAGGAGAATTAACCTGATGGACAAACCTGGGATTCTAGAGGAATACTCCAGATTTCGGCATGGCCGTGGAGCCTTAGAAGGACTAAAACCTCTTCCTTGCAAAGCTGTATTAGGGTCTGAGGGAATATTCTAAAACGTCTACATGTGCTTTGTGGACCCCAAGCACTTGCCACGTACTGTGCAAGGTGCTGCAGGATTATGGGGTTTGAGAACCGCTACTGTGTCCTATTTGGTCCCTGTATGAATAAGAGCTGTGTTTGCCTTTTTTAGCACGAATCAAAGTCAATTACAGTGGATGTTGGCCTCAGGCAAAGGTACAACTTCTCTCCACTCATGTGTACCATTTTTATGCACAGTATATCAAGGTGCAATAATGGTTAGAAGGACATCTGGTATGGGGAGCTTGAAGTGCCATTCCTGCTATGTGCAGATGATGTCATACTTTTGGCCTGATCTGAACAGGACTCCCGGCACCCCCTGGGGCAATCTGTGTGTAATATGAGTATGGCCAGAGCTGCAGGGAAAGGGTGCCATCTGGACGGCTCCAAAGGGAGCTGTTCTGGGCATGTCACACTGGGCATAGGTCCCAGGAAAGACTCAGGACACACCTGAAGGATTATATCTCCCACCTGCCTTGGAATCTAAGGATTCAAAGTGCAACCTATAGACAGTGGCCATGAAGAAAGTGGTTTGGTCTGGGTTGCTCAACATGCTGCCACTGCGACCTCACCAGGGACCTGTATCACAAAGCCAGATTTTATTGCTTAGTCAGATAACGTGTCAGATTTAAGGTAGTCTGGACTAAATGTCAGTGAGTGAAAATAACCATTTAAAAGACCATTTAAACTGGGGTAACTTAAATATGAGAAGTTATCCAGCTAAGCAAGAAATTAAGCTTAGTGATACAGGCCCCAGGTAATTGTAATAATAATAACAACAACAATAAGAATAATAATACGAGGAAGAAGAAGAACTTAGATTATGAAATATTTATGATAGAATGTTAACATTTTGTTCAGAAACCAAGAGAAACTATGAAGAAATACTATCACTTCTATTAATTCAGCATGTCAATATTTTGCATTTATAAGTAAATTACTTTGCTGAGTTCTATGTGTTATCAGACCTATAATGTGTGTGGTATCAACAGACTTGGTTAATTAAGGTCCAAAGAGTAAAAGTCCAAACCGGGATTTACTTTCAACCAACCAGTTGAGTACTCTGTGACTGTGAGTCTTTATGCTCAACTGGTTGGTTGAAACAAAATCTTGGTCTGGATTTTTACTCTCTGGACCTGACCCAACTCTGGGTATTAATTGACTGTTGGTTAACTGTTTGAATCTCTTAAGGTATGCTGCACAAACCCCAGAGATAATAAGATGAATACAAATAGAGTAGCGATACTTTATCGCGCCCTGTGGGGAATTTCCCTTCATTGCTTTGCCCCATCTTGCTCCCCATGAAGCTTGGGGGAGCCACAGTAAAGGGACAGCCCCTTATCAGCACACAGGGAGCTGGGGGTTAAGTGGCCTGCTCAAGGATCCCATGGATGTGTGACTATTCTGCTGAGGCTGGCCTTCACCTAACAACCTTCTGATCCCCAGCACTGAGGCTTAACCTACTGAGTCCCTTCGAATCACACATGTCAAAATACTTTAAGCATTTTTTAAGTAGACTTCTAACATGACATACAATTGAGGAAGCAGGGTACAGCAGTCTACAAAGCAATAGGGGTTAGGGGCCTTGCTAAGGAGTCCAGTGGTGAAGTCAGTTTGCTGACCACAGGATTTGACCTTGTGACTTGCCCGTTTAAAGTCCTAACCCACAGAGCCACACTGCAAAGTAAGCTACTCATGGTCTGGTCTTTTATAAATACTATGATTATAAATACTCTTTGACAGCTACAAATATGCAGTGCTTCCGTTTGAACTACTCTAAATTCAATACTCCTGGCATCCCATCCAGGGTGCGCCCAGTTTTGAGGCCTGTGATGGACTGACATCTCATGTCGTGCTTGGGGTGTGCTTCAGGCGCTCTTGTGACCTTGATCACAATGAGCATTAAAAGATGTATGGATGATATTAATACCTAGCCATGCAGATTCTAAAATAAACCTTTCATTTATTCACTGTATTGTGGTATTATACTGTATGATTTGCTTTGTGCAGGACAGAGAACAGAACCATGTGGGAGGGGGATGGGTGCGCAGTGGTAAATGGACTACATTTATATAGTGCTTCTCTTCTCCTGCAAGTACTCAAAGCACTTTACAAATTCATGCCTCACATTCACCCATTCATACACCAGTGTCGAAGGCTGCCATGCAAGGCACCAACCCGCACACTGGGAGCAATTTGGGGTTCAGTGTCTTGCTCAAGGACACTCTGACGGGGTCACGAGGAACCAGGACTCAAACCTGCAACCCTCCGGTTGCCAAACGATAGCACTACCTCCAGTGCCCCTTGGACTGTTCTGAGGTTGGGAATGGAGACAGGTCTAAGTAAAGCAGTAAGATAATGAATAACATTTTGGCATTTGCACAAGGGGAAAAAAGAAAACAAAATGGACCCCCCATACAGAGATGTCCGTGTTCCGCATCATTTTACATAGTTTACTTTTGTATTAGTTTAAATGGTCAGTAGTGTGTATGATATGCTAAATTTATCAGCAAATTGTATATTCATGTTCTACATTAATCTACGAATAAGGCTATGTTTATTTCCATATAGTGACACCTCCAAGACCCTACAAAGTTTACAGTCAAAGCAGATCCTGAAAATAAAAGAACTGCCATACGCAGCAGTTTTTGAAGAGTATCAAATATTGTTTATGTGTATATAAATGTGTGCTTTGAATGACAGGTTAAGGCCATTGTTTGGAAGAAAATTACAGGTTTGACCAGCAGGCGTGGAAGGAAGTAGTCTTTCTGCAGGAATTTATCATCCTTGTAGGTGGTAGCTGATTAGAGAGGTGAAGTACACCCATCTAAACCTGTCCATCTGCCGGTGTTACAATACAGTGCCTAGAGCTGAGGCAGTCAAAAGATCTGCATGATAGGAGCACTTGGCATGGGTTGGGCCCGCAACACAACAAAACACACAACGCAGGAGCATGCATATAAATCATTGAGCCCATAGTTAAGGAAAAAGATAAATGAAAGTAATTAAGGTTTCCAAAGAAGGAACAGCATAACGTTATATGACCTACATACCTTTGCCCCTCAAAAAATTGCAAATCTTAAACCAGTAGATGATTCACTAATAATCTTTCTTGTATTTATGCTTTCTCTGCTTTTTAAAAGCCTTGTCCACATTCAGCAGAAAATAACAATAAAAAATAATAATAAAACAGTAGCTCAGTAAGTCTATACTGTCATATATTCCTGGTTGACAAGTTGCTACCTAGAATAGGTACCATGGGTGAAATATTTTAAAAGTTTGTTTATAATGTCAGAGGCAAACACAGCCTTTGGCCTTGGCATAGTTTGGTTTGCCAGATAATGGTTGCCCTGAATCTGACTCTTCAGTAGCTTCCTGGAGGATTCCTTTGATATCCTTGTCATTATCAGAATAGCTACCTTTCTTCTCCAATAAAGGGGCTGTGTATCACTCAGATCATATTAATTGTGTAATAATTTTGATTAATCAACATATGGAGCTTGTTTTGCATTTTCCCAAGAATGATTATTCTTGTTGTTTGGTGAAAACCAAACAAGCCTCTAACCTCAGAAAAATCCCCTTCCATGCTTCTTGAATTTCTCTCCATACATGAGTAAAGCACATGGAAAAAAGCTCCAGTGTGCTGTTAAAAATGAAGATGGGGTGAGTACAAAGCCTTGCCTTCTCATGTGGTACAGAATGGTTTCCCCATTAAAGGCACATTGTACCAGCTTTGGGAGGTCCAGTGTGTTCTAGCTGCAGAATACACTGCCATTTCTCCTATTCATGACAAATCTGATTCAACAAATAAGTTTAAAGATTCTTAAAGTCTCATTATGTTGTCAAACTTCGATAAAACGTTTGAAATGAAGTGATTCACTTTTTATACAGGTAGAAATATTACGAGATTTACCCACTGCAGCAGCAGAAGTAAGGACAAACATAATCCATAATTCCACTGTCTGGCTTTTGAGGTATGCTGTGAGTCATCATTTAGCTGAAGATTGAAAGACTGCCTGAGCAGGTGCAGTTCTGGTGTGATGGATGTATGCTATAATAGCCCTGCTGGGTGAGATTTGGTAAAATCCAGCTTTGTCATTAGTAAAGCACATCAAACCATGATACTGCATTATATTTAGCTCCTAAAACCTTGTGGGGTAACAATGGTGCACCTGACCCTAAATCAGAATGTTGTGTGTTCAAATTGCATTGGGGTCAGGGTAAGGAGCATGCACTGATTACAGTGTGCTGCCACACCCACCACACCACCTCAAGGATGAGAACCTGAGTACAGCCACAGTGCTAATCCTGTCACCAACCCCCAAGTTTTTCCCTATAAGTTGAAGGACCTCCTTATAGGGCTGGATGTAGATTAACAGCATACTCAGGATGAAGCAATTGCAGGTTAAAGGCCTTGCTCAAGGGCCCAATGGAGTAGAATCACTGCAGGTATTCATGGGATTTGAACCAGCAACCTTCCAATTGCTAGCACAGATCCCTAGCCTCAGAGCTGCCACTCCACCCACTGAGGTCAGTGGCTCTTTAAAAGAATTTCCTCCCTGGGATCAATAAAGAACATCTTATCTTAAAGACTCTTAAATACCTATTCATCCATCCGTCTTCAAACCTCTTAGAGCAGTGTTTCTCAACCCTGTCCTTGGGGACCTAAAAGGAGCTGGGAGGGAGTAAAAACATGGACCGTCTGAGGGTACCCAGAGTACAGTGTTGTGGGGGAGGGTGGGGCATAGGGAACAAAACAAGGGAACACACTGGGCAGGATGCCAGGCCCTTACAGGGCACATACCATTCCCACACAATTTCACACACACAGTTTGATACCCCGCATATATTTTTGTATGTACTGCTAGATAACATTTTTTGAACATTCATTTTAGCATGTTTGGTTAAACTTCACGCAATGCACTCATTATAAATACCCTGTGAGAAGTACCTGGAGAAGAAACAAGGCAAAGGAATTGATCTTTTAAACTTAATCCGATGGAAATGGTTTAGAATGAAATGGATAGAAGGTTCATGGACACAATTCCAGCTGGTGCTGACCATTTACGAATATTTCTTCAGCAGATTTGAAGTGAAATTTTACAAAAGGAAAATGAACTTAAGTCTTTAAATAATGGAACGGCTATAGCAGATTATTCAGCTGAAATAGAATTTGCCGGTTTTTATTACATGATAGTGTTTACATAACCTCCCAGGTGTCAAAACACGGGCTGCCAGTATGTATGTATATGAATGGCTTTGCCTTCTTTGTTATGTAAACTATGTCGGCTAATACGGTAAAACCCAGAAAAAAGCTGTTTGGGGGATTCTGCTAGCAGGATTACAGTGTAAGCAGCTCATCATGGTCTCTTTACGTGGACACCTTTGTGTCCCTCCTTTGCCAGTTTAGGACTCACTGTCCCTTCCATTCCTGTGTTTTATCCTGTCGGTCCCATTTTATACTTATATCTCTGGCAGTGGTCTCTGGTGTTTTATCTTTTTCCATACAGCTTTATGGTTATGATATAGCTTCATCACTATCTACAGTATGATCTCTGCTTTCTAACAGTATGAATAGCATGGCAGTCGCACAATTTACCTG
>JAODKC010000044.1:23848370-23873116 GCA_026777985.1 Mormyrops attenuatus | reverse complement strand
GTGTGTGTGTGTGTGTGTGTGTGTGTGTGTGTGTGTGTGTGTGTGTGTGTGTGTGTGTGTGTGTGTGTGTGCATACGTAATTGTCCTGCGATCGCCTGGAATCCCACACAGGATGTACCTCAACCCGATGCTCCCTGTGACAGGCTTCAGGTACCCTGTAACCCTACCCAGGATAAGCAGTTAGAAAATGGATGGATGGATGCATGCATTATACTACCTCAGGTTTAGTTTGAAGCTTTTTGTTCCTCTATATTCATAGTGATACTTTAACTTATTTATATAGCACCCAAGACAGAGGATCCTGTTATTTGAGGGAAACTTTAAGGTTAATAAGTCAGTATATTTTTAGACCAGGTTCTTTGTCAACAAGTGTTTCTTATTTATGTTTACTTATAATGTAAATGCCTGTGCATAATGCATATGTTTATGTACTTGTAGATGTATAACAGTAAATGCATCTGAAAGTAAATAATTATATGGAAGCTCTTTTTTGTAATGTACTGCAAATTACTTCCTGTAGCTTAAATAAAGCTACTAATAAATCAAACCAATTCTGTCAGATGGCAAAGGAGATACTTTGCACAATGCATATAACTGCATCCATCTACTGCATATTTCCAATAGTCAGCTGGCAGTGAACATCATGATACTAAAAATAAAATGTGCTGAGTCACCAACAAACCCTAGGACATTTCGTCATGAGCAGAATAGTATGCATCTTCACTCCCGTTGGTCCTTGAAAATTCCTGTTTAACTCTGTAACTACTGTTAAGTGTTGTAGATTATAATTTCATTTGCAAAGGCCACATCCACCCCCTAAACCAAAAAACACACCTTAAAGCCCATTTATTTAATTATTAACCATAAAAACATTTAGGACTATGGTGCACATGCTGAAACAGTGGATATTCATCGTGACATTAATGTGGACTCAGTTGGTAGCACTGTTTGGATGGTTGGGGGTTTGGATGGATTGGAAAATGGATAAATGAATGCATAAATGAACAAGGATAACCATGTGTACAGTAGTCTTACTGCTTTCTTGCCACAGATATAAGTATGGAATACGTCATACATCCACCTTCTGATCCATTATCCCCGTCAGGGTTACAGAGGGGCCTGGAGCCTGTAAGCGGTAGCATATACTGTAGCACAAGGCTGCTTGTCCACCACATGGCACATACAGTACAAGATGTTTATAAACACCAATTTAGACAATGGAAAAGAACCAGAATACCTAGAGAAAACCCACATGCCCCAGAGAGAAGATGCAAAATCCATCCACAGTGCTGAACCCCCAGTCATGCAGGTATGAAGCCACCCAATCAGGCGGCCCCCCCCCCCCCCTTTTGTGTGTAAGCTGCAGTACATGGCAGCACTACGATAAACTTAGTATCAGCACAGTAATTTGTAAAACATATCATCTTTGCTGCATTTCCTTATGGACAGCAATATGAAGTGGCTTTATGGTTTTAACTGTTTCTGCAGTGAATGTCAAATCCGAACAGTTAACATCTTGCACACGGCAAGTTTTCCAGTATCCAATTTATATAATTGTTTTTGGGCCTGCAGCAGTTTCGTCTTGCTCACTAGAAAGAAAAACATCGCAGCACAATTTAACTAGACAGGGCTGGGATGACCTAAGACATACTAATAAGCACAGATGCATTTTGTCTGTTATTGAAAGTAACGGTTAACTCCTCAGAATATAAATTCCCTCCCTGTATTAAGATCTATGTTATTATGCATTAAATATCAGCTCTGTGAATTAAATAAGGTCCATGTAAGTATATAAAAAACTCAATTTCTACTGTGTGCAGATTTAATATCATATGGATAGGTTTGTGCCACACAGGATTAGAGTTGATTTTGTTCTCAAGTTATTGTGAACTCATGATCATCAGAGTTCATAATATTTAAGACAACAGAGTTCATAACGTTTAAGATTTAATATTGTTCTTGGTGTTAAGCTGCTTCCCTGTAGGAATTTGGGTTCTTATGCTGAGAACTGCATAAATGCAAAAAAATGGTTTCACCCCAAGGAATTATAGCTGTTATATAATCTTATAAACCTACAAATTAATCTGAAACAGGCTCTTAATAGTCATTTTATAAATACCAATATCCATGGTATCTGTGCAGTCTGTGTCAACACAGAGTCTGCAAAACCTGACTGGTGTGAACTCATTCCAAAGCCAGAGTCAGGAATGTGCTTACATAAGTAAGGAAGGGAGAAGACAAACCATCTACATGCAGTTGGGCGCAAAGAGCAAACCTGGGCCTGCTGCCTGGAGTATTCACTCTTTCCCTGCAATGCATGGCCTGTTTTTCATTGCAGTCCCATCTGATAACCAGTCTGGTTGTTGTTTGTCATCAGCAGCTGTTTTATTCCCATCACATAGTCCTGGTCTTCACTTTTTTTAGAGACTTGGTGTCCTATGATATTAGAAAAGAGTCTCTGATTACTATTGAAAAAAGTGTTTTCAGAGCTGGTTTGACTCTGTTTGTAGGAAAGCGTAGCCATACAAAGGCTGGCGTAGTTTATTCCAAGAGCCACATGGCGGTAATCCCTGTTTATACCTCAGGCTGTTGCTTAAGCACAGTGTTGTTTTTCAAGTGTACTTAACCCTGTGGGAGCAGCAGCTGCAAACAGGCATTCAGGCATTCAGGCATGTAGCCAGCCCTCTGACCGGGCATCTCATCGGCCCTTTTCACCCCTCTTTGTTTTTCGGAGAAGCCGACAGAGAAGCACGTCCTCTCGTGGGAAGTGGGCCAGACAACTCCTGGCCTCAACCACTCAGAGTCCTAATTTCATCACTCTGACCTTTCATTGTTTGTACTCTTTTACCTGACCTAAAGCACTAAAGTCAATATACAGTCTTAAATGTTATATTTCCAATAAATAATCTATTTATTGGAAAAGCTAATGATTTATAAATCGATAGTGGTGCAGATATAGTAATAGAAACCAAAATCATTTTCATAAAAATTGAAATTCATGGAATCTTTAAAAATAACTGAAAAATGTATTTTCGTTGCCAGTTTGCTATATGGGTAAATAGCAGAGATGGTCATGCCTGGATGTTCAACGTTCAGTAATGATTGTAGACCTTTTGTCGCTACTGTAGATAGAAGAGAGCAATGGCCCTTGCAAAAGCACAGTCTCTCAGACCAATGATGAACATGCTGCAAGCCTAGCTGTCCCTGATCCCAGCTCTTTAATGATCTTGTCCTGTGCGGTATTCTTTTGATTTCTGTAATGCTTTAATATTATCTAAACAGAGACTGTATAAAAAGTCCATTACTGTAGCAGTCTGCTACTTTTGCACCCGGCAGCCCAGTAGCATGCCAGTCCAAATATGCTCTATAATAATATAGACCATATGGACAAAAGTATTGTGACACCTAGCTTTTATACCCACAAGAACTTTTATGACATCCCATTCTAAATCCATAGGCATCAATATGGAGTTGGTCCCCCCTTTGCAGCTGGAACAGCTGCCACTCTTCTGGGAAGGCTTTCCACAGGATTTTGGATTGTGTCTGTGGGAATGCATGCCAAGACATTCTGGACAATTGTATATTTCCAACGTTGTGGGGACAGTGTGGGGAAGGCCTTCTGTTTCAGCATGACTGTGCCCCAGTGCACAAAGCAAGGTCCATAAAGATATGGTTATGGGTGAGTTTGGTGTGGAAGAACTTGACTGGCCCACACTGAGCCCTGACCTCAACCCCATGGAACATCTTTGCAATGAACTAGAATGGAGACTGTGAGCCAAGCCTTCATGTTCTACATCAGTTCCTGACCTCGCAGGTGCTCTTCTGGATGAATGGGCAAATATTCCCACAGATGTACTCCAAAATGTTGTGGAAGCCTTCCCAGAAGAGTGGCAGCTGTTATAGCTGCAAAGGGGGGACCAACTCCGTGTAGATGCCGATGGATTTAGAATGGGATGTCATAGAATTTCCTGTGGGTGTAATGGCCAGATCTCCCAATACTTTTGCCCATAGAGTGTAAACATTAAGTAGTATATATTAAATCGTAATTATTATATACGTATGGAGGTGACAACAAGACAAAGCATAAGAATAAGCCTTAGAATACATGTCGAATTAATCTTCATTAGCACCACTAGTCAATAAGAGTAAAACAATGCTAACGACAATGCTAACACAATGGGGAATGCACGTGGGAGTATGAACAGGACATGGTTTATAAACATCAGCACACTCAGCATACAGGGAAAAACACAGGGTGAGAATGAACTAAATTTGCTAAACTAAACAAAAAACAACTAGAACTGAGGGGGAAGGTCCAAAACACCTAATAGCTAGTCACCTTATCCAGCCATGGCCAGACATGCGAGTTAGTGTCAGGCTTACGTCACCAACCCACATGACAGCCGGCAATTGACAATACTACATTAAACGTATGTGCCTTTATGTTGCTGCCTTTTCAAAAACTTCTGATACCATCATTCCACAGAATATTTCTGGGAATGTGCTCCCGTGGCCACGATTCACGTAAGACGTTTGAGACGTTTGCTGTTTGTTACAGAGGTTCCTATGGTGCTGACATTGTTTGCTCTGGTATCCCTGGTCTGGCTTTGGGGAGGACTGCACATGGCTTACAGACACCAGTGGATGCTCATCCTCTATGTCATTTTCAACTGCCTTCTGGTAAGACTCTAGGAGGAGGCTAAGTGCTACAGCAGGTTCTCTGTGTCATAGAATATGCCATTGCTTAACCTAAGGCCAATTCAGTTATTATACTTTTTTTTGCACTATATATTTAGTGTTTTGTTGATTTTTCTTTCAGTATACAGTATATTGTTATGATAAAAATATGCAACTATAATTGTGTATGATTACTGAATACTAATCCGTCTGTCTGTCTCAAACCTGTATGTGGTATACAGTCGGCCCTTCTGCATCATGACTTCACCCATCACAGTTTCAATGTATCACAGGGTTGGCATAAGAAATTAAGTGGGATTTTTTTGGGAGTTTTCCGCAAAACTTTCTGCAAAAGTCACAAGCAACATGCAAAGGCCAGCAGATGACACATAAAAAGTTTAGTAATTCATAAATGCATAAAATACACGTGCAGTGCAGTGGCAGAGGACGTCAGCCTGTTTACATGATATTTCATCTCAGTGATCTGTGTATCTGGGTTTCACGGACCTTTTTGCTTTTACCTTTTCGCTTCACGCAAGGGGACCAAAAAATTTTACGCAATTTTTCCAGATAGCAGGGGGGCTGCCCCCGTAACCCCTGCGATGAGGAAGGGTCCACTGTATTTATACTCTTAGGGAAATTTTTTATACTTAAAAATAATGAAATAAAAACTGCTTCATAATTCGCATTTATTTTAAAAAACCAAGAATTAAGGCTGATGTGATTAATTTGATATTGAGTAAAAAACTAATAATAACTAAAAAATGATTAAATAACTATAATTGAATTATATAGCAGCATTCATAAATTTTCTGGCGCTGGCATTGAATTTTGGTTGTCAAATATAAGGAAAAAAAATTGGTCTGTTTTTATGATTAGTCCATATTTGTTTTCCAGAAACACGTTCTCTCACCTGCAACTGGTCATTAACCATCGATCCCTTTGGCTTCCAGGGCCTCTATGTTTTTGTAGTGTACTTCATCATGCATAACCATCTGTGCTGGCCAGTGAAAGCTAGTTACACGGTGGAGATGAATGGCCACGGCAGCCCAGACTCCACCTTCCAGGGTAGCAGCACTCCTGCTGTTGGTGAAGAGATCAGCAAATCCACACAAAACCTTATCAGTGCCATGGAAGAGGTATCAACGCCATACCCCTCATATTCTTTACCTTTCTATGCACCTTTTGGCTTTCTCTTTTGGTATTTATTTGCTTTATTCTGAATCTTACAAGAGTTGTAGTTTCCAGTGTTGGGTATCTTAAGCTCTTAATAATACATCTATCCACCTGCTAAACACTTATCATTTGTCAGGGGCACAAAGCTTATCCCAAGCAACATAGGGCACAAGGCTAGGGTACACCTTAGATGGGATGGCAGTCCATCGCAGGGCACAGGCTAGGGTACACCCTAGATGGGATGGCAGTCCATCGCAGGGCACAGGCTAGGGTACACCCTAGATGGGGTGGCAGTCCATCGCAGGGCACAGGCTAGGTACACCCTAGATGGGATGCCAGCGTACTGCAGGGCACAGACTATGGAAAACTGAAAGTTGTAAATTAGCTTAGCTGCATGTCTTTGGCCTTTGGGAGGAACACTAAGATTCACAAGTTTTGTTCAAATGGCATTTGCAACACAAGACATCCATTGGAGAACAAGGGATCAGCATGTTCCTATTGTGGTAATTGTTGTGAGCAGATGTGTCAATGCCTTCAGGTTCCTAATTAAAAAAAAACACATGGGTTCACATATGTATGCTCATAATTATGTTTGCTAAGCTGTAGAGAAAGCAAAGACAGCAGTTTATTATAAAACCTGGCACAGACATTCTTTCCAGTATATATGATCAAATAATGACTTGCTTCAATAGTAACGCTCTATACCTTTAATGACATCAATTTCTGTAATCCATTCAGCCATCCATTTTCTGAAACCACTTAATCCCACCTGGGGTCGCGGGGGGTACTGGAGCCTATCCCGGGAACAATGGGTGCAGGCGGGAGCCAACCCTGGGCAGTCGCCAACACACCGCAGGGCGCACACACGCACACTCACACAACTACAGGGCAAATTTAGACTCACCAATCAACCTATCCTGCACGCTTTTGGACCGTGGGAGGAAACCAGAGCCCCCGGCGAAAACCCACGCAAACACGGGGAGAGTGTGCGAGCTCCACACAGAAAGGACCTGCAACCGAACCCCAGATCATTTCTGTAATCTCTCTATATAATTTACTATGATAGAGAAAGAGAATAATGACCACTGAGAATCAGAACTAGATTTTTTTTCTGGCCTAGCTTATCGCATCTCTTTTAATACTAAGACTGAATAGTGACAAGAAATCTGCCTGCATTTTGGTTTCTTGAATGAGTGAATAGGTGCATGTTTACACATGTATATATGTTTTGTATGTGTATGGCAGCATGTACATTTCCTTGTATTTGCCTCCATCCATGCACACCATGTATGACTGGCCATTTGCTGCAGGTCTCCACGGACTGGGAGCGAGCATCCCTCAGGCCGAGCAGCCAGCCCAGCAGCGTGTTCAAGCAGGGGCCCCAGAATGGCACAGCCTACACCACCGAGGGAGGCTTTATCGACACTAATTTGGCCACTGACGAGGAATCCCAAGAGTTTGATGATCTCATATTTGCATTAAAGACTGGTGAGAGGCCAATTCAGAAGCCATGAATTTATAACAGTCATAAATGGTTCATTAAATGTTATTAAACATTGCAGTTATCAATAAAATGCATCTAATTGTCCGATTTGATAGATAGCTGCAGCAGATTAACTTATCTGGAGCCCCTAGGCAGACATCACGACAAACACTCACCCTTGGAATCCTAGCTCCCTGATTAGATGCTGTTCTAGGCTTTACATAGAATTTTTCATCTTTTAACATAAGATATTGTTCAAAGGTTAGTGCTGATAATCATTGCATATGCATTGGTATAAGAAATTGGCAAGCTAATTAAGAACCCAGTTTCTGAATTTAGATTTGTGTGAACAATAAATCTTTGCGATTGCCTGCTTCTGGCTATTTTAAATGTTGCCAGTGGATAACTTTTTGGTCGTACATTCATGTATTCATGTCTGTGATCTCTGCAGGTTCAGGCCTGACCATCAGTGACACGGAGTCAATCCATGGGAGTCAAGATGGTAGCAGTGTTGCCAACTCGCAAATTGTAGAACTAAGAAGAATCCCTATTGCAGACACACATCTCTAGCCTCTCATATTTTGTATTGGCAAAAAAGATCAGTATTTTTGTACTTTTAGCGCTTTTTACTACGCTAAACTACATGGGCTAGTATTTGATTTTTGATTTTTGTTAGTTGTTTGATGCAATGAAAACGGTGGTTTGATTCCTGTTTTGTGTATGTACTGAATGTGTATGTATATTTAAACATGCACATATTTTTTTTGTCTTTTCAGTGACATATCTACTGAATGTAAATATTATGTAGAATTTATAGATATACAGTCTTAATTGTGTTTTCGGATGATGTAGAATTGTTAATAAAAAATTCACAATGTTTTACAGGGGAGGTTTGCTTTCATTTTCTATCACACGTTTTAAAAAAATACTACTCAGACTTTTTTATTATGAAATCTTAATGGTGGAATCATTGAACAGAAAGAGAATCAAGGCCGATATTAGACACTGGTTTTATCACCTCATTTATCATTTAAATGCACAGTTAAAGGCACCAAGGTTACCTTACGCAGCATAATGTCATTTGTACAAAGCAGAATTTGAAATACCTTATAATAAGTAACCCTTTTTGTAAAAGTTATGACTAAGACAGTTTCCCAAATGTTTTTCATATTTTTCAGTTAACGAAAAGAAACCTTTTGCATGTAGTTCTTGAAGGTCAAAAATCATAGAAATGACATTCTTGGAGAGCTTGCTGATGTTACTCGCTTGTATTGTGTATATCATGCCAAGACAATAATCCCTTTTATTCCAACCGAAATGATTTATACAGTCAGTCTCTTTCATAGCTTGAACTGAATACAGACAGTTTGGCTTATTTGTGCTAGAAAGTAAGATTTGTGGGATGGGAAACCACAGGCTTTGAAAAAATGGGCCAGAATGACAAGTCATGGAGAAAAGTAGAAAAAGTGAGCTGCCTATTCCAGACAGACAGAAAATGACAAGCGTTGTGTTATGTCCTGCCCATCCTGTCCATTTGACCCCCGTCTCCTCCCTAACATGGCCCTGATGAGCCTTGCCTGTGGCTCGTTACCCTTCTTAGCCTTTGTATTTAAGTACCTGTTTGTCTTGTCAGCTCCTGTGCGTCATTGACATCACTCCTCCTGTCTGCCTGTGTCCTTCCCCGTATTCATCCTTTTGTTTTGTCCCCTCATAGTCTGGTTTGTTTCCCTACTCCTGCTTAGTTCAATAAACCCCTTTTGGTCGCTGAAATACCTGTTCATGAGTCCTTTGTCTCACAACTTATGACACGTTACACAAAGTACACATTGCTTCAGCATGAATTTGGTCCTTGTTTGTTGCTGATAAGTAAACATGTCTTGGCTTACTGGCTTTAAAATCTATATACAATGCAAAAACACTGAGTCTAGTATTAGAAGTTGTGGCAGAAAATACTAGGTTCTGTCATCACTGGATGATAACCTGCCAGTAATCAGTATTTTTCTTTTCTCAGTATCCAAACAGTGTCCGAAATATTTCAGATTTTTTTAATTACTTGATGTCAGATACAAAAATTTGTATATAGTGAAATAAAATTAAATGAGGTCCTTCCATATTTTTTTTTCTCATTCTTTAGCACAGAAAAAGATGAAGAGCTAAAGAGTCTAGGTAAATTATCACCTGCCATGATTTACACACCTCAGAACATAGTGTTGTTGCCTTTATTATTTTAACACAAATCTCCTTGCCACTTATTGAATTTAGGTTTGTGAGAGGAGGCCTGGAGCCTATCCCAGGCAGAATAGGGCACACGGCGGGATTGTACCATAGATGCAATGTCAGTCTAATTTCTTGCACAAACACATGCACACTCATAAATGCAACTAATACATTTATTTGACATAAAAATTATGCATAATGTCATAGTACGCATATATATTAAAGGGTCCATGCTTGGCCTATAACACTAACATTATTTTATAGCAAATGGCTGCAATATTTTTAATATTGCAATAAATTTTTATATAAATGTCTTAGTTGTAGTTATATCCTCTGTGCTGTAGCCAGTGTTAAGTATCTTATACTTGAACTATATTTCTGGCATTCCCTAGGAATATAGAACAAGTTTTTTTTTCTACCTTTGCAGATACTTCAAAAATGTTTAGTTCTGATGCCTGATGGATACTAGTTTCAAGGAAAATAGTGGGGAAAATAACCAGCACAAGGCACTTTTAAACGTTTTCATGTTATGGAGGAGTTTGATTCATGAATATTGATAAATGCACAGATCTTGTTGAGGTACATTCATAAATTAAAGATGACATGAGTTGTCAACCGCATTTTAAATTCAGTTATAGGGCCAGAAATACTGTATTTATAAGTGAATATAAAATAAATGTTAATTACAATACCTGCAGACTATAAATATATTTCTAAAAAAATTACAAATAAAGACATGAACATGCCTCAATGATCAGGACCGTGATAAATGATAATCAGTGATAAGATCATTATTATTATTATTATTATTATATGGTTTGTGCATCTACAAGTCAGTCAGCTATTAAAGACATTCTTGAAGTAAATATTTATCATGTAATTTTTTAGGTGTAAACCTAACGAATAACAGACCAGATCATTAAGAAATGTTTATCACATCTCCCTGTAGTTCCCAGAGAAATACGTTCTGGCTTTTCTGAGGTAGAACCAGTAGAGCTCAGCAGGGCTTCTTCTCAGTGGAACCGTAGACTGAGCAGAAGGTTACAGGGCTTGCAAGTAATATCAGGTACACTGGCACGATACAGAGTAAATACAAAGTTAAATAGTCTCACAGGGTCCTCAGACATTGGGTGCTCTTCACTGAGGTGCCTTTTCTTGTTATGTATTCCATTTTCAAAGAGAGGATGGAAGTGCACTGCTTATCCACTGTAGTCAAAGAAGGATATTGCATGAACATGGCTAGATGGGGTCCTTTTGCTCTAAAATGTTTCAGACATTAATTGAGGTTGTAATATGAAGTAGGTCGCTGCCCTCTCTGAAGATTATCAAGGTGAAATCCAGACACCTTGGAGGATCAACCATCAATCAGCTTCCATAACTTGATAACTTCATTTCAACCGACAGTTGTCCAGGCCTGCTTAGTATCACGATATAGCAATGTCCAATGTTTCACAGAACATACTGCTTAAATCAATAGTAGAAAAAGCTTTGAAGTTGGCAACATGGCCATATATCCTCATCATTATTCCATATTCTATAAGTATCAATATCATAAAATGACTTTTACACCTAGTAAAATTCCAGTACAATGTACCATCGACAGGATGGCTTCCGCATAGCGGAGCTCATTAACATTTCCCAGCATGCTCCCTGGTATTGTAAACGGCCCTTGTCTGTGTATTTGTTGTAATGAGCTGTGCTGTGTACCCACTTATTGTGCGTGTCCTTACCCATGTTTGTATGTCCTTGCCTGATCCTTTAGTGTCATTAGCCACTTTGTAGTTACTGTGTGCAATGAGACCTCCCCATGTTACCCTGTCATGTGTGGTGGTATGCTATTGCTGGTATTGTTTTGGTACATGGATTGATTTGCTGTTGCTTGTGTGCTGGACAAGGAAAATTGATAAAAGAGCCTTAGGATCCAGAGGAAACTCAACCCTAATACTGGAATAATTAGTATCAAATTATTTATTCCATTTGGCACTGCTTTCAATTGCCAATGTGTATTATGGAAATGTTTTTACATTATTACAAACTCATTACTTGTTATTACTTGCTGGCAGTCCATCTTCTGTACTTCAGTAAATGAGATAATCTGTAAATTAAATGTTCATTTAAAAGTGCTATTAACAGGTACATGAATCTGTATGTCAGAGACTGGAAGGATGAGCAGGGCCGAGAGCCGTCTCCATGACTACAGCGCTTCATGTGGTGTTTATCTGTGGGCTCTGCATATATCATTCTTATAAGATTAAGAATAATCCTGTTACTAGCTGGCTGTAAAATCATACAAAACATATAGAAAACAAGTAATAAAATAAGAAACACAGATAAATAGCAAATGAAAGTATCATTAATTACATTTCTGTATGCTAGTGTATTATGAAACATCATCGTCATCATAATCATTATTATTATTATTAAGTATGTTTAAAATGTGCTGTTACAGTTAAAACAGACCATTATAATTAGAATAATCAGCATTTGATTGAAATGTTGATACTGATAGATTCAATTTAATAATAAATCATGTGGTTGAATTAGTCAAATAAGTTTAGCTGTATCTCAGTGTGAATGATAGTATGAAGTAAAAACACATAAAAGCTTCTGATTCATGCTAAGTAAGGGGTGGTGCACAGAAACAGACAGAGCAGAGACAGCCTGCTAAATGGTCCATATACTTTGGAAAGGCAGGATCAGTCCATTCTGCAGACGCACATCAGAATGTGGCCATTAATTAATTTAGCAATGCTGAAAGAAGGCCTTTCTGGAGATTACATGAATCAGCACGGGCTCATCCTTTAGTGAGAGAGACAGGGAGAGAGGATGAGATAGGGGGTGTGGGACAAACCAGTGACTCAGGCTTTGCTGTGCCACAGGAAACCATGTGCAATGGGGAAAACCTGCTCTGCTGACTCATAAAATTCCTTTCTGATTCTATACCAGGTCAGCACAAAATACAAAAACATATTTACCAAACTATCCAAACTAAAAAATATGTCATGTATCAGTAGATAGTATATTGGAATCGGAAACCATTATAGTACCTCATATCAGGATCGCAGCTAGAGTTTTTGGGCCCCTGACAAAATGTCACCTTGCGCCCGTCGCATAATTTTACACATAATTTTACACATTTAAGATCCCCTGTAAAGTGCTGAGCCCCCTGAATCTGGGAGCGTGTCCAGGTTCCTACTGCACCTGTGCCTCATATTAAGATGCCCATGGTCTGTTTATGCAACACTCTGTCATCCTACAACACTTGGGTAGAAAAATGTATGAGTACATGAGTATATCAACTGAATAGAGGCTGTTCGGCATGCATACCAATCCTGTCAGGAGAGAAAAGCCTGGATGCTCTTTGTATGAAAGGGATGTACAAGAAACAATGTCAGGTTTGAATTGGCAAATAAAATTTTCAGGTGATCCAAAACGTTAGAGTTTCTCTTTTCTATAAATTACAATGTGCAAGCATGTGTTTGAGTAAAGAGTAAACTAGGAGCAAAGAAAACAACTTTGATATGTAGCAGAGGCAATATAAACTTCTGAAAACTCCAGATCCTCAGCTCCTGCGGTATCTCGATAGATAGTCCAACCAGTGGAAGCAATGCAACAAAGAGAAATTCCAGGAAGGCCAAATGGGAGGGGGCAAACTGGACTACTGCTCCCAACCCCACTTTTCCCTGCTGGTGATTCTGCACTGTGTAGCTGATTCAGGACTCATTGTGACTCAGGGGGAAATAAATCAACCAAATTAAACCGTTCCATGAATCAGCTAAAGTCTAAAAATAGACTCACAGAGGGATTGGCTTTTAATAAAACTGTAATTGATACTAAGAGCCTTTGAATATATGGGACAAAGGTGTAAGTGAATAAATTTTGGAATATCTGGATTTTCTAACCTCTTGTATAGTACCCTATATATGGAAAAGTCGCTATGGCAATATTTTGTTCCAAAAAAAGGTTTTCAGCAGCCCTGAGAAAACCAAGGTTTCCATCCCCCAACCACTAAACCATATAGAAACTGAAAGCCTTCTGTTTTATAGCATTCAGTGATAAGCAGCGTTTATTTATATATTGCTTAGTAATTTTTCAATTTGCTTAAACTATAAAAAATTGCTTAGTTTTCATATAGGAAAAAAACTGAATTCAATTAAAAAATTCATCCATTCATCCATCCATTCATTTTTCCTTCCAGCCACTTTTCAGGTACAAAGACTGGTGAAAAAAAAAGATAACAGAAAACCATTCTTAATAGAAGCCCCAAACCAAAAACAATGTAATTAGTAATACTTTACTTATTTAGCTATCTAGTTTACAGTCCTGTTAAGTATTTATGGAAATAGATATGCAGGGATCAATGTGATTGGCAAGTAAGATAGAAACAGAGTGTACCTTGTCTGGAGAAAATCAGGTCTGTTAAGTCTCTGGACTCCTTAGTGCCTATTGTTAGCATTTCCATGACAACCCCTCTACTGCGCATGCATGTTACCCTTTGTCATCAATTCCACTGTAGGTAAACAGCTGGTGTGATCTTTCAGTGTGAAACCCAGACTCCTAGTAAAGAGGTTGCACATGTACATGGAAATTAACCTGTCCTCAAATTATTCTTTTCACCATGTCGGGTGACTTCATTATCATTATATGTTTAGTCTACCTTAGTCTGCTCATCTTATAGCAATATCACCATAGAATAATATTGTGACATAGCCTAGAAATTGAGGAACTTCCTTTGTTATAAGTTACATGAGCATAGAACGTGGAAGCAAGGACAGAGCGGGTAACAAATCAAACAAAATGACAAACAAACGTAAACCAGAACACTTTGTTTTGAGCCCTATGGCCTGTATCACAAAGCAGGATTTCATGCTTGTTCAGATACCTTATTGGATTTAAAGTACCTCAGTTTAAATGGACTTTACTTTCATTCAATTACATTGAGCCCCGACTGCTTTAAATCTGACAAGTTATCTGATTCAGCAAAAAATCCTGCTTCATGATCCAATCCCATGCTCTCTCTCACAGGAAGTCTGAGGGAAGTGATAGTTGTTGGGTACAGAAAAACAATCTATTTTAATAGTCTGGAACATCCATCTATCATCTAAATGCTTATGCCTGGTCAAGGTCATTGGGGGGGAGCAGGGGGGTATGGAACCTACAGCCTGGCAGGATAGTGCGTAAGACTGGGGTAGACCTGGGATGGGACGCCAGTCCAGTGCCAAGCATATACACACATGCTCATGCACCACAGGTAATTTAGAGACGCAATGTGCCTGGCCAAAGAACTTCCTGCGGGCTGGTGACTGTGTCAGCAGAATTAGCAGGAGAAATGAAAGAGCTGAGCCTTGTGTAATGTCAGCACTCCCTAATCGCCAGCCCGCTCACCACAATAATACCATGTTACTCCTTTCCTTCTCCAAACGAAAGTAGCCCTCAATGACCTGGCCCTGCAAGTATAAAAGACAAGATGGCCAAGATGTAAGCATTCATCAGTTTCCTAATGACTTACCCTAGCTCAGGTCACAGGGGTCATGGAGCCTAACCCAGGCAACATGTACACAAGGCTGAGGTATATCCTGAATGGGATGCCAGTCCACCACAGGGACCTGCAGGCACTCACACACCCAATTATACTCTATGGGCAATTTCAGTGCTAATTAACCTAACTGCATGGGCTTTGAATGGAAAAGAAGTAAACATCTTTGTCAAATTTGTATGACATCCTGACTGCATTTGGTGACCACCAGATAAGGTTACATTACATGTAATGAAATGTAATCCTTTGCTTTTCTAATTTCATGTCTAGCAACACTCCATCTTGACAAATGAGACTCATTCTGTTTCTGATATAATAATGAACTAAATTATGAGTGAGAGTTAATTCTCAATTTAATTTTACTCAACTGCCTCAGATGTTAGACATCATCTGAGGATTCCTTTTTCCATTGTTATGCTGAATCTGTTCTGTGCTCTGTTCTTTTTCAGTCAAATATGAAACGCAAACATACAATACTTCAGTTATCTCTGAACTGCAGAGCTTAACTTTCGAGTATCTACTAACACCTCCTTATGATGTGCCACCTAGGAAATTAATTACTTGCTCCCATCTGGCTTGGGGTAAGAAAATTTAGCATGAAGATAATTAACCATTTTCACCCTGCTGTGAGACATTACCCACTGAGCGCCAGAATAATCATATAGTCGCACTGTGCCTATTCGATGTATATTAAACTGAGTTTATACATGGACCAGGATTGGGTTTGGAACTTGTATACCTTAAACTAGTTGCTGCACATCTTTCCTAAAATCACCTTATATGTACACATAGTTCTCTACTTTATGAGTTAATTCGTTCCAAATAATTGCTCATTAATCGAGAACTCATAAAGCTGGAGATATTTTCCCATTGAAACTTTCCAAAACTTATGACTTTGGTTCCAGCCAAAAAATCCTTAGCATAACTTTTTTGCCAAATAAACAAAGGAGACACAAAACGTTAGCATTAACGTTTCATAAAACTATTTGCACATTTAAACAAAAAAACCTTTGGAGAAAAACTAAAAATGTTGATTTTCAGCAGATGGGGTGTTTTTCCTCATGTATCCCATTCGGAGCTGGTGGAGATCTCTTACAAACAGTATGTGAAATGAACCTAGAGTATTACCGGGATCAGGTTGGGTCGTGAAACAAAGTGGTACAATTCGGGCACCATCGGAAAATATTCTTTAAAGTGTGCTGCTATGCATGTGCAGACATGCATGCAGTCAGATAATTCACACAGCAAGGTTATCTGAAAACTTTGTCGCGTTACAGATAGCTCTCTTTTAGCACCGTGCATTGATTAACGCACATTTTTAAGAAATTATTAAAAATTTTATTTCAATTTTTGCCGCAGAAATTTGTTGTAAAGATATAGACTCGTATATCAGGTGCCTGGAAAGTGAAAACTACCTGTACACAAATGGGGTTTTTAGGTTAGTGAAATATGACTAAAGCCAGTACACTATTAGCACAATAGTGGCAGAAAGTATGTGGATACCACTATTAATTACCTAATTAAGTCACTGTAATTACTGACACAATTGAATAATTAAGCACACAGCCATAGAATCTCCAGAATTAGCCAGCAGAATGAGTGGTCATACAGAAGAGGTTAGGGATTTTCTACTTGGCACCATCATGGGACATAATATGCTACATTATTATATCTTTTCAACAAGTCAGTTCACCAAATTTCTGCCCTGCTAGAGCTACATGGTCAACCACAAGCAAAGTGATTATTAAGTGGAAATGCCTGGGGACAAACTCCACAGCCACACAAACTCACTGAAAGGGACCTGATCACCCAACATTAATACCCAACATTCAAGTCAGCAACCCCCAACAGCATATGTCGAAAAATCTAATGGAAAGCCTTGCCGGAGGAGCAGAGGCTACAGAAACAAAGGATTGGCGAACTTTAATATCTTTATCGTTTAATATCTATTTTAATATAAATTAATATCTTTGGTTTCAGAATGATATATTGGACTGGCTAGTGTCATTCTGAAGTATAATGCATACCTTTGCTGCATCTAAAGACAGAAACTGCTGTTAAAAACAGGTTTCAAGATTACTTGACATATTGTTCCAAAATCCCATGATATATAACTGTAAAATATTGCTATGAATGCATATTTTTACACTGTTACTTAAATACATAATTTATAATAAATTTGTTTGACAGTTTTAACATTTTCGGAAACTTATTTCAAATTTACAAAACTATATTAACAAAATATCCAGAGAAAAAACATAGAGAAATTAGAAATATATTTTCAACATTTTAACTTTATTTCAGACAGAAAAACAGTTAAAATCATTCAGAACAATAATGCATCCAAACGGAATCTACTGTCAATTAACATCAACTAAAAAGGTAAAAAAATATATATATTGCACTTGTTTCTACATTTTTTAAGATCCCACTCTCCAGCATCCAAACATTATGGCTCCCAAAGGAAATCAGATGCGTAGCTATAATAATTGACTGCAGTGGAAGCCTAAGGACTATGGAACTGGCAGATGCGAAACGGAAAATGTGTCTGATATACTTTTGCAGCCTTTCCGACCTAAAACCTAAAGTCACTCACATAAACACGGAAAACACAATTCTGTCTCAAAACGGCAGTTATTTCCAACATATTCTAATTCCTGTGGAGATGAAATCTGAATAACTACAGCTACTGTTGTTCCCAAGATCTAAAGTAGACAAACATAAAAGGTGTTTCACTGGAAATAAACACCAAATCCCTAATAATAACTATTCTGTAGACATAACTGAACAAATTAAAGAAAAACAATACCAGGGAAAACTCAAATACTCTCCCAGGAATCATCTTTAAAACTTTCTTTGTAGGACTATTTTTCCCTTTTTGTCACTATTTTACAGGATTTATAGAAGCAGCAGCACAAATAAAAGCTGAGCTGTAAATCTTCTTAAGTATGCATTTTTGAATAATTATACCAGAAATTTGTCAAGGCCATATATTGTCAAAAGTTGAAAACTTAAAGCTTGCTGGCCTCAAATACAGAGATAGACATATAATGATTCAAATGGTTAGTTAGACTTACTTTTGTTAACTGATGTGTTTCATTTTAGAACTGCACTGACAGAGGACTTTCCATAGTGAAAAGTTTTGTGATTACCAAACCTTGTTCAAGCCTTAACCATTAATAACTTTTACTTTAAAGTGCTTTACAATTAAGGCTCTCCAAAACCATTCTCGAACTGGTTGTCATTATATGAGTTTGAAAACAAATGTAGCACTCATTTAAACTACTTGACCAGTTTACAATGTGGTTTCGCAACATTTAATTTCTCTACAAACTTCTGCTGTGTCAGTATGGCCGCTGTGGCCTTTCACACTACCACCTTGTTTCATGCTTTAACCTATTCCTTAAAGTAATTTTTTGGTTTCATTGGGTTGGGTTGGTGTCTGGATTCTGCAAGTGCAGCAGGACAAAAAGGGATGTCGTCAGCCTTAAAAAGCTGCCCTAAAACTGCGCGTATCCCATCTTGTTTATTTTTCCTTCCTTCAAATCACACAGTGCAACTGAAACAAGAGTGTCTTACGAACTGTTTGGCAAATGACATCACCTGAGATTGAGTGCTTTTTTAGGCAGTACGGAACAGAGCATTACTCCTTAACACGAGTAGACAGGCAACAAATGCTCTGCATTGTGTGGCCTTGTCTAGCAGGTGCCAGTCCTACCCATGTCTATCTAAGTTTGTTTTCCGACACAGAATAATACACATTTGCATGCACATACACATGTACGTGCACACATACACAAATCTTGTGCCTTATCTCTTGCTCTTCTACAATAAAGTCTATACAATAAAACTGCAAAGCAAACAAAATCTGGATTGAAGGTAATTTGGAACAAAAAAGCAAAACACTTAAATCTGAGCCAATGAAGCAACAGGTAAAGAGCCTGAGAAAATGTATGTGTGCTATGTGGACTCATGCAAACTGAGTGAATTCACAAAAAAAGCTTATAGAAATTAACAGTTTTCACTTGGTCAGTGCATTTTTTCCATTTCTGTTTTTTTTCTGTTTCTGCATTACTAATAGATGTGCAGACGAGAAAATTTTAGTACAGTCTGCAGTCTCCTAGCCCAACATATGTAAGTCATTAGTGATTTTAACAGAACCACACAACACAAGCAAACAATAAAATGTGCAAACTTCCATATGAGGCAGGATGAGGCCTGGCTCCACATCTCTCTTCTTGAAATGAGTGCTTCAGGTTGCTGATATTTTTCTCCTGCTTGCTTTCCAACATGTGTCATGACTACAGGGCAGGCAATCACCAATCCCAGACAAAAAAAAACGGCTTCTTCAGTTGTGGGCAGCTACATGAATTCTGCTAGGTTAATCTTCTCTCTGTCCATTCTAGTGGACAGAATGTTATTCACCAGGGAATTCTTACATGTCATTCCTGGAGGAGCTTGAACAGCTTCATAACTTCTCTATCTGTTTCCTTTCTCTTGATATTGACAAAAGGAGAAGGATGCCAGTGTGTGGAAAACTCAAATTCTGGGCATCATCTAGGTTTTTTTCATCGTGATGGACAGCTGTTGGGCCTCCCTTCCTCGACTCCACGAACTTGATCTGGATTTGGGTCGATCTGGTAAAGGAAGAAATTAACTGAATTTTCAAGGCTACACATATACAGCTACATTAAAAGTGAAACTTAATGATGTCATTAGGCATCAGGGATCTGAAATCATTTGACACAAAAAAAATATTCCAATCTGGAAGTTGGTATACAGTGATCCCCCACCTATCGCGGAAGATCAGCAATAGATGAAAATCTGCGATATAAAAAGACCATATAAATAAACCTCCTTTTTTTATAGTTTAAGCCTTAAAATACCCCTCCCACAAGCTTTAAACACATGTAAACTTATTAAAACAACACATATGATATGTGGATGTCGGGCTAAGGATATGAGTAACGTAATAATAATAATAGTAATAATATGTAATGTATATGTACTGTATGTGATTCCATTTTAACAATGGCTTTATTCCGAGGAGTTGCCACCCTCTTTCCTGTTTGACTAAAGGAAAGCGATGCCGTGGCTCTTATATTCTTTTCATCCTTCTTGATGTAGCGTACCGTCAATTCATTCAAGCCATAATGGCGAGCGATGTCAGCGTAACGCTTTCCTTTCTCCTGAATGGTCAAGATCTTCCTCTGGCACTTAGGCTCACTACTACCAGAAGGATTAGAAGATGCAGGATGCTGGGAATCATCGTAGGGCTTAAAACAAAACTAAAACAATTGGACCACAAGCAAGGTACGTGATACACAGAGAACTGTGACGCGTCGGGGAAAAATTCGCAATATAGCGGGGGCACGATAGCTGAACCGCGATATAGCAGGGGGATCACTGTACAAGGGAAAAAAAAAAGCTTATAACTGTATGTATCCTTGAAACATTTAAAATGTAATACTGACATGCTCAACGAACTTAAAGTAATAAACTTCTGTGTATGCTGCTGCCGAGTGGCTCACCTCAGAGTAGAGTGGAGGGGGCTGGAAGCGGAACTCCTGGACATAAGCAAACAGTGGTCCATCAAATTCATCCCTAGACATGGACACCTCTAGGCTGCTCCGTCTCTGCTCCTCTGTGACAATGTCTGTGTAGCTTGGAGGTGCTACAGATAAAGAGGACAAGGTATCAATACCACATCCAACCTGAATAAGGGTCTTGTGTTATTTCTCAGACTATCTGTTCTACGTACTGCTTAACATGCTTTTGTTTCTTTATGTTGGGTTCACCTCTTTTCAGGATAGTTACATAAAATTTACCTGGGCAAAGACTTTAAAGTACTGTGATCTGCATTTAAAATGGATAATTGTTTCCTCCTTAATATGAACATTTGGAATTGAACCTTTAAATGTCTTTTATGGTGTACACACACACACACACACACACACACACAGGGTTGCACACGCATTTACATGTACTTAAAGTTTATTACCTTGTAAATAGTGTCTAGGGTTTGCAAACCACACCAAAGCTTTTGATGTAACAAATTTTAGGTTTATAATTGAACGATATAGATTTGCCTTCAGATTTCTTGTGTGAGCATGAGTCTGAAAGTGTGTCATGCCAGATGTGTCAGAGTTGGAAACCCTATATATATAAACATTAAGCACAGCCTAGAATTTCACTATGCCATCACCACACAACCAGTTAATAGGATGTCAAACATAGTATTTCCATGTTATAAACGAAATATGTTTTATTTGACTAATATTTACATTTATAGTTAACTTCCCAATACTGAACAAAAATAAAAAATATGCAGTTTATGAAATAAATGTAAAAGTGGTAAAAACTGGTGGTGTACAAAAACTTTTTGCTGGTAGGGCGTGTACACACACACACACACACACACACACACACACACACGCGCACACACACACACGCACACACACACACGCACACACACACACGCACACACACACACACGCACACACACACATGCAGGATTGTAATTATATCTTTGTGGGGTCTCTCCATTCCTATCTATGGGGAAACCTCTAATCCCAACACGATGACCTTAACCCCTACCCAACCCTAACCTTAACCATAAGTAACCAAACAAAATGCAAGACTTCAGGCATTTTTAGTTTTTCAATTCAATTCACAGATCTTTGTGGGGACCTGTTAAATCGTCGCCTTAACATCAAAATAACAGGTTCTTGTTACATTGTGGGGAACATTTAGTCATTTTGCATAGAAACTTTCACACCGAAGATGCCGAACATGGTCCCGGTTTACAAGTCCCTGGGCTGTCTCGACCTGGAACTTTTGTAGCTCATGGCCACTTTTATGTGTCATTTTCACACCACACAACAGGAAGTGTGACCTTTATGATAAATAAGCATGGCAGACACAAAAAGTTTGTAGGTTAAACTTTGAACGTAATTTCATAACTTCTTAGTTATTGGAGGGATCAACTGCAATGAAAATGGGACACAACCTTTTACAGTATTTATATTTTACTTATATGATGTTCATGATTCTTATTTATTAAATCTGGCCAGCAGACTGATTTTTCATTTTCCACAGAAAAACAATGTAACGTTATACCGCTAAAAAGCGCTGGCAAGTTTCACCGTGTAAGTATATTGGCTAGCAATAAAATGTTCTAATGCAAAAATATGAAGACGCAAGCAAAAAATTTATTAATTGATACACTAAATGCAACTGGGATACAGAAATAATTCCATTCGCTCAATTTTCACTCTGCTACATCGTTTTTTCTGCACTTCGACATAACTTCCAAGTTAGTGTCAGTGCTTGTGGTCAACCAAGACAGTCACTGTAAGCTCCTGCCCAGTAGTTCACGTTACAACAAAAAGTACCTAGTCTGGAGTAGGTACTAAAAAAGGGCTTGGAACTGCCACTGGAGCTACAATTGGGCCAAATTACTGCGGTGTGAATATGACAACAGTCCTTGATTCTGGAAAAAGGTTCTGGTTCCAGAAAAAAGTTCTGGTGGGTGTGAAAGTGCCTTATATAAAATCTACTATAATGCACACGTCACATTCTGTGGAACTACCCTACCTTCGGGCCTTTCGGGAAGTGCCATGCCAAGCCAGGTCATGGCCATGCTGCACTGACTGCTGACGCTGGAGGTCCGGCTACCAAAGGGATGTAGGGGGATAGTCCCAATGACCAGGGGTAGGTTGAGGGACAAGTTTATGGCTCCTGGGATGTCCACATACATCTGCAAAGAGCAAAATAGAGAAAAGAACACATTGGGCTTTGTTCATTCCAAAAATATAATGGGAATGCATTTGTTTTTTTTTAAATAAAATTTTAGCACTGTAATGCAACAAAGTAGCATCAGGATTAAGGACGGAGATCATCCGATTTCAAAGCCATGCAGCAGCATCCTTCAGAAAGAGACGTGTGTATTTTTGCCTTTCATTCAGATGCAATCCAAAAATACGATTGTTTTAACTGCAACTGAAAATTGTTTATTTAAGCTGTCTTGGTCCTCATTTGTTTTTTCCATTCTCCACAACAGCTCATTTAACTTACAGTGACATCAACGGGTGCCATCAATTCTCCAAATTCAAATTATTAACACTTGTAGATTAGATTAGATAAACTTTTCTGATTCCATTGGGAAATTACTGCAGCATAAAAATTATAAAAAAATTTAAAAAGTAATGAAAATAAAAATAAACTGAACAGGGGCTTGGTGATCATAAAAATTAATAATAATAATAATAATTATTATTATTAAGTATGCTTGTATTAGAAACAATAACAGTGTGATTTTATAATAGTGTGAACAACAGGCATCCAAAGCTGATCTGATCAGAAATGTCTGAAGAGAACACCTTGGATATAATCATTACACTGTTAAAATTTTTCCAGTAATGGCCAGCTTCTACAGAAATTAAACGTTCTAAAGACAAATGAGTGCCCATGTCACGAATAAAGATATTAACTTCTTCAGAGTGTCCCTGTTCACCATAAAAAGCTTTTGCACTATTAAGATATTCAGATGCAGTCAAAGAGAGCTTCACTCACCATCACTGAATACTCCACTCTGATGATGGTGCAGTCCAGGATAGAGGGGGACACAGGGGGGATTTTCAGCATCTTGCCATTCCAGGTTTCCGTCTTTCCTGAAGACAATGACTCTCCTCGAAGGTTGGCGACCAACTGCTTGACTTCCTTCATCTTCCCTTTGGCATAGAAGGTCTGTGTTTGGTAAATCGCTGCTTTTGGCACAACCATACGAGAGGAGCAGTTTTCAATTTCAGCAAAGATCTGGATAGATTCTCCTGCAAGACCAAAAAAACATACTTTACTTATCTTACAAGTTTATCCTGAGGAACAGAGAAGTTTCAGATGGATAATTTACTAGAGTAATTAAGTTTTATACCCTTCTCATTGGTAATTATAACAAGGCCTTTCCTGGGACCAATAATCTTTTAGACAATATATTTACCCACTTTACTACCCACTTGACTGACAAGTCTACGGCCCAACATCAATATTTGTTTAATACTTAACAAGCTTGACATGGATCTTGTATGATTTGGTGTACAATAGTAATGGAATTCCAAGCACAACAGAGTTGAATTTAAATTAATTTAAAAGGAGATTGAAAATAGAATGTAGTTTTGAAAAGGCAGCTAACTATCACTGATAAATCAACAATACACTGAAAATTCTCAGTTACATTTGGCACCAGTGACCAATGTTAACTGATGACGATACTGTGTTAGTTTTGCTTGAGTGGCCTTACCTGGGGTGTAACCCTTTCTGTCAATTTTGGCACTTAAGGAAATAGGGCCTGAGGTGCAAAACCAGCAACATAAAGTCTTTTCTTTTGTGCTTGCCTGGGGTGACTGCAAGGGACAGAAGAGGTCACATCAACATGAGAACCTGGAATGACAACTGGAGCTTCTTCGATTACTTTGTGTAACTCCAAAAAATTACAATGTATTTCACTGAAACCAGGGTCCACCAAAGAAAAAAAAAAATCAGAAACACAAATGAAAATGAACACTGATGACTTTGTGAGAACATTAACAAAATTCAACTGAACTGCAAATAGCAAATAGTGATGTCTTAGTGACTATTCAAAAGTGGTTTTATACATAT
>JAODKC010000044.1:23819437-23848270 GCA_026777985.1 Mormyrops attenuatus | reverse complement strand
CAGGATAGGCTCCGGTCCCCCCGTGACCCCAGTTGGGATTAAGCGGTTTCAGAAAATGGATGGATGGATGTATACACACACACACACACACACACACACATAAAATCTACATATATTCAGAACAAATACTACTCCAAAAAGGTCATCTACAGAAGGCCTAAAGAGGGGACTGCATACAATCCATTCAGTTCTTTGCAATACACGTTTCGAAAGCAGCAAATGTCATCAGAAATTTATTATTGATTAGATTATCAGACCACAAAAATGTAACCATAAAAAGCTTTCACTGAAACATGTAGCTTCATTTAACTGAGGCAAACTTTTTTATTCCCTTCAGTGTTACAAATGTTGCAATGGCATTCATTTTTACATATGAGCCATCCGCTGCTAGTGACCGATTATTTGTAAATATTGATGGCTTTTTAAAAACCTACCAGCAACAAAGGAGTGTTGATGTCAATGTGTTCAAAGACTGTGAACTCCTTCTTCACCTTCATAGGCAGCAGCCATGGTCTATGGAGCTCAGCTTTAACCCAGTATCGCACACTGCCATGTTTGCCTTCAAAGGAGGTAGCCAGAGGTCTGCAGATAATATAGGGGTACAAAGTAGCAATATGCTCAAAATCTCCCAGCAGAATCTGACAAGTATTATTTTTCCTCTGATGACATTACTGCATCTTTCGCTTATTTTTTTAACTTATAATTTAACATGATTAACCGAAACACGTAATATTAAGTGGCTACTCACATTTGTGGAAGCTCAAAACTGAATGCATACTCATGTCTTCCTGAATGGATAGTGGTCAGACTTTCTTCAGAGTTATCATCATCTGAAGAAAAAGCACAAAATACAGTCAGAATGCACCTTAGGGTGTATCTTACTATGTAAAAGGTATTAACTGATTACCCGATAAAACAAAAGATACACACATTACAACACAACTTAAATTTATATGACAATGTTTCTTCAGCATTTATAAAATTCCAACACTTCTGATAGTTTTAGTTCATTTATTTATAATCATATTCATTAAGAAAAAAATATGAAATGCAGAAGACCCGGACCTGTATATAGCAAATGGCTACATTTCATTACTATAGGTATACACAGAAACTACTAACTTAAAACATTAAAACAAAACATCCTGTAAAGGTGCCTTCTGTTTCGGTTTTCAGACAAAACATGGTAAACATACATCTATTTAAGGACCTTTCAGCCTTAAAAGTGAAACCGTCCAGCCTTAAAAATAAAACACCACCGAGTTTGATAAGCACTAATTTTTCTCCTTATGTTTCATTTATTGCTGCCTGATCAGTACCGCCATATGCCGGCACGGCCGCAGCGGCACCATCGTAGTAAACAAGTGCGGAGCTGCCAATCACACGCAGAGCCGAACAGGAGCGGACCGGCCTGAACCGGAACAGGCAGCTCCGCGGCGCCGCTATCGCGCCGTCATACAGCCTGATAACGGCGCAGCCAAACCGACGCGAGCCGTGCACTGCATCTCAACCGTCCCGAGACGTTTGCTTAGACAAATTCACACAATTTCTATCGCTAGTCATGAAAGACGACCGTAAAAAGCTGACGTATTGTATCGGTTTTACCGTTTTCTTTTCATGCAAAATAAGTTGCAAATTTACCGTATAAACGCCCGACTCTACTTAAAAACGCAACAAAAATGCACCTTTTTTTGTCTGATGAAAAGTAAAGTTGCAATGGTGCAACGTCAATAACACGCAGCCATAAAGTGGAACTTCTAACATACCCAGGAAGTCTTCAGGCTACTGTCTAATATTTAGTCTACAGTTATTTCTCAGTCAACTTACAAATTACTGTCATGGCAACAGGCTTACAAGCAAACGCCACCAATAATTATCCGCACAGCACGGAGTAAGTTCGGGTGACAGGTATCATCATAAACCACGGAAAGTGCTTGAAGACACCTTCTAGGACAAGGCTCATAAATTACATAATATACAGTATGCTAGATAAAACAGTACAGTACTGGCTTTGTTCTTTAACCACGGACACTTCCAGCCTGGATTCAGCCTAGCAATTTTTGCCACAATGTAATGTACAGGAAATTTTCTTGAAATAGACTTGCAGGATGCACTTGATTAAAGGTATATACATATATTAATTATTGTCGTTGTTTCTAGACTCCAGATACCGCTGAAGACAGATGGGAATCCTAACCAATCTGGAGACAGGAAGGCAAGTCCCCCCGCCCCTCAGTTTCTGAACAGGATTAAACCGCTTTTGACAAAGGCTAGAATCACCTGAAGAAGTATATATGAATACTAAAAAAGGAATTGCAAGATATAACTACTACCATTACTGACGGGCTGTTAGTTAACCTAATCATATCGCTTATATCATTACTATACTTTTGCACTGTTACAGCAAATGTTACCTAATTACTCATATTATAGCTTTGTACTTGGTCAAATAATTAATGTACCTGGATTATTTTCTGATTATTGTAAACAGCCACACACTTTCTTAAAATCGTCATAGAACAGAACTGAAAGAGACCATTTGCATATGTACTGTACCCATTCATTAATATAAGTTTGCATACCTAGGCACTGTTACATTTTCACTTCTTCATCTGGAACCGTCTAATATAGTACTATTCGAAATAATGTCATTTTACCAAAAATAGTTACATTGCTTAACAGTTGTTTAAATGCTAAATTGTTATGGCATGATGGTGTTTAAAGCATTGGGGAGTGCCAATATCTCATAGTAAAAATGTGCTTAATGCTGTGCATTTGACAACTTAGTATGGTTGAGTATGTTTCAAGAATGCCTATTCTCGCAGGATACTGCAGAGCATCGTAGATATGTCATTCTAAGAGCATACAGGCTGCTTTAACAACTATATATAAAAAGAAAAGCAAGCTACAAACTAAAGACCCTTTCCCTTACCTCGTTCATGCCCAATTAAGATATCTTTGTAGTTTAAGTATTCCACTTCTTCAGAATAATTCTGAGTATAAGCGGTGTTGGATCCGGCATTTCGAGATTCTGTCCAACGGACTTTTGCACATCCCTTTGCGTGTATTTTGAGCGATTTCACTCGGATTTCACCGGTCACTTCAATGATCACCCTCCCTGAGATTGAATCCCCACTTGAGAAAACGGGGACATTACTGTCATTGAGACAATCGTAGCTTACTGTGAAGCTTTTCACCTTTCCTAGCACCATGGTAATAAGAAACTATTACAAACTGATATTAACAAAAAATCTATGAAAATAAGTGTGAAGGTCACTGATCAATGCCTCCGCCCTGCAGAAGCTGCAGGCACGATCAGTGTTTTTCTAGCAAGCAGTTCATTGAGATTTAAAGGCTGAATAACAGCAATAGATGCTGTTACCGTGGCCCATGCAGCTGCGTGGTCTCTGCTCGAAGACAAGCTGCTGCCGTCGTTCAGGTCGCTTTATGGGGAGCTTTATGAAAAACAACCTCACTGGGCATGTGCGGTAATTCATCTACTCTAGGCTGCCGCCTGGTGCTAAGGTATGGAAAGTTTTTTTGTCAGAAATATTGGCCATCGCAAACCACAAGGAATGGACTAGTCAGGAATTAATATCCATTAATAAACATACTACAAAATAAATGAAGTGAAATGTGTGGCTGAAAAATTAGTTTCAGACTCTCTTAAACTAGCTCAATTATCACAAACATGTTCGCACGATTCATACAGACGTTTTGGCATGTATGGTCTTTATGCTAGGATGGGGACATAATTTTGGTATTCCAGTTCACCGGCAGTTTTGCATTTGGAAATTTTATACAACAGGGTGTAAAACATTAATTTTACCCTTAAACGAATTCAAGGTTTCACTCGTGTTTAAATTCTCTGTATCAAATCGACTTAATGTGGTTATTCTACATGTTACTCACTGAAAAGAGAGGTTGTTCCAAGACACTTACATTTCCAATGAAATTAAAGCATTTCCAAGAGGATATACTGCATGTATGAGAACATAGTCCATCTATAGTAACTGAAGTAGAACAGTCTTTCACAAGAAACTTTCCATGGCAACAACAAAATAAGTACTAAAGTTTACTCTTGCCCGCCATCTCGTGGTGGGTTTAATATTACACAGTGCGTTGGTTTCAGAGCAGTAGCTCTATCTATCTATCTATCTATCTATCTATCTATCTATCTATCTATCTTCATGTAAGGGTCACCCTGCTAAGGGTATTATTATTATTATTATTATTTAGTAGTAGTAGTAGTAGTAGTAGGAGTAATTGAGTCTTCAGCTGACAAAGTAGGTTACAAAGTTCCAGGGTTACATACAGATTACAAATAAAAAATTTTCATTGCATTTCACTTTGAAGGAACCTTAAGGTGACCAGTTTTTCCAAAATAACTTAATACAATAAAAAATATCCTGGGTTAAGTGGGTTAGCAAGTTGCAATTAATACATTGCCCGGCCAAAAAAAAAGTTGCCATTTGAATTGCTTCCACAGGCTTATGCAACATCTCACCCTTTATTTTCATTCAGATTTGCATTCATTTCTCACCAAGATCCTGTATTGACAAGTGAGTTGAACCACTCCATAAAGCCTCCTTTATCGCATCCCAAAGACCTTCATTGAGGTTAAGGTTACAACTCTGGTGATCAAGTCATACGTGAAAATGATTCCTCATGCTCCCTGAACCACTCTTTGACAATTCGAACCCAATGAATCTTGGCATTCTTGTCCTGGAATATGCCCATGCCAATAGGGAAGAAAAAAATCCATTGATGATGGATGGAGGTGTAACCTGGCCATTCAGTAGGTTCAGGTACTCAGCTGACTTTACTTTATTGCTGCATAATGTTGCAGAGCTATAATAATGATCCAGTCATTGGCTCTTAAGTATTTGCTGATAAATTCAAATGGCGACTTTTGGCCGAGCAGTAGCCTATATATAGTAGCTTCTGAATTAAGCCAGTTCTGTTCCATTTCCATTTCCAATTATACCACAAGACTATATAAAATTTATTTAGACAATAATGATTGCAGAGATTGTGTTCTGCATGGAAAAACCTATAACTTAGTGTAGTGATCATCTGTCAGGCTTTAACCACCAATATTGTAGATAAAATCTTTCCAGCATTTAAACCACGTCTTTTAACCTTTGTATGTCATTCATAGAGGTTGTTGTTCATGGCCAGTAAAATATTCACCTTCAAGGGTTATCTCTTTTGTCCATTTACTTGGTAGGTGACATTTCATTGAAGAGTAGGACTGTTACCTATAGCCTTTAAGGTTGGAAGATGAAGTCCAACCTTCATGCAGTGTGTGTGAAGTTTGTAGGTTCCCCCATGCCACACAGGATTCCTCTAGGTTCAGTTTCCTTCTGAAGTTCAAACACAGACAGCCTTACAGACAGCCTGGTTAGAAGATGGATGAATGAAAGAAAAAAAAAAACTCGATTAAATGTCTAATGTGCCTTTTATATTAGTGGTACCCAGTACTCCTGGTACCTCAGCAATGCTAAGAGGTTTGGGCAGGGTTGGTTAAATTCACAAAAAGTAAAGTATTTAAGCCACACTTTTTCATCACCCCTGACATTTGGTTAAACTCCAACCTGAGAATGTTACGGTGGATATAAAAAGTGTGCACACTCCTGTTAAAATGGCAGGTTTTTGTGATGTAAAAAAATGAGACCACGATAAATCATTTAAAATTTTTTCCCTATAACCTGTGCAATTCAATAGAAAACCAACAAATCTGTTGGGGGAAAATATAAAAAAAATGTACAATAAGCTGGTTGCATAATTCTGCACATGTCTTGTCATTTAATCTTTTTTGGAGGTATGTCCAATTCTCAGTAATGTCACTATTGTTCCATATTTTCCCCACTTCTTGATGACTGTCTTCACTGTGTTCCATGGTATATCTAATGCCATAGAATTTTTTGTACCCTTCTCCTGACTGATATCTTTCAACAATGAGATCCCTTTGATGCTTTGTAAGCTCTCTGCGAACCATGGCTTTTGCTATAGGATGCAACTTAGTAAATGTCAGGAAAATCCTACTAGGACAGCTTAACTTTATTTGGGGTTAATCAGAGTCACTTTAATTGATGAGAGGTGTGTACCCAAAAAGACTGAATGCTGTAAATCAAAAGGTGCTTCAATGACATATTAGTTTAAGGGTGTGCACACTTGTGCAACCAGCTATTCGTTTTTTATTTTTTTATATTTTTCCCTCTAACATATTTGCTATTTTTTTCAATTGAATTGTACAGATTATAGGTTACATTAAATGTGGGAAATATTTTGAAATGATTCATCATGGTCTTATTTTTTTACATGACAAAACCTGGCATTTTAACAGGGGTGTGTACACTTTTTATATCCAATGTACACAGCAGGCAGACAGGGTCAAGTTCAGTTACCGTTTCGTTAATCATTAGAATAGGTAAATGGCATGATCTAAGTGAATTTTAACATGGTGTGATTTTTGGTGCCAGACATGGTGGTGATAGCATTTCAGAAACAGCCACCATTCTGGTATTTTCATACTGTGCAGCAGAGGTGTTTAAACTGAGGAGTGTGCCCTGCTGGCCCCTACATATAAGGGATGCAGGTGAGGGGGGGAAAAGAAAACAGAAATGTATGCAGGATTTGAGGTGGGGGCAGACTCAAAATTGCAACCTTTAGAAACATTAAAAATAACGGGAACACATTGAATGCCTGTACCCATTATAACGTTAAAAAATTAAAATATCTATAATGTGTAACATAGACATGCACCAAATACTGAATACATCAAAGTATTATGACTAGTGATGCAACAAAATTTTACAGTGAGAAAGTGGTTAACGCCTTTGTAATGCACTTTGAATTGCCTTGCTTCTGAATAGTGCCGTATAAATAAACTTGTCTTGCCTTGTGTGCATTCTTGGAAGAACCATATAAAAATTTCTAGCTACTAGTAGTGTTCAAAGAAAATGTGATGGCGAAGCAACACTTAAATCTGAAAATATGATGGCACATAGCTGGAATGCGGTTTTACTTCAATTATTGTTATGGAAGAGGGGGGGATGACTGATAGGAGGGTCTCAGTGAAATTTGCCAACTTGGAGGGGTGTGGTTCTCAGTAAATTGATGCAAATTTTGTGTGACCATCTCTTATTAAAAGGGCTACTTGGTAAAATTTGCTGGCTGGGGGGAGGTCCCCTTGGTAAATTTTGCAGTGACCGAATGTCCCTCTACCCCCCCACCTCCTCCGCTACTGGTGTAATGTACTGAATACTGATTATATAGTATCTTTACTCACCAATTTATTCACATGATAAATCCTAGCAGATAGATTATTCTGGAAAGCACAGGTTCACAGCAAAGCAACCCACATTTAGACAGTAAAAAAGACATTTAGACATAGTGACAATTAATAAATAATAAACAACTACTAAACAGTGCAGTGCAGTGCAATCAATGTTAAAAGTATTAAAAAGTAATAATATTGCTGAGCTGGTAGTAGAATTTAGGTCCTTTCAGACAGCTGGTCGTCCCCTCCTGCTGCAGCGTGACTCATTGTTGAGTGTATGTAATAAGGTAGAAAAAATGTTATAGCACATTTTGAAGTAGCACAACTATATCTGTCTGATACTGAAAGAGTCCTCTGTTTGACCAAGACAACCTGTAGAGTGTGGGAATGATTATCCAGTATAGTCACAAGGCTTGCAAAATCGCTAGCCTAATGTCCTGGGACAATCAAGTTTTCCCATCGGGATACCAAAATGTAATAACCTGCCCAACGGGCTATTAGAAATCATCCCTTAAGTAAAATAATATTCCCTCCTTTATTCTACTTTTCTATTCTTTTGACTCGCTACTTGGAGGAAACAAACGAACGAACAAGTTGTTGATCATGATGAAGGTTTGTCCTCTAGGAAATGTATGCTTAAAGCCTGATTTATTCACCTTATTTTCGAATGCAGAAGTAATTACCTTAATGAACTTCATTTATTTGTTACTTACTTCTGTTTTGCGCCACAAGCTACTCGTGTCTTTGTTTGAGGATGTCTTCTTGTGAGCAGTCTGTCTTACTACAGACTTTACTAAATTGTAAACTGATAAGTGTGCATGCTAAACAAAATATCAACTGATTATTAGAATTAGACATCAGAATCAAAATTAGGTTTATTTTGCCAAGTATGTTTGCACATACAGGTAACTTGTCTCCGGTTTGTGTCAACCATCTTTAGGTATTATCACCTTTGCGCCATTGATGACATTTTTAGTATATGTACAAATGTTTATACAGTAATGTGGGGATGGTTGCAACACTTTGCATTACCTTCAATTTCTCAGAGACTGTTTGTATTGGAAAGACAAAAATTTAATATAATAAATCTGCATCTGTCAGCTACCCACCCACTCTGCTGTAACATGTGTACATATGATATATGATAACATACATACAATTTATATTTAAATAGACAAAGTCAAATGATGCTATTGACCCCATAACAGGGAACGGTTGCAACAGTCCACAGGGGCAGTTGCAATATTAATTAAAAGGTAATAAAATGAATTTTGTGTTCGTCTGTATGTGGATGTAATGTGGCTTATGTGTGTGTGACAGACACGGTAAGAGAAGGAAATTAGTCCACATCAGACTCGTAGTTGTGGCAAGTATAAATGGCAACTCCAACAGTATAACAGCATGTTGCAACTGCCCCACCAATGAGAGCCAAAATAAAACTAGCCTGATACAATAGCTTTGACACATGCTAGGTCATGTTAGGTCAGGTCAGATCAGGTTGGGGAACATGTGCTGATGCAGCGCATTGCCGCATCCCAGCTCATGGTGAAACTCCTCAGGATCCCGTCTAGTGACCCCCCCCAGGCAGACACATGGCCCAGTCCCACCAATCATCTGCCACAGCCAGGTGTTACGTGGGCATCCCCTCAGCCTGGTCCAGCCTCTCAGGTCCTCAGCAACAAGTATCCTGTGAGCCGGGTCACCCTCAGGGAAACGCACCACATGGCCGGAGTGCAATACCTGACGCAGCCTCACAATGCACGTAATGTGCCTCATTATGGACTCCTCTAGCAACCACTCGTTCAACACAAACTCAAACCTGCTGACTTCATAGGAAGAGTCACCAAAGACATGAATGTCAAAGTAAGTGAATCTCTCAACGTGGTCGACACCTTCCCTGCAGAGAGACACACTACTGATGGCTGTGCCTAAGAAGTCATTAAAGGCCTGGATCTTGGTTTTTATCAATCCCAGACACTTATACTCATCGCTCAGTCTTTCAAGAGCCCTGATCAGAGCCTCCATTGACTCTACGAAGATCATAGCATCGCCGGCAAAGTCAAGATCAGTAAAACTGTCATCACCAACAAATGCCCCACATTCGCTGAACCCCACAACCCTGCCCAACACCCAGTCCATGCAAGCATTGAACAGAATAAGAGCAAGAACATACTGCTGGCAAACCCCAGAATCAACTGGGAAGAATGCAGAGGTTCTCCCTCCGCTCTGCACTGCACTCACCGTACCAGTGGACAGGCCGGCCATGATGTCCAGAAGCTTTGGGTTAATCTTGCAAAGTCTCAGGATGTCCCACAGGGCAACTCAATCAACTGAGTCAAACACTTCATGGAAATCAACAAAGGCTGCAGCTAACCTCTGCCGATATTCGCGCTTGCACTCAATGAGAACACTGAGGGTGTTCATGATTTACTTTTTTGCCAATTTAACCTAATTTTTAAAACGTTAATACTTCCGACAATGGACGTTTTGAAAAGAAGACAGATTACAGATTTATCCAGTGTTTTTTCATGATTCTACATGAAGATTTCAGTGAGATATACACTGAAATTTACGAGAAAGATACGCGGCATCACCGATGATGCCGTCGTCCCCAAAGGGTTAACCCAAAATGCATAACCAAATATTCATAATGACCAGAGGGCATATTAAAGGCAGTCTTCCACTCATCCCCCTCGCGGATTCTAACCAAATGATAGGTGCTCCATAAGTCTAGTTTAGTGAACCACCTAGCCCCCTGAAGTAAATCAAGGACCGAGGACAACAGGGGTAGAGGGTAGCGGTTCTTGACTGTGATCTGGTTCAGGCCACGATAGTCAATACACGGCCGCAGGGACCCATCCTTCTTCTCCACAAAAAAGAAACCGGCGCCTGCTGGAGAAGATGATGGCTGAATTATTCCCGATGCTAAAGCACTGCTGATATAGTCCTCCATAGACTTTCTTTCAGGGACAGACAGGGAGTATAGATGACCCCTAGGAGGCGAGATGCCAGGTAGGAGGTCTTTGGTGCAATCGAAAGGCCGATGTGGAGGAAGAGAGGAAGCCCGGGACTTACTGAATACCTGTTTTAAATCCAGGTAGCCTGCAGGAACTTAAGACAGGTCAGGAAACACCTCCCTCCCCTCCAGAACAACTGAAGGGAGAGCAGTGCGGAGAGACTGGGCATGGCAAAATGGGCCCCAACCCATGACGGAACCCGTCTTCCAGTCTAGGTGGGGGTTATGTTTAACAAGCCAAGAGTGGCCCAACACTATAGGTGCTTGAAGGAAGTCAATGACAAAGAAAGACATCTCTTCCATGTGATTTCCCCCTACAGCAAGAAGTGTAGCACGGGTGATGGTGGCCATACGACGCCCATCCAGAGCATGGGTGACCAGCTGTGTCTGAACAGGTGCGGTGGGCAGTCCCCACTGGTGGACCAGCGTGGTGTCCATGAAGCTGTCATCGGCTCCTGAGTCGACAAGGGCGGCTAAGGGCTGCTGGATATCTCCATAAGACAGTAGCATGGGCAGAAAGGTCCTCCATATTGAGGAAGGGAAAATTGGGGCTACACCCACCAGTGCCCTCCTCCTCACTGGTGGGTGTGTCCTTTTACTGGACGGTTCCTGATGTAATGTCCCAACTGTCCACAGTACAGACACGTGTTGGTAGCCCGTCGATGTTGCCATTCGGCGGGGGATAACCGGGTCTGGTCCACCTGCATAGGTTCAACCGGTGGCAGTACAGACTGCCCCCCAGCTGAGTCAAAGACTCTCGAAATGGCAGATCCTCTGTGACGTTCCTTTTGGTGCTGACGGAAGCGGTTGTCCACTCATACAGCGAGATTGACTAATTCTTCGAAAGTTGTGGGAACTCTCTGGTGGATAATTCATCCTTTATCCCTTCAGAAAGCCCATTTTAAAAGGCGTCAAATTGAGCCTGCTGATCCCAGCCAGTGGATAATGCAAGGGTCTGAAAGGATATGGCGAAATCAGAAACAGAGCGGTCGCCTTGTCCAAGCTGGAGCAATTCGCAGGCTGCTTCTCTGCCGTGAGTTGATTGGTCAAACACCCAGCTCATTTCAGCAGTGAAATCAGAAAAACCGGTGCAAAAAGATGCCCCGGCTTCCCACGCAGCGGTAGCCCATGCACGAGTGGGACTGGTTAATAACCTTATTATATAAGCCACCTTAGTACGATCCGAAGGGAAGGTTGATGGTTGCAGGCTGAAAATTAGGGAACATTGAGATAGAAACGAACGACAGGTTTCCAGATCGCCATTATATTGTGGGGGCGGAGGTAGGCTAGGTTCGCTGACCGGTGGGGTAGCGGTCGTCGACTGGAACAGAGCAGCTGTACCTGAGCCGCTAACTCCGTTAACCCGACATTAAACGAATCCAGCGACTCACTGATCGCCGTGAGCGCAGAGTTATGTCGTCCCAACAACGTACCCTGCCTCCCCAGGGCTTTGGTGAGCTGTTGCAGATTCGACTGATCCACAGGCTCCATCCCAAAGTGGCGAGATCTTCTATCAGGGATTGGGGTCGTGGAAAGAGGGAGGACACTTCAGCGGGTCAGGCAAATGCAAGTGGTTTATTTAAACTGATACAATCCAGGGCAAAAAGCAGAAACGGGATTCTGGGCTTGTGGTTGGGGGACAGGTAGGGGTCAGGCGATCAGCGTCGGAATCCGGGGGGGGCAAGGCAGGCTCAGGTCTGGGGACAGGTGGGAGGTCGGGCGATCAGCGTCGACGGGGTATCCTCGGAGCGGTCCATGACAGATGTCCAATGTCCTAGCTGGAGGGTCAGCTTTGAACAACTGCTCAAAGTAGCTGGCCCAGTAGGTCACAACTGCAGTGTCATCCGTAAGGACCGTTCCATCATCCGCCCTGACTGCAAGTCCCTGAGGAACAGATTCAGATGTATGTAATGCTTCAATTCCTCTGTAAGCAGGACGTGGGTTACTAGACCACAGATGATGTGTCACCTGCTCACAGATTCATCTAACAAACACCTCCTTATCTGCCCTCAGAACCCTCACAGCTGTCTTCCTCAGTTCAAAGTCAAAGTAAACTTTATTGTCATTCGGACCATACATTTCGAGAGTGCATAGTACAACGAAATTGCGTTTCTCCTGGCTCCATGTGCAAAACAGAACAAAATACGACAGGCTACACACAATACAGAACTACATGGAGACTACCATTCAGCACATTCCCGGTACAGACTGGAGTTGCCACCAAGCACTGCGACCGCTCTCCATTAAATCCATGGTGCGCTGTGAGATCTTCAGGGTTGCTGAGGGTTGTGATGTGGAATGTGATGTGGAAGGTCTTCCACATCACATTAGAGTCAGCAGTCACACTCAAGTCTGCAAGTTCCTCACACAAACTGCGTGCAAACTCATCAGAAACACCTTGATCTTGGAGTCTGGCCAGCCTCATTCTCCTAGTATGTGATAGCCTACTGCATCTAAGCTGAATCTTCAGAGTAGCAACAACAAGTCTGTGGTCAGAATTCACAAGCTGGGAACTTCTGTAGACCCTGCACTTCTGCAGGAGCCCAAGAGGATGTGATCGATCTCCTTCGCCACACCACCAGTATTGGAGTACCAAGTCTAACAATGCAACTTAGTGCATTGGAACCAGGATCCAGCAAGCCGCAGCCCCTGACCTTTTGCAAAGTCGAGGAACATGGAGCCACTCTCCCCGCATTCTCCAGACCCCTGGGGACTGATACAATCCTCATAGGCAGCCCTGTCAGTGCCTGTGGTTGCATTGAAGTCACCCATGACCAGAGGAGTGTCACCTCGTGGGCACCCATCAATCACCAAACAAAGTTGCGAGTAAAATGTCTCCCTCACTGAGACATCATTCACTGTGGTTGGAGCATATACTGAGACAACAGACAATATACCCAAGGAGTGCCTTAGCTTTAGTGTGATAATATGCTCGTTGAAAGGAGTGACATCAGACACCATCAGGAGGAGCCAATCCACTACAGAAACAGTTACTCCCTGAGTGTGGCAGCCACCATAGCGACCTACAGAGATCTGGCCACTCCTCAGTCTGTGTACCTCCGAGAGTGCCGCCACCAAAATGAGGAGTTTTTGACGCTCCCCACGAAAGCAGAGGAAGATAGTCATCTTGCCAGAGAGACAAGACATTACACGTGCCTACTCGGATGAGTCACCTCAAATTGGGACCCATATGCGTCCATGAAGCAGGTGAAGCCTCAGAACCACACCAGCCCTGATCCCCAACAGGCCTCACCCTACTAGCTTTCCAATGGTTTTGACTCTTCCAGGGATGAGGCTCCCGAAAGCCTTCCCCCATTCTCTTCAAGATGCATGCACCCTTCCTGTGGGTGGCTGCAGCTAGAGCTACTCCCACGGAGAGCGGAAGGGCATCGTGCCTGTTTAGAATGGGCTGCTGTGAAGTATTTTATGATGGCTGGAATGCCAATCCTGCCATCAACCTCCAAAAATCAGGATTAGACGATTGCTTGAGTTTTCCTGCCATTCTGCATTGCTGTATTATTGCTTGAATGCGGTCCTTTTAAGGGCTTCATTAAAAGAGCAACTATGGCCAATTCCACGCCTCCTTGTGTTCGTTCACCGGCGCCATTACAATGCCTCGGTGTGCCTGGCACCACAGCAAAAAATAAAACAGAGGAAACACTTAAGAGATCTCCTGTCTAGCATAGCAAAGTTACAACAAGCAGGTTGATAAGAGCTAACAGTAATCATCAGCGGAATTACAAATAAAAGATACACTAACATATATAGGCATGTATCGCAAACTAGCATCCCTGCTATCCAATGAATCATCCTTTTGCACAATACTAAACTAAAACACAACTAAATTAAAATACATGTACAATACACTTGTACATACTAACTAAGATATGAAACAAGTAAAAAACGTACAGCCATTGTTTTTGAAGACGTACAAAACACAGGAAAACTTTAACCTTGCGCATGCCCATGCTTTACACGCTACTGGAGGTTCCCTGTCCCACAATACAGAGCAAATGCATCAAACCAAAGGCAACATATCAAAATAAAAGTTGGTCACAAGCTCAGTGTAACTTGATATGGCATATCAAAATAAAGGTCAATTACTGCAAACAATTCACAACCTTCCTTCTCTGAATACATCAGACACCAGAAGAGAATTGTCATAGACCAGATCGCGGAATCCCCGATGACGACATATGACCACATACCCTGGTTATCCTAAGTGCAAAACTACAATAGTGGCCAAAAGGTTTGAGAATGATTGTATTGGTTTTCACAAAGTTTGCGGCTTCTGTGTTTGTAGATGTTTTTGTCAGATGTATCTATGGTATACTGAAGTATAATTACAAGCATTTCGTAAGTGTCAAAGGCTTTTACTGACAATTACATTAAGTTTATTAAAAGAGTCAATATTTGCAGTGTTAGCCCTTCTTTTTTAAGACCTCTGCAATTCGCCTTGGCATGCTGTCAATCAACTTCTAGGCCAAATCCTGACTGATGGCAGCCCATTCCTGCATAACCAATGCTTGGAGTTTGTCAGAATTTGTGGGCTTTTGTTTGTCTACCAGCCTCTTGAGGACTGAGCACAAGTTCTCAATGGGATTAAGGTCTGGGGAGGTTCCTGGCCATGGACTCAAAATGTTAGTGTTTTGTTGCCTGAGCCACTTACATCACTTTTGCCTTATGGTACGATGCTCCCTCATGCTGGAAAAGGCATTGTTCATCACCAAACTGTTCTTGAATGGTTGGGAAAAGTTGCTCTTGGAGGATGAATTGGTACCATTCTTTATTCATTGCTGTGTTCTTAGGCAAAATTGTGAGCGAGCCACTTCCTTTGCTGAGAAGCAACCCCACATTAACTATATTATTTTATTATTAGCCACTGCAGCTATCTGCTACCTTAATGATAACAAATGGCTAACGTGTTTGTTGGCTAACTGCTTATAGATAAACGGTTAATGTTAAGGTGTGTGCCGGCCAAGTTAACATTTTTGATAAGTGTTTAATAGTTCAGTGTTGCTGGAACGTGAGCTTTACTTACCTCGCGAAATTTATCATAATGACCAGGACTTAAGATGTTTCACCAAGTTTGACGTGCTACTTGACTTCATTGCCACAACTTTGTAGCACTGTTTGCATAGAGGCTTATCGACATCCTTTCCATGCTTGTCTGCAAAATACTTCCAAATGGCACTTTTGCTTTACTAAAGCAGCTTGCGAAGTGCCTTCAACTGCAGGATATGCCATGTTCAGCCAACTCTGTATGCGAGCGTTAACAAGCGTGAATGCTTTCAGCAGACTATTGAGAGGAGAGGAGGGGCTACGCGAGAGTGTGTGTGTGCGTGCTTGCACGCGCACCTGGGCTGTAGCAGTGCTGTGTGAAGTGTGGTGAATGAGGCGAAAACTGCACTGTTGGTATCAATAATGGAGAAAATGAGTATCTAATCAGATACTAATTTTTAATATCGATTAGTATCTGAGAATCGAATTTTTTGACAACCCCACTTTTCATTATTTTCAACTCCAGCGTCAGCTATATCTTCCATTTCTGATCTTTCGCGGTACATTTTTAGTGGTGCAGCAGTGAAAAAGGTTCCCCCTTAAACAGTTTCCAGCTGCGCCACTTTCCAAACGTTGTTCAGGCTATTTAAACCGGTATTGCGGTATAAGAAAAATTCATATCATGACAATAAAAAAAAATGTGTCAACCAGTTAAAAAACTTCACGATTGGCTTCTTAGCTGCTTTGAACTGTGGCACTGTGTCATGGCTACTAGGTGGAAGTTTCTCATGAGTAAAGCCCTAGGTTGTTGGTTTGATATGTATCAGTTAAGCAAACCAATTCTATCCATCCATCCATCAATTGATCCATCCATTTTTTGTACTGTAATTCTAAAGGAGGGGTAAATACCGGTTGACCTCCGCAGACCAGCAAGACATCCACATCCCGACAGATTGAATGTGGACCAACCTTAGTGAAGTACTTGTAGCGAAGGATCTCCTGCAAAGTAGGGCGATCCTGTGGATTCACTTGGAATATCTTGCTGATTAGTTTCTGAGCTGCCACAGAGAAATTCCTTTCAGCTGTGTGCCAATATTCATTTTTCTTTTCTCTTTCAAGAATAGAAAGCATATTTGTATATGTTACAAATGTGTCTTCTTAAATTGCTAAGCAGATTTTAATAGCCATGGTGACCTTAGGCCGTGAGGAGGGTTGAGAAGGTATACGTACATGACACAGCCCAGTGCCCAAACTTCTGCTTCTGTTCCATGTCCCTCCTGTTTTCACACTTCTGGAGCCATATAACATGGTGTTCCACAAACTTCTCTACAACACACACAAATGGAAAACATTAAGCATGCATGTGCTTTAGCTTGCTGTGATTTGAAAGCTTTGCCAGGGATTCTGCAAAAGAACACCTACAGTACTTCTCCCTCGGCTCCAGCTTGGGTGCCAGTCCAAAATCCCAAATTTTCAACTACATTTTCTCACTTACAAACAAATTGTCTGAAAGACCAACAAATTTGCATTAAGTATAGCGTCAAACACTTCATCAAACTGCAGACTTTACCAAATTGCAAACTTAACACTACACAGAAATCCACATGAACTATACTGACCTTATCATGTCAAATGCCAGCATTATTATACAGAGAACTAAGCAAAGCATGTGTGCACGTACACGTACCTAAATTGTTGTCTCTGTGGACATAACCTTAGTGGTGGATGCATTTCAACCCCAAAATCAGCTGTCGCATATAATAACGAACTTCAGGGTCAGTCAGAGTCCCTCAAGCTTTCAAGATGTCACAAAGTGTCTGGGCAGGGAGAAATAACAGCAGCCTGAATCACCACAGTCTTAGCCCTAGTAAAATGTCTGCAAAAGTAAGGGACTCACCTGCCTACTGCACAGCTCCATGAGTATGTATATGTACTGCCGGTCTTCAAAACAGTGTGAGAATCCCAGCACATTCCCGTGCCGCAGTTTTTTCAAAATTTCGAAATGTGGACACTGAGTGAAACACACCATCTCATCAGGTAAAAGGGAAATACAAATAAACTGCAAAGATGGATGACATTAAGCACAATTCATACCACATACCTCATCCAGTCCCCAGGAATACAAAGGTATGACCTTCACAGCAAAGGTGTCACCGCTGAAAAGGTCTGTCATTTTATAGCACTAGCCATAAGCAACCTAAAAAATACATCAATGTGTTAACAACTAAAGAAATTCTGCAACGTCTATTTCTGATTCATCCTATTCAAGCATCTCCTCTCCAAAGAAAAACATATACCCGAATCATTTTCGACGACAACTTTGTAATGAATACCTGTCCCAAATGCTCGTCTCTGCTGTAAGACCTTAATGTGTTGGGATTGATTACAATTTCAGCCACTTCGGGTCCCATCTAAGCACAGGCTGATTCATTGACAGCCATGATTTCTTAAGAGAAGCACAGATCAGTAACTAATCCGCAGAAAGTTCGATATGGGTAGTGAGCTCCCAAGTTCTAAGACGAGGAGGTAAGGAGCATGAGCTGATTACAACATGTTGCCGCACTCACCAACCTCAGTGCAGCCATGTGGCGGACTATACCTCAGCACCACACCAGTCCAAATAGAATGGTGTAAGTTTTTTTTTCCAGTGGCTGGAGTGCCAATCCTGCCACCAACCCCCAAGTTTTTCTGGACTGGATGTAGATTAACGTCATACCCAGGCTGAAGGGCCCAATGGGCATTCACACGATTCGAACCAGCAATCTTCCAATTGCTGGCACAGATCCCTAGCCTCAGAGCCACCACTCCAGCCTCCGGCGAGTTCTAAGTGATGTAAAAAAATGTCACTGGCATACTGTAACCAGCCTTGTGATGCGACCATGGCAGTGGGCCAATCTAAACTCACCCACATGCATGTGTTTTATCTGGTTTATTTATGTGTTCTTATCCGTGCTGTCTTCCTACGCAAATGTCAATACGTTTTGTTTTGTTTTTAACTCTTGGCTACATGTAAGTGTTTTTCAATGTATATTTTTTACGTATTGTATCTCCGATCCAATGTAAAGCGTCTTTGAGTATCTTTAAAAGCGCTCTATAAATAAAATGTATTATTATTATTATTATTATAAACTTGATGTTAGATACTGTAGATATGTCACCACATCAAAAATTTGATGGACGGGAAAAAAAAAAAAAAACTTTCATAACAGACAATTTCGGGAAGAAAAAAAAAAGCATTATTTACACCAAAAATTTTGTTTCGGTAATGCAGTATCACATGCTCAAGAGTAAAGCCCAAAGGTGTTGGTTTAATACAACATGCCCAACTTTCCCTAAAAGCTGGGAACCCTTTAGCTTTTTTTAGAATAGTAAAAGTAAGATCCTACAGGCTCTTACTGTAAGGTACTGAAGCCTAACGGATTAAAATAAACAATACTACACTAAAGACTGCACTACTCTGTGCAGTCATACTGTTAATATAGACTACTGTACACAGATACTAAGATAGCAATTGCCTAGCAAATGAACAAAGAAACCTTTTGTATGAAAACAAAGCAGCCAACAACTGCTTTCCTTAATTCCATCCCTCTTCCTTCTCCTTTATTCCTTTTTGCATTTCTGAAATCCCGACTTGGGGTGGACACTCTTCGCATGCAGTATATATCTAGCCCACTAGTGAACAAGCATATCATACTGCATAAAATGTCAACTCTAAGCGGTTAGTTTGCTGCTGCAACATTTTGACTTGCTGAACTACAGGTCAATGTCTTGTCTTTTTGAAGAAAGGTGCTGAATCTGGACTAAGCCGTTTTCCTCACACGGGATGGCTACCTAAAGATAATTTCCACTTTCGTTACGTTTCCACTGTTACGTTAAATTTCATTACATGGATGCCCATTGATGGAACAGAATGCAAAGTGCTGCACCTCACGGAGACAGGTGAAATGCACACCAGTAACAATAGCTAGAACCTCATTTTATACGCACACACAGATAGGGCAAGGTCACCTAAACTATACTCCTTTGTAAACCATCTATAAATTATGCTAAATTATGTTTCTGGATTATGTTCAGCCATCTCACATACTTTTGGCCCAAATATAACGGGGAAACATTATTTCCTGAAATGCAGGATATCTGGTGAACCCTGCTAAAACAAACATGCAGCAATTCTGGACTTCAAGACTGATGAGACTAGTTTATACACATGTAATTACTGTATGTACCTAAATGATTTTCAGCAATCTCACATGCGTTGTTGCCCAAATATAAAGTGAAACACTATTTCCTGAAATTCCGGGTATTTCCTTCCTGCTAAAACACACATGTAGTAACTCTGGAGCCAATGTCCCTACAATGTGATAAAAATCTGTTATTTTGATGTTGTTAGTAATTAGCAATTAATAGCATGGCATCTTGAAGGGGATGGGGGAAAGCATTCAGGAGCCTCATACCTGGTAGAGTCGAAACCGTCGGAGAGCTAATAAGGTCAGGCCTGTTGGGGATCAGGGCTGGTGTGGCGCTGAAGTGTCTGCTGCTGCATGGCGGCACTTGGGTCCCAATCTCAGGCAACCCATCTGGGAGGGCACGTGGAATGTCTTGTCTCTCCGGCACCATGACCATCTTCCTCTGTTGTCGGGGGAGCTTTGTGAACTCTGTATTTCGGTGGCAGCACTCTCTGAGGTATGCAGACTGGAGAGTGGCCAGATCACTGAAGGTGGGTACACCTACTTTTGGTCTGATCGCTATGATGGCTGCCATGTTCAGGGAGTAGCTGTTGCTGTAGCGGATTGGCTCCTCCCGATGGTGTCTGATGTCACTCCTTTCATTTGCAAATTATCAGACTAAGGCTAAGGCACTTCTTGAGTGTCTTGTCTGTTGTCTCCGAGTATGCTCTGACCGCAGTGAATGATGTCTCGTTGAAGGAGATATTTTACTTGCAACTTCTCTCAGTGGTTGGTAAACGAGGGATTTATTATAGAGAACACGAGGAACATGCGAGGCAAGACAAGACGGGACGTCAGACTTCAATGACTGGGAAAAACATACCTAACGCAGACTTAAATACATAAGAATAATGACAGCAACAAGAAACAGCTGGTTAACATGGGGAATCCACACGAGGTTAACGAGGGGGTGTGGCACACGGAAGGACAATCAGGACAGAGACCTTCCGTGATAACTCGTGGCCATAGGTGGAAATTACCGGGAGAACATTTTAAACTGAATTTGAGGAAACACTTTATACAGCGTGTAGTTAGAGTATGGAATAGTCTTCATGTTCAAGTAGTGCAGGCTAAAACACTGGGTTCCTTTAAGTCAGAGCTAGATAAGATTTTAACAACTCTGAGCAATTAGTTAAGTTCTCCCCAAACAAGCTTGATGGGCTGAATGGCCTCCTCTCATTTGTAAATTTCTTATGTTCTTAAGACCTTGAAGGTTGCCGAGAGTTGGTGTTGCTGGTGTTCCAAGAAGGTTTTTCATCATACAAAGTAATCGAAGCATTATGTATATCTGAATCTGTTCCTCAAAGGCTTTCAGTCAGGGCAGATGATGAAACGATCCTTACGGATGACACTACAGTTTTGACCCGCTGGGCCGCCTACTTTGAGAAGTTGTTTAAAGCTGACCCTCCGGCTAGGACGTTGGACATCTCTGGGTCCACTGTTCTCAAGGCTGATCCTCCAATCCGCTGTGAACTACTTAATCTCACTGAGATCGCACGGGTTGTGAATCAGTTTGGGGTAGGGAAGGCCGCAGGGATCTGTCATATCTGGGGTGAACTTCTCCAGGCTGACGGTAAGGCTGTCCTCCTGGCATTGCAGGCAATCTTTGCTTCCATTTGGGAGTCAGGCGTCATCCCAACTGACTGGAAAACGAGACTTGTAGTGCCTATCTGGCAAGGGAAGGGTGATCGCCCAGATTGTGCCAACTACAGGAGGATAACACTGTTCTCAGTGCCAGGTAAGGTCCTTGCTAGGGTCATCCTTAATGGGATCCGTGATCACTTGCTCGCCTATCAGCGGCCAGAGCAGTCTGGTTTTACGGCAAAGAAGCCTACCATTGACTGCATCCTTGCACTGAGGGTTCTCATTGAGCACAAGCGTGTATATCGGCAGAGGTTCTTTGAAGCATTTTCATAATGCATTTGACTCAGTTGAACAAGTTGCCCTGTAGGACATCCTGAGACTTCGTGGTATCCCCCCAAAGCCTCTGGACGTCATGGCTGGCCTGTACACTGGTACGTTGAGTGCTGTGCAGAGTGGAGGGAGAACCTCTGCATTCTTCCCAGTTGATTCTGGAGTTTGCCAGGGGTGTGTTCTTGTTCCGACTCTGTTCAATGCTTGCACGGCCAGGGTGTTGGGCAGGGTTGAGGGGTGCAGCGGTAGAGGGGCATTTGTTGGTTAAGAAAGTTTTACTGATCTTGACTTTGCCGACGATGCTGTGATCTTCGCAGAGTCAATGGAGGCTTTGATGAGGGTTCTTGATTGAGCAAGGTGCCTGAGTGTCTGGGATTGCGAGTATCCTGGATAAAAACCAAGATCCAGGCCTTTAATGACTTCTTAGGCACAGCCATCCATAGTATATGGATGACTGCAGGAAAGGTGTCGACCTCGTTGAGAGATTTACTTACCTTGGCAACAACATTTATGCCTCTGGTGACTCAGATGGATTGGGAGAGCTTGAGGGGTCATGAGGTTGTTGGAAAGGGGTGTGTGGCGATCCCAATATCTTTGCAAGAGGTCCAAGTCTTTAGATTCCTGGTGCTCCCCGTCTTGCTGTATAGCTGTGAGACATGGACGCTACCCAGTGAGCTGAGATGAAGACTGGACTCCTTCGACACTGTGTCGAAAGAGTGGTTGCTAGAGGAGTCCCGAATGAGGCACATTAAGTGCATTGTGAGAAAGTGTCAGTTACAGCACAACAGCTATGTGGCAAATTTCCCTGAGGGTGACCCTGCTTGCAGGATCCTCATTACTGAGGATCCGAGGGGCTGGACCAGGCCCAGGGGATGCCCACGTAACATCTGGCTGTGGCAGATGGATGGTCATTTCTGGAAGGTGGGACTGGACTGTGAGTCTGCCTGGGGGGTCACCAGCCGGGATCCCAAGGAGTTTCGCCATGTGCTGGGTGCGGCAACGTGCTGCATCAGTGCATGTTCCCCAACCTGACCTGAAAATTGTACATTCTGACTTGCACTAAATTACACTGTCATGTGACATTGTAGTTTCACAAATCATGTTTCTGTCAAGACAATACTGGTAAAAGTCATTGTCACTAGATGATAACTGACAATGAGAGGCATCAAGGACTGAAATTTTTTATGTGTTTTAGCGCTCAGAAAAAGTTGTTTTTTGTACATTGTCTTGTACATTTTTTTAAATGATCTTAAATTCTGCAACAGTGTAATTTTGAGAGCTAAGGGCACTGAAAATGCAAGACATCAAGTTCTGCCAACCAACTGTGGTTTCACAGCAGCACTGTATTGTTAATCAGTGCCTTCTCAACTGTCGGGATGTTTGGTAGTAAGCATGATGCGCAATAGTGAGTAGTTTTGTAACTCAGCTGATGGAACAGCAGGAGCAGTCCCACATTTGTTTTTTTCTGATTGAAGCAGGTTGGCCGCTGAAAGCAGACTTTTGCTGCTGTTTTGTCTTTTATCAATGTTTCGCTGGTTATACGATGTGATCGCCGTGGATCACTGGTGTATGTCTAATGTGGACCAGTGATACCTGGACTTTTTGCATCGTTTGTTTCAATTGTGATTTCTTTTCTCTTTGTAGGGCAGCCTGCACGCTGCCTGTAGTTTTTTTTTGGTTTGTCTTGTTAGTTTACTGCTTTGTATGCAATTATTTTGTTTGGTTAAGTTCGTGTTTTTTATGCTTGCCTTGAGATTGGGGGTATTAAAATTGATTATTTTGTATTTGTGTGTTTTTCTTTTGTTGGAGTTCTTTTTGTGTTTATTCTGTTTTGTATTAGTCTTGGATGGTAGTGAAGACATCGGGGGGACGTAAGGTGTCTTGTCTATGTTTCAGGGTTAATGGCCTAGAGCTGCCAGCTCAGAATCCTCCCTGTTGGTGGTGGTGGTCCTCACTTTGTGTGGTATAGATTATTTGGTTTTAGTCCACTTAGTGTGTGTGTGTGTGTGTGTGTGTGTGTGTGCACGTGTGAGCACAAGAGCACCCGAGTATTCACACAGCCCCAGTCTGGGGTGAGTCCCTTTTGTCCATTATTTTTTTTTGGAGTGTAATGAAAATACTAATTTGAGTCATGTCTCTGTTCCACTTCAGTTGACTGAACTTCTTTGCTTGCAGCTCACTTCCACCATTCTTGGTACCTTCACCTGGGTGAAATTCCTTGGGTGGCATAGTCAGCTATTAATTGGGCTCAGGTACTTTTAGACTGTACTGTAAATTGACTTCCGGGGCATCGCTCTTTATTTTTATAATGACTCAATGGATATCATTTAGGTGCATGGTACTCTGAATTAGCTCTGTCTTCATTTTTATACTAACTTCCTGGCAGAGGTGGGGACTTGCAACTCAACTCAGACTCAAGTCACAAATTTGATGACTTGTGACTCTACCTGGCAAAGCTGATTGAAAGATTTGGATTTTACTTGGACTTGAGGGCAAATGACTCAAGACTTAGCAGATCCTGAAAGGGCCTCTGACACGGCCTCTCGTTTGCGCTCTTTCTGCTTCTTTTTGCAAATAGGGTTAGCAGGAGCAGGGGACAGTTCGGGCAGCACTACGGGCGAGGCATGAGGCAGCCCACAGTCCAAATGCACCTGCCATATCATGGCTTCTGCCACTCCACCCCTTAAGTGCTGCAAGTTGGCTCGTACCTCCTCTGCGAGGTACGAGTTGTCGGGAGGGGAGATCTGCTCCAAGATCTCAACCGGTAGCGCACAGGATCCAACGAGATTGGGTGAAAACGGGGTTTATTTGAAAGCTGACAAATCAGGAACACCGTACATACAAAGGATGGACGTCAGTGACCGGACTGAGGAAACATATCCTAACGCCGACTTAAATACACCAGACTCATTAACAAGAACGAGAAACAGCCGGTAACACGGGGATTCCACATGGGGTAGATGAGGGGGCGTGGCACACGGGAGGATCGGACGAGCAGGGCATGACAATATTCTTCTGCAGAGCATTTGTAGTCGCATGTGAAAGTGGAGGAAGAATGTTACCTCATTCTTATTAAAGCTCCTTCTTGTTAAAATGTATGTTTTATTGCTGTAGTTTGCTGTAATGTTGTGTTGAATAAGGATCTTTCCTAGGTAGTTAGCTAGCTAGGAAGCTCACAAGAACAGTACAGTGGAACCCCCATATCCACTGATTTGGTAACCGCGGTCTCAGTTTAATTTATAAATTAAACTTCATCATAGGTATGTAAGTGCACGAAAAACAATTTATAGTGTTCGCTACTATCCACAGTTTCGGAACTCTGCGGTAGGTCTTGGAACGTATCTGCCATCGATACGAATGCACTACTATATTTAATATTTGACAGTTTTCTAACATTGATATCAGCACAGGGTTGCCAAATTTGGTCAACTGGCTGGAGAGAATTTTCAATTCAAGACAAGTCTACACACACATGCATACACATTTACTTATATGTAACTTCTATTACCTTAGTAAATAACAATAAAAATAAATAATGGTCTGTAGGGTTTGCAAACTACCTCAAAGCTTTTGATGGAGCTAATATTTGTCATGCCCTGATCATGCCGGTCCTCTTGTGTGCCACGCCCCCTCATCTACCTCGTGTGGAATCCCCGTGTTACCAGCTGTTTCGAGTCATGTTGATCGCTGTTGTGTACTTAAATCTGCGTTAGAGTATTTTTCCCCAGTCCGGTCATTGATGTCGCTGTGTTCCTGAGTGTGTGATCCCTTAATAAATCTCATGTTTACCCAACTCCATGATTCCCTTTGCCTGCTTCCCTGCTCCGTTCCTGCTTCGAATGTATGACAATATTAGGTTTATAATGAAATAATATAGATTTGCTGTAAAACTTCTTGCTTAAGAACCTGAAAGTGTGAGTGTCATTTTTCATTTCATTGTTTTCATAATTCAGTTATACACAACCATGAACATCATGCAACCATCAAAGCTTGCTACCAGGAGTTCAGTTATAGCTGCTCTTAGCTTGAATAATGTCTTTGAATCCGATGCTAATGTCTTCGAGTGGGATGCTTCAGTTTCAAGTTTTATTGTCATATACAGATAACAATGTAGCATCATTACCTGTAATGAAATTCTTAGACTTGTGTTCCCCCCAGCTTTACATAAACATACAGAAAAGTATACAGATAAAAAAAAATAATAAAAATAATGGGTAATAAGAAAATAACATTATTAGAATTTGTTAGTATTTGCAAGTATTAAGAGATAATTTAATATTTACAGTATTAATAGCACAAATAATTGTGCAAAATTGTGCAGTGAGGATTTAAAGTGGCATTGTTTAAAGTGACATTGTGAAGAGTCCAGTAGTTGTGGTGAGTGTATATTGGGGTGTGCAGAATGTCAGCAGTTCAGAAGCCTGATGGCTTGTGGGTAGAAACTGTCTCTGAGTCTGCTGGTGTGGGTCTGGATCAATGTGCGAAATACCCGTCAATATTCGGGGGGGTCCCCATCTCCCTATTGTTGCGCAATACCGATCTTGAGACCTCCTTAAAATTTTGCTTTTGAGGCTTTCGGGGGGTCTCGTGGGTTAATTGGGGGTGTCGGAACCCCCCCGTATTTCGCACACTGGTCTGGATGCTCCTGTACCGTCTGAGAGAGCCGACGTCCTGGCCAGAACTGCCACGCTGGGGTGGTGGCTGGGATGACCCACCGGAGGGGTGCAGTGGTGCAATCATCAGGGTGATCCCCGAGGGGTCCCACTCGAGCTCCTCCTCTGCCAAGGGGGAAGCAGCGGTGGTCCGGTAGTCCAGGACCTCCTCAAGGACAGGGATGGGGGCCATGGGAGCCAGGGTTATGGGGGAAGGATCCAGGGGATCAGGGATCTCCCCAGGGACGGGGGCCGGGGTTACAGGAGCAGGGTCTGGGGGATCAGGGACCTCCCCTGGAGCAGGAACCACAGGGATTGGAGCAGGAACCAGGGGGACCGGGACAGGAACCATGGAGGGTGGAGCAAGAACCGCTGGCACAGGAACCATGGAGGGTGGAGCAGGAACTGCTGGGACAGGAACCACGGAGGGCGGATCAGGAACCACGGAGGGTGGCATAGGAACTGCTGGCACAGAAACCACGGGGGGGGAGCACAGGAACCACAGGAGGGCGATGCAGGCTTTCGGTGCCTGCTTGGGCGAAGCGGTGACGTCAGGCACAAACACTGCCGAATTGAGGATCGGGAGGCAGCGGACTCCAAGACGGCCCCTAGGAAGACCTCCGGCGCGTCCTCCCGTCTTCGGCTTTTCCATTGTTTCTTCTGTCCTGCAGCTTGTGGCGGAGACCGGGGCACCTCTGGTAGCTCTGACAGCGGTCCATAGGGTAGTCCGCTGTCCATGGCTACCCACCGCATCATGGAATCTGCCACCCCTCTCCATATCCGCTGCAAGGTGCGCGTCTTCGGACAGGGACATCTTTTCTAAAATGTCCCTCGTCAGGAAGGCAATGGCTCCAGCCGCGGGGTCATCCCTTACCTCGGGCTGATCGAGCTAATAGATCACCTCGTCGCACAAGCTGAGGTATTCTTCCTCAGTGAGGGGAGGCGTCTTCTATGGGAGTCCTGTCATTCTGTCATGACACAGACTGGGGAAGCAGGAGCAGGCAGACGGAGAATTGGGAAACGAGGAGTTTATTAGGGAGAACAGCTAGGCACACAGGGCAAAACAGGTAGCGAACTTCAAAGACAGGACTGGGGAAGCATACTTTGATGCGGACTTAAATACATAGGACTAATGAAAACAACTCGAAACAGCTGATGTCACGGGGATTCCACATTAGGTTAATGAGGGGGCGTGGCACACAGGAGGATCGGATGAGCAGGGCATGACAAGTATAAGTATGCTCTTGAGCTGCAAAATTCTGAATGAGAGTTGGTTTCCACTTGTTCATTGTCACTGACTGATCATTCTTCTTTAGTAAACTGATGCTTAACAATGTCAAAGATACCCATTTCAACTTTGCTAAGCTCCATAGTACAGTAAGTACAGTGCCCTGTTTGCACTGTTAAAAGAAAGCACTCCCATGTATTTTTCAGATCTCAAGACACAGTATAATAGCAAACAAAAAAAAGTCACACAGCACTCAATAACGCAAAAACGTCAAAATGGCAATAGAAGAACAACCAAATCATGTACTGTGGGAACCAAAAACACAACAATGCTGTATCACTGCAATTAGTGGAAAATATAATTTACGTGATGGCCTAATGGTTAGGAAAGCATGCTTGTAATCAAAAGATTGCTGGTTTTCCTGATCACCGAGGTACCCTGAGTAAGGTATGCCCCCCAAGTTTCTCTTGAATTAGCTGCGCCATGCTATATCATGATGTCACATATGAGTTAAATGCAGAGGGCACATTTCGCTGTAGTGGTGTGTCAACAATGACAATTAATCACTTCCCTAGGTGTGTTTTATTTTTTTGCCTTAGCAGTGTTTACTGGAATCTACAACTTGCTGTGGGTGTATATAATTTTTCTGTGCTTTTCAGTGTTTCTCTCTTTTAATTACATTTTTACGTGTAATTTTACATATGTAAGTAAAATATTACTGTTGTTATTGTACACAACTGGGAGATTAACACCTGTTTAATTTGGGGTTTTAAGACTGGGTCACTTTGTTTCAGTTTGGGTCAATGTTTGTATGATATAGTAGATATAATTTATAATTTAATCAATAGAACTGATTCTATCACTAGGTGGCACTGTTGGACAAAGAATTTCTCACAAAAAGTGAAAAGGAAATATACTTTTACAGGTGTGGTAGATTTGTACAGGAAGGGAGGTGCCTGTTGTCAATGTGCCCGATTGCCCAAATTATCCACAGAATATTCAACATTCACAATTGTCAAGCTCCACAACAATGTTTGTTTACAAAGACAGATGAAACTGAGAACAAGAACAAGAGAACTGAGAACAAAGAAAAGTTCCATCAGTGCTGTTTTCGCCGATTAATAGACATTGGATTTGAATATTTTTTGTTGTTTAGGTTTGGTATTTGTGTGGCATAATATTTCTTTTGGCCTGTACAAGAATCAGTGAAAGTAACTACAGTAATTAACTAAGTAAGTAAACAAACAGTCAGACAGACTGACTGAGTCCCTGACTGACTGATGATAGATAGATAGATAGATAGATAGATAGATAGATAGACTGATGAACAAACGAATGAATGAATGAAAACTCAAAAGAATAAAACAAACTAATAAAAGTCTCACCAGAAGGATGCAATATCCTCCTGAGACCCAAGGAAAAAAAGTGTCTTTCATTTTCAGGTTATTTGTGATTTTCTATGTCTTTGGAGGAAATAAAACATCTTACAATTTAGATTTTTTCAAATTTAT
>JAODKC010000044.1:23790190-23810057 GCA_026777985.1 Mormyrops attenuatus | reverse complement strand
GGGGGGGGGGGGGGGGGGGGGGGGGGCCGGGGGGGGGCCGGCGCCGCCGGCCGGGGGGGCGGGGCGGGGCGGGGGGCGGGGGGGCGGGGCGGCGGCGCCGCCCCCCCCCCCCCGAGGTGAGTGAAGCGCAGGTGGCAGTTCTGTTCCTGAAACTTGGTCTTTTTGGAAATGGAGATGCTAGTGACCTCAGGATGACGCTCATAGCGCAGAGGCGTGGAATTCCATGTCGCTAACACTAGCTAACAAAGACTGGATCCCTCTCAGTCCTTCTCATCAGCAGTCAGGGTTTCACTCCCATTATTTTTAATACTTATTTATCAGCTATTTTGTCATTCTCTTTTTAAACATTTTTGCTTGAGGTGACTTCAGGCAGCCTTTAATATATACAGGAAAACTGCTAAAACTACCAGCATGGATATATAGTATGTAACCGTACAATAATCCTAAGCACTGAAAGAAAATGTTTGAAGCTATTTATCTCGGTTGTAAGTATATATTTGCTCCGGAAAGGAAAAACACAATTTAATATAGGAACATATGCCAATTAACAGTAACACAATAAAAATCTAATAAGAATTTCTTTTGTTCTCCAAAAAGTTATGGATGTCTTGTTGGTTCCTAAACCTCTCCTCAGAGGCACCCCAGCCATTACATGTACTAGTTTGAATTCAACAGCAGCTCAGCTCAATTAATTAATTAAATCAGTCAAACAACTCAGTGAGGTATTGATTGGCCAATCATGGTATGCTAGTGGTTGAGTCAACAAATACATGCATGTATTGAATGGTTGCTGGAAATACTGGGCTTACTCTAGGAAAGGTTTTGAAGTGGCTAAGCTGACACAGTTTGACAGACAGGTCATAGTTTTACACCAACGTGAAGATCACTTAAACATGATTTTCTTTGACTGCCTAAGACTTTTTCACAGCACTATATGTATAGCTTTTCCGTGAAAATGTTTATAATATAACTATAATTATATAATTATAATAATAATTATACAATTATAAAATATAATGGCATTAAGATAAAGAAATTCTGTTGCATACAGCATCAAGAAGTGCAGAGACAAACATACATATAATTCCAAACAGACAAGGTGCAAAGACAGTACACATAGTGCAAACAGAGTAATGTAGTGCAAACAGATTTAAAAGGTACACAGTGCACAAATAAATGAAATATTCTGAAAAACAGAATGTGACACCAAAAATAAATATTTAAAGACTGAGACATACTGAGGGAAAATTTCACAAATTTATTATTGGACTGTTGTTTAAAAAAAGCAGAAGGCCAGGCCTGTAAGTACAGTATTATGCTTCTGAGCCATCGATTTGTACTGCAGTTTTCAATCTTGAAGGCCAGACTGCAATGACATGCCAAACTGTACTGTAATTACCTCTGTTACTGTACATACTATGTGGCTATTCATTTTAACACCACTTAAGTCATTTAAAGGAATTCATTGAAATAATATTTATAATAAGTTCCATCATAGAACATTAAACTGGTTTACACAAATAAAAAATGTGCACAACTACTATATATATTTTTATGCATGGCACATTTAAAAAAACCTATATATATATACCACATTTTGATTCCATACGCTTCCAATGCAAGAAAAACAAAAGCACAAAAAAGCTTCTCCGAATGCCAAAGGGAGGGGAAGAGTAGAATTGCATACACAGAAAAGACCTAATGAAAAACAAGATGGATGCACTCTAAAGCAGATTGCCATATTATTAATTGCTTGCCCTCCTCTCCTACTGATAATGATGGGATGTATCCTGTCAAATGTGTGGGATTTATTTTATTTTGCCGGTTATTTATTGTTCTGTCCATCAGCAGGGTGGTGTGTTTGGAATAGTGAGATTTTAAATAATGACTCCTGTATTAATGTCTTCCTATTAATTCATCTCACACTGTTTTCCTACTGACACCTTCCTGCTAGTCTCCTTTTATTTCAAAAATACAGCTTTGTTGAATTATAATAATGGAAGTAAACCATTTTTGTAATCTCAGTATAAAGTGTATAAGATATTAATGTCATCTGGTGAGGCTTCTACAGTGTATACACACTTTTTAATGCATAATCACTTGTAAATTCAAGCATATGGATTTTCAGCCATGGTTTGTGTAATCCTTAAACTTCTTTTCTACTGTTTATTTCTGTGCTGCTCTGTACTGAACACTTTAGTCCTTATTTATAAAACCTTGGCTCAATGTTAAATTTGGCTTAAGGTCATGCATATATTAAATTGGATATTATAAATATTTACAATGCATATTTGAAGAGAAAAAAAAACATTTTACAGATATCTTTAGAAAAATCCAAATAAAAGGGCAAACATGCACATATCTTTCCTGCTTGACCCTAGGTGTTGGCGTTCCATTACCATAAGATAACTTTAAAACCTAAACCTCACAGGCCATAAATCAGATGTTCTGAGTCATCATTGTCCGAGACTGCGGAACAGCAAAAATGCTGAGGATCACGATGCGGGTGTGAAATCACTTGACCCCCAACATTAACCTTTCCAGAGTGAGTGAACCCCCTTGCTCCACAACAAGCAACAAAAGAAGGGCAGTTCTAATAAAATGCTGTGCTCACAGTGGATATTAAACACTGGCTTGGCAGTGGCATACATTCCACACCTTACACTGGCAATGTCAGCAGGCGTAGAGAAGGGGGTTGGGGGGGTAGCAGAGAGCTTTGGGTCATAAGGGTCCACAGGGGTGATAGTCCAAGCCTCATGGGATCGATGTTTTGTCATCTGGAGCTGTGTTTATCCACAGGGCCTGCTGCACACCACTTTGCTCCAGATCGATAAGTAACGGCCATGATTCGCCTTGAGCGTGCTACATTGCTGTTGACCTGCATGCCTCATCTGCTGAAGTGTAGTCAGGTTGCCGGCACTCTGCGGGCCAAACCGTGCCGCCCGCTGGTCCTCAATCTGTGGTTCACTGCACGGGACAGCAGGTGTCCACCCTGACCTACGGCTCTTTTTAGGTCGCCCCATCATTTGGCTCGCTTTGCATAGAAATAGATTATTTTAATTTGGGAATCTTGACAAATGATTGATTTCCATATATAACAACAATAAATGCAGGGTTAAAACAAAAAAAGTGTGCAATGTGTATTGGCTGGCTATTTCATACTCACTGCAAGCAAACTGAAAAATAATGTTTCGCTTCAGATTATGCTAGTAATAGCTGGTAAAATAGATATCACTTAATATCATTGGCTTCTAATACTTACGTAGCCTTTCCAGTGAGAGAAATTTAATTAAAAAAAAAAATCTAAAAAGATGCTTCAGATTAATTCACTTAATTGAGCATCTTGGTAATAAAAACTGCTAAATAAAATATAAAGTCAAGCTAAAATTTAAGTTTAAAGTATGTTGGACTAAGCATGCAATTTCAATACATTGTTTACTACAAATTATTTATGTAGGATAAGAAAGAACTTGAAAAGAATCAGAATATTTGTAAAATAAACTAATAAACTTTATAAACTAGCAATATAAAATATTTCCATTTTATGTAGGAAATTACAAAAATACTGTACAGTACATAAATGTTTGTGATGTATTTGAAACAAAAAATATACCTTCAATATGATTCATGTCTCTACCTCCAATTTTCCAGTCTTTTCAACCTATGTTTTTATGTATCATCTGAATTCTGTCTCAGGTCATTAAAGACTAACATCATGCTGTTAACCATGATTTTCATCAGTGTTTCTCATTTATAGCTTTACTGGGGATATACAAGACATCTTTTATACGCATGTTGTTTCTTGCAGGTGCCTCTTATCTTTACAAAAATGCATGTCAGGTACAGTATAACTGACTTTTTTATTTCAGCAGCTGATTAGAAACAAAAATCAATGTACTTCTTCCCAATTGTCTTTATTGTAATAAATAATGTACAAAATAAAAATTACACACCCTTTATTTTCCAGTACCACAATTAATAGAGCGTGAACCCCGTCTGTGATGGTGAAATGCTGTTTTGTTTTTTCTCACTTTGCATTTTCTTTCTCCTAAGTCCCTGTTGAGGCCCTTTCAGGTCTTGTATTTATCTCGGGTCTGTCATCTCCTTCACTTGACTAGAAAATAATTAATTACAACATTCAGTGATGATTTATGATATTGCTGACATAATTAATGATACACATCAATTTTCCTGCTTAACTGACAGAGGCACAAACTCTCCAAGTGTTGTGAAAGGCAGCGGCCGGGTGAGTTTGAATGCACATCCCAAATGATCTCCTTTGTCTCCCGTCTTTTCTTTACGAACAGTGATGCTCTGTAGTGGATGGGACACCAGTGGCCAATTATAAATGATCGATCATCCATTGACAATTTATTACTAAACAAACTACGAAACACCCTTGTGTGACAAATCCACACAAAATTTTAAGCATGACTATAACTAAGCATTAAATTATATTTTAGCTAGTTCTATATTCCAGACTGACAGTAAACTGTTTTTTAGTACTTGCAGAAATTATTCGATATAGGTTCATGCCCTGCATTGTATTATACACTGTAATAATGTCATTCCTGAACTTATATGGAAAGGTGGAATTATGTAATTTTGTGGAAGTAGATGAATTTAAGTTTGAGTAATATTTTGAGACATGGGAACATTTTCAGTTTTTCAGCAATTAAGATAACATGGAATACAGTTTGACATACCAACCCAACTGAAAGTAAGTGTCTACATTCATCCACACATACACATTTCTTTATCACTGTGCTTCTGCACATGGAAAGCTGTTAAAGGATGAGACAAAAATCAATACATCAACAGAGAGAAAAAACTGGTAAAATCTTACAACCTCATTAAATCCTCCATGTTTTAAGGATGAAGTACAGGATCAGATCTACAGGCGGCGGAGGAAAGTGCCGCCTTTAAGTATTGCAAACTTGATTTGAGCTTTTCACGGTGCTTCACACGGCTGCCCATTGAACGTATGATCAGGTAGTTTAGACAGACCGCCTGTGTCAACAGAGGGAAAGTGGAGGGGATTAGTCTCCATGGCAACTGCAAAGTATCCCTGTTTGTAGACAGACAAATTCTGCTACATGAGAAACTGATTGACAGGTCTATTCCTTTGCAACTGACCCCGAGAAATTAGCAAGCAAGAGTTATTATACTCCACTTTATTGAGGGTTCTCAACATCTTAAAGTGACCTTGTAAATTTTTTACGGCATTTGCATAAGAAACTTGGCATGGGTTGTTATGGGGGGGGGGATCATATTCACGGATTGATGGCTTCTTTGTAAGCTGGGTCATAGGCAGCTGAGAATAATCCTGGTCTCTTTCAATGACAGAAACTATTGCAGGTAGAAGTATGGAAAACATTGCAAAAAACTGTGTGCAATATATAGTGAGATATGAGGAGCCGTATCTCTTGTGATTATTGAACCTCCATACTCTTGTGTAGCATAGCTAGTATTTGCAATGAAGCACAGAAAAATGTGGGGAACTAGAAGCTTTCTAACATTTTTACTGATGACATTTTTCTTAACAGGCACAGCTCTGTCAGTTCTGACAGTTCAGAGAAAAAAGTTTTTATTTTCCTGGAACTGTTGTGGTATTTTCGGCATTATGAAAACTGATAATGGCATGACAGCCATACCTTACATTTCTTTTAATGCATCTTGGCTTATAAAGCAGACAGCACCCTGCACTACGTGGAACTATTGACAGTCTAACACCATTTTCGTGTAAATGATTGTTGTGGGAGATGATCTCCAAGAGATAAGGGCAAAACTCCCTCTCTGATCATCACCACAAGTTCTGAAGAAAGAAATAAGTTACATTTTAGAAAAAGAAAGTAAAAGGCTAACGTTTCGCTCAAAGAGGAATACAAGGGAATGATAAAAATTCACATCTAACTGTTCTTTGGCAATGCAACCATTTTGGGTTTGACAAGGGACTTCAATTATGCTTTAAACACTTGCATTTCTTGTAAATTTGAAGCAATAAACATATAATTGCAAAAATTTATATAACATATTGTATTTTTTCCATTTGCCCTTTTAGTTGTATAACTGCTAAAGCATTCAGATAAACTTAGTTATGAATTAGTTTTTGGCTCTTATTAATTTTTTTGTTACTTGACTTTTGTTTCACTTATCCCTTTGTTTTGGAATATTTCATGATTTTCCAATTTGGACGTTTAATAGTTAATATTAATATTCCTCAATGTTGACCTGAATTCTAACGGTAGGGGGCAGCGTTGTTCCATTATTTAAGAAAAAAATACCGCCTTCCAAGTGGCCCCTTTTAGGAGGAAGCAGAGCTGCCTCTCCATTTCTCATAGCTGTCTTAAACTGCTTCCAAGTAGCTATAGAACAAAATATATATAGAATTTTGTTTTACTGTGCTACCCTTCTAAAAACAAAATAATAAATTATAACTCAAAACGCACTGTGGTTTCAAGCACTGCGTTGTAAAAAATTGCTGTATGAAATATTTGCATATTGCTAATTGCGGGAAAGTCTCAGTTTTAATTTTAGCCGAAGCATATTTTAACACAGAAGCCTCATTCTTTCTGAAGCTGTTAATGTTTTCTGTTTAATTAAAAAAAAGTTTTTGAGAGATTTCTAGGCCACATTGAATTAGCAAGTAACTTTTCATCTGGCAATGTTCATTTGTCATAAACATACTAATAATTAGTCTATATACCAGTGTTGATAATAATAATAATAACAACAACAATAATAATAATTAATAATTTTTTGATTGTAACACACATTCATTATATTTATTTACTTTAGTTTAATGCACTGTATAATAAAATGAGTTTGGATAGCTGTGTGTACATATGTATCACAAGTATAATTCTGACAAATTATTGTTATTATTATATTTATCATATTAGATTGACACATATTTCATTATGTTTTTCTTAGCTACAGAATACCCATTTATATTATTATAAAGATTTAAGATAGTAAATGCTGATTTAAGACTGGAGTAATAGAATAGGAAGAAGGGGAATCGTCAGGTGTATCTAAAAAATCTTTTCAAATGATGGCGTGACTTGGTTTGTTTAAGCTGTACGCCTTCTGGTGTCGCCTCCATGTCAACGTCATCTGGCGGCGACACCCTGGCCTTCCCTCCAGGCAGGCTCCCCTCCCGCTACGGCTCTGCCAGGGGATTGCAAGAGCCCCCTTTTTGTTTATGTGTTGACAGAATGATCCTCGCTCTTGGCCCTCCATCCTGCGCCCAGTGTCCCTCCCTCTGCTGTAATCTCAGTGCTCAGCTGCTGGTCAGCACATTGTCACCTGGGCCCCATTAGTAATATTCTCGCCTCAGCACTCCCACCTTGGACCACAGTTTCATTTTTTGCTTACAGTCTTTTCATTTAAGAGGAAAGAAAGAAAATGAAATGCTGTTTTTTTAATGGGTGATGTAAAGACAGTTCACCAAGGGTTCCCTTAAACCAAAGAGCAAGGAGCCAGGGTCATAGAACACAATCAGTGTGGGAGAAAGTACTGGGTGCTGAGTAGTTTAGATGGCGATGCTCTTCACCAGCTATGCTGCAGGTATCAGGCTGTCTGTGTCATGCCTGATTCTGCCTGATCAACAGCAGCACCCCAAACACACCAAGTGTGAGTAGTTTTTCTGTGGTTTAAAAGTGCAATTCAAGGTGTTTTATACCAAAATGAACTGTACACTTGGGTATATGTCACGGAAGCACAATAGATTTGTACTGCATAAAAAAAAACTTCTACAGTAGTTATGCAAAAATAATGCAAATTATTATATTTAAATATAATAATAATAATAATATGTATAATGATACAATATTCTCAATTACAAAGAAACACTACAAACAAATATTGTACTTAATGTTACAGTACTATGATGTTTTTTATTTATAATTTTATAATTTTGTCTTTTTTTCTCCACTTTTTAGCACAGATTTATCAGTAAAACTTAAAATCCTATTGGTGTGAAACAACAGTGTCTTTTACGTGTTCGCTCAGCCTTGTGTGCAGCCTGTAGTCCAGACTGCTGGACGAACAGCATCAAGCACCTAAGTGCAGGCTGGGAAGGTGGCCACACTGCTGATCTTCTCCTTGCCCACTGTTACTGTCTTTCCCCATTTTGCAGTTCTTGTCCGAAGAATCCAATCCCAGTCAGTATATTTATAGCGTTGGCTGTGCTTATGTCTGCAAATTACAATTTATCTTAAGTGTAAGAGGTGCCGTTCAGGCTTGAGAGCTGGAACACTTGTCCTACTCGTTAATTTAATCAGAAGCAAAACCCTCTGGTGTCCTTTGCTCTGCTGCACATTTGGAAGGCCTGAACTTCCCAGAAAGATTTTTGAGTAAAGGTTATTCTGTAAGATCTAGATGTTAAAAGACATTACTAGACATTCAGGTACATGCAGCTAAGTAGACTGTAAGTCGTACTGCCTCTGGCAAAAATATAATTTGTATTCTACACATAAATTAGACATACATTAACTAAAAAAGTTCTTAATTTTTGCTCTATATTTGAAACACTGGAATATGCCATCCGTTGACTTGCAATGCAACCATTTGTGGCTGTGATGTGCATTCTGCTCTCTGATGCCACTATCTGATCTTAAAGCACGCCTTCACGGTGAAGGCAATAAACCTGAAGAAAATGCATGAGGGATACCTGAATCAATTACAAATGCATTTTTTCCCCCTGAATGCCTACAGGATGCATGAACATGCTTTTGTCATTGCCGTGTAGGGAGTAGGCCCGTCCCTATCATCAGCTCGTGACGTTCACACTGTGGGACATGGCAGGTCCCTTAGAAAATTCATTCTTGAAATAATCTACATGCTGTAACCTTATGCTTGCCATTGTCCGCATCTCCAATGAAATTCATTTGTGTCACCCGGCAGGTCCCTGGGCCAGAGGAAGTACATTTGACTGATTAAAGATACCTTGTGGCTGCACTCAGCACTGCCAGCTCTCTTTTGTCTCTGGAACATTGTTCATTTTTAGTTTCACTCATTTTAAATTTAATTATAATGTGTTTTTTAACAGGAGCAGCTTTTGTGGTTGTACCCATCTCATTATAGGTAAATAGAGACCTGTGTATATATTAAAATACCAAGTAAACCACATTCTGAGTTTTTTTTTCTGTGTTAAGGGTCTTACTTTAGGGAAAAAAACTGAAAATAGGTTGTGCATTATTTTAAACTGATACAACAAGAGAAAGTTCTTGTAGCAACAGTTATTATTAAAAATGAAGTGACGTGATGAAACATGCAGTGTCGGAAATGGCCTAGTGTCTGTGATACAGTGTGTAAAGATTGGGGAAGGATTTTTTTTTTTCCCTGCTCTTGCGACTAGTTAATCTGCTTGCAGGCTGACCTTCGGCTGCCCGCTGTATCCTCCTGTGTTTTGTGCCTCACCCAACTGTAAAATGAGAGGGAAAGTGCAGGCTGTAAATCAGAAGGAGCCTGAAACCAGTGCGAGTGCTGTGTGTGTTTAAGGCCCATTTTGCAGTAAGACCTTTCTGTCCCACCAGGGCCTGTTAGAACTGACAGGATGGAGAAAAGGATCCGCTGATGTAAGAGCACTGGGAAACTCTTCACCACTCTCAAATTAGGCCTCTCAGCCTCGGCCTCTATTCTGAAATAGGCACTCTCTTGTCAATGCCATTGAACACAGTTCGCTTTTCAGCCCTTTTTTTCATTTTGTTGTTATTAAAAACCTGGCCTCAATGCAAGTACTTTTAAAATTAATTATGGTCTTTGAGCTAGAACTCGTCGATTGTCTGTCATTTGTATGAGCCTAATTCCTTAACCACTAAACCACCTGCTGCCTGCGATTGGGCCTGTGTGCAACAGAAGGAAGCCATCTTATTGGTGGCCCACCATTTTTGCACCATTTTTCACTTGGGTGGTCAGTCACATGTTCTGTTTCACAAACTACTCCATGACCTAATATTTTGTTGTGACTCACAAGATAAAATGGAAAAGCTAAACCTATCCACTACCTTTAAGGCATTTTGCCCTGGGAGATGAGTTCTCCCTTGTCATTTGAAATAGTCCTTGTCCTCCACAGATCACCTAATAGATATTAAATAAATTTAAAAGGACACTGCATTGGTTAATTAATAAATCATTGTACAAAGCTGACAAATTTAATTTATTAAAACTCTTACTTAAATGAAATATCTATTGTGTCAAGTAAAAATTAATTTCCTTCTTAAATGAAATAGTAATTCGCTCAAGTAGTACTTAAGACTAATCACCAACCCAAAACATGTTAAATAATAATAATAATAATAATAATACATGCTGATACGGCATACTAGGTTTGAACTTTAGCTTTTGCAGGTACCATATAATTTGGTCTTCAATTAAAAATTCAGTTGGACAGAGGGAATCTTCTTATTCTGTTGTAGCTTTGGAGAATTATTATTATTGTTGTTGTCGTTGCTGTTTTAAATAATAATAATAATAAATGTGTGTGAGCATGTGCTCTGTAATGAAGCACAGTGATTGTTTCACCACCTATCCCAGTTTTAGTTTTTCACAGTGTTTGCTAGGAGCTGTTTGTTTGGCAGCCTAAAGATGAATATTATTCCACCGACTCACTCGTTTCATTTGTCAGGAAGAGACAATTAGGAGCGCAGGGAGGGGTTCAGCGGCTGTGAAAATAGAAGGGTGTCATGGGGCAGAATACTATAACAATGCAAGCCTCTGTGGACTGATCGGCCCCCGTAGACTAGGTGTGCCAGCTCTCCTGGAATAGCGAGCTACAGATGCAGATGTGAGGCTGGAATGTGGGAGCCGGAGACAAGCTGACCGCCGCGGCAGCCGACGCAGGGAATGGACAGGGGAAATGTAGGTCGTGTCAGTTTCTCCTGGGAACTTTAGCGTGATGTGTGTACTCCAACAGTGTGAGCCCTTTGACAGGCCAATGCTAATTTAACCGGAAAAATTCATGGATTTGGTCTTCTTGTTTTGTTACATGCCAGGTTAACTTAGTTGCATAGATAAGTACATGTCAACTGGTGTTTATCCAACAAAATCCAACAATTAGTTTGTGTTCTAAACAGAAATCTAAACATGTACAAGTTTTTAGGAAACATATAACAAAACTATTTAGTGTTGTGTTATGTATAGACAAATACTGTATTTATATCGCCTTTTGGTCGTTATTTTCCTTTTTTTAATTTGCTTGCATGGAGTAAACACTTAGGTGCATGAGAGTAGTATATTGAAAACCATGCATATGTCAGAATACTGGAGTTAGTAATACCAGCTTTGGCCAGCTATTGTATCAGCCATCAAAATAATATGACGTATAAAGAAAGATTTCACTTGAATTCAAGCCAGTTATAAGGCTGGATACTCTTTGCTCTCTGCTGCTGGGCTCATCTTTGAATGTGAACGAGAAGTAGGTGAAGTATGTATTCATAATGTAACCATCTGCCATGAATTGTGTGATGTTGGTACTAAATATACTTATTTTAATGCGATGGTTCTACACAGGTACCCAAAGCATGTATTGTGGAACCATACTACACACTGCATGACATATTTATGGGAGAGTACACGGTAGACAGGTACACAGAGAATACAGCAATACAGCACATTTGAGACAGGGGATGTGATTTTGCAGCAGAGGGCACACTAGCATAAAAAACATTACTCAACTATTGGCCATTACCACAGGAAAGCTTTCCTTGTTGAACAATCGCATTCAGAACAGCTGTCCACCAGCCTTGTTATCTATCAGTCATTCTTATCAAATAGCCAGCTTTTGTCCTAAATTGTATGATCTCTTTTTTTATTACAATTCAATACCTGAATATGTAATGGTGTTTTTATTAAGATATTTTACTACATTTTAATTCATGCTGAAGTATTTTCCATTTTAACCATTTATAGAAAAAATAGCTAAACATAACAAAAGTGGAATATTTAAAGTGTGCCTAACATTCAAACTTTTCAATCTAGCCTTTATACATTGACCTTGTAATTAATTGTGCTGTCACAGTCTTCATTTATTTATTTATTTATTTTCTGTGTAGAATGTAAGAATTACAAATGTCCTGCTTGTATTTTATTAATATTTACTATAGCCTTAACAGAGCTTAATATAGTCAGCAGTTTCTCAAGGACGAGTGTGGCAGGAATTCATTAGCAAGTTTTTTTTTTTCTTCTAAGAGGAATATAATGGACTGTTGTAAAAGTTTGAAACTGTTGCAATATTTTTGGTCAAATTTCAATTATTAGACAGTTCAGGAGAAATGAAGGCTGAGCAAGGAATATGCAATGGAGATGTACTGTATAGTTTGTCTGCCTCTGCATGCATCATACTTAAGCAGCTTCAGTTCACATGTTGGTTTGCGCTCCGAAATGCGATGCAGGCCGAGTGTGGTGATCGTCAGGGAAACGTGCAGCTGCTTCCATGCCGGAGTCTACCACATTTCCAAGAAAACGGCAAATGTATGAAATTCAATACAGTTATTTATGTTCCTTTTTTATATTCCCCCCTCTCTTTTTGATAGCTGCTCATATTGTCTAGGCCCTTACAAACAACAAAGGGATAAATACGGAGCATACAGTAGGTCCCCCTGGTTAGGCCTTGAACATGACACATGTCAGCCCATGATAAATTGGCTCTGTGTCTGTTCAATTTCAAATGCAAAGCTCTGGAGACAGAGGTGTAAGAAAGCAGGCATAATTCTGGCGCACGGAGGCCTCAGATGCTCAGAATTAGTGTGCAGGGAACAGATAAGGCATTTGAGAAGTTTTTTGCAGGTTGTGGACTTCCTGAGGTTTGGAGGTAATATTGGCAGCTGGTGGATGTGTGACTGAATACAGGGAAAGAGAAGGTGGAGGCTGCAATATGACAGTGAATGGGATTTTGTGATTTGGAGTGACAACTGTATCGTCCACAAGCTCTCGCCCTCCCCCCACTAAACCACACCACCCTGCCCGGCTCTCAGGCTTTAGTCCTGTACATTTTGCATGCTGATTTGCAGTGTATAGAAAATAAAAAAAAAAACAATAAAGAGAAACATTTGCTTCCAGAACGAAGCTCGGCTAATAGTCCTTGGGGCCTAATCATAAGAACAGGACTGCGAGGAGTTGGCTAGGAGACACATGCGCAGTGTTTGGGAAGAGGCAGCAACGTGGGCCAAATCCAGCTTGTTTCTCGCAAACGGGGGCGGGGAGGAAGCAGCTTCTACCTTCCATTCGAGGCGAGCATCAGAAGAAAGGCAGGCATTTTCCTAACAATTGGCCTATAAGGTGACAAAGCCGATATTATGGTAATGTCAGCGTAATCACAGAGAGAGATGTCTTTTGGAAAGTCCTGGCATGGGTGCTCTGTACTGTCACTGGGTCCCTGACGCGCAGAATCCGGCTTGCTTTTCCACCATTTATGATTAAAAGAAAAAACCCTATTTTTATGGACGACGGTACAATTCTGCAATTACAGCACATGCATTAAACGGGTGAGATACATGGCTGGAATAATGGGACATGAATTTATGTCTCTGGATTTGAAACTATATCCGCAGTCTTTTAAGTCATCTGGTTTCCTCCAATGTTCTGCTACTTTTAACTTTTTTTTTTCTAAATAAGCATGTTTTAAGCATTGTTTTAAATATTCTTATTTTATATTCGCTGACGTGTATGCCATTTTTGATGTACTCTTTGACATGTAACGATATGACCTTTTATTAAAGATAGCAGGCGCTTTGCAGATGCGTAAGGTCTGCATGAATTTATTTTTCATCAGAGTCCTCCATCTGCTGTAATGGGCAGGAACAGCGCCTCCTGTACCACACTGTCCAAGGCGACTTTTAAGAAACCTCTCAGACGATGTGTGTCATTGAATCATGTCGTATCTGTAATGAGAATGGCCAGGAATCCGTTTAACACATCAGATCCAGAGATATCATCGAGTGACCTTTGACACCTCATCTGTAACACTGACGAGGAGTGCCTCAGCTTTAATTGACATTAGGGTTTTTTTCCCCATTCCCACATATTTGATGCCTGATCTTTTTCTCTGTAGGTCAAAAGGAGGAAGAACGAACCCCCAGAGTGTTATAGCTACATGCTCCCGCTATTTGCTTCTTGATGCCCATAGAGAATATGTTAGATTGAAGTTATTTTATGCTTGGCTTCACTCTCTGTTTCACTCTTCTGCATCGTTTCACCTGTTTTTTTTTTTTCTTCACTGCACCATTCAGTCTGAAACCACCTAATCCCTTGAAGGATATGAATCTAGTTTTCGAGTTGAAGTGACTAAAAGTAGAATGGTTTTAGCCAAAGAGCGCAGTTTAATTCTAGCAATGTGGTGTGAAAGTATTATAATGTCAGTTACATATTTTATTATTTATTTACTTTCACTGGATGTGGCTTTTATCCCCAATATACAAAATTTTGGCTATTCAAGCTGAAAGAGAATATAAAAAATAGGTTGTAAGTGCTTTATGCAAACTGGATTTGTCCTTATGTAAAAGGATAATCACCTTTGCACATTTGCAGAATTATATGTCTTAAAGAGTACAATGTAATAAGGGGTGTTATAAAAACTATAATTAGTCAATATATAATCTAAATATAAAAGAAACATTTGCAACTGGTTTTTGCTTTTAAGGAAATGTGTCAGTCCAACCTAGAACTGAGAGCTCCTCAATGTTCGCCTTCATTATCCACAGGAAATGTGACTAGCTATGTCAGTAGAGGGCTGCATTATGAGATGAAGGTAATGATGTGAGAAGGAAGACGGCTCCATGCGGAAGTGACCCATGGCTCACAGGGATTTCAGCCATGTGCTTCTCATTCATGTGTTGCCATTGCACTGAGCTCTCATATTTCACCCTAATATACATAACCACTGAGACACACACACACACACACACACGCACGCACACACACACACACACACACACACACACACACACACACACACACACACAGCACCAGTCAAAAGAGAGGTTTACTTGTTCTGTTCTCTACATTTTAGAATGATTATAAAGACATCAACCCTGTAAAATAACATATATGGAATTAACACATATGCTACTTTATAACATATATGGCCAAAAAAAACTGGGGGGAGGTGCAGCTCTGTGGGTTGGGACTCAGAAGGTTGCTGGTTCAAATCCCTTGGTTGGCAGAGTGATCCCACCATTGGGCCCTTGAGCGAGGCCCTTAACCCCAGTTGCTCCAGGGACTGGCTGACCCTACTGTCTCCTCTACGCCAGTTCCATGAGGTAGCCTCCTGAGATCCAGCTGTCCTGAAGGAGGTCCCACATATATCTGCTGAGCACTCATTGACCGCTACTCCTTCACTCCCTGGTCAAACTCCAAAATGATCTCTCCTGGGTTAAAGTCAAGTGGCCAAGTCATGTCATACAACACTATAACTGTCCTTTATAGGAGACGACTTGACACGTCCAAACTGATTTCTCTGCACTCATGTTCCCTGGAGCTGCCCAACTTGGTTGCGTGACTGCTGCGTGTCATGTCTGCAAAAGCAGCCTCTGTTGAGGTAACTGCCTAATGTGTCCTGGTAGAACTCAAAGGGTTCCTTCAGCATGACCAGGGCCTCCATGAGGTCTTCTGTAAGGCCTAAAGCGGCTGATGCTGAAAGTCATAGCAAATAAAAAAAGTAAGGAAAGCTCTCGTATGTCTGTAGTTTATGTAGCTAAATTCATAATCTCAGTTCAACAGAATGCAGTGCTCAGTGGTCATTCTGAAGGGAATAAAGGAATGAATTAACCACACTGCAATTCCAAAGAAAAGCAGTGTACAAAGGGAGAGAAAATAAAATATTTAAACACTAACATACTGTAACACTTAGTGTTATAACTTTAACAGTTTTAAACATAAAACGATTAATAATTATTTATAGTATAGATAATATTGAGCCTGATTTGGATTAAAGTAGTTCATTATTTTTGAAGGGAGAAAAAAAAAACATGACAAATGACATACTAACTGAAGTCTTACTGAACGAATGCTAAGCTACAGAGTTTGGCAGCGTTTTCAGTAACAGCAGCTCCACTGCCTTACAGTCAGGGCATGTGATTCGTCTAATTACACTGCAAACAAACGAATAAAGTGGAAACGCAGGAAGCTTGACAGGGCCATTTCACAGCAAACAAAACCTAGTTATAGATGCTAAAAGCCTTTTAGTAAAAGGATCAGGAATTTTTCTCCTTCTCAGCTCCATAAAACTTTTTTTTTCTTCATACAGGAATAATTATGCATCTAAATTATTTGAGAGAATAGCTTAATTGAGACATCTCAGTAGAAATTTTAAAATTAATTTAATACTTAACAGGAATTTCACGGCCCAGAAGAGCTGTTATATATTTAGTCACAAGAAGAGCTCATTGGTTGAGGCTGCAGAATGAAACCCTACAATTTCCTAGAAGTGACTTTTTCCCCCAGGTATAATTTGAGCACCGCAAGCCTGTACTGCAATACAATAGTCTGGAAAGCAAACGGAGGTCAAAATTTAACAATATAAGATTATTAAATGTTTAATCAATATAGTGATTAGATTTGCTCGCTCATATTATGCTCTGTAACAAATTTCTTTATTCCATAATATATATTAAACACATTACTTCATATATGAAAGCAACTCATACCGTATACATTTCGTCAGTGGTGTAGGAACCGAGGGGGGGTGGGATGTGAATTTGGATACATTCACCCCCCCCCCATAAAACGACCTTTGTATTGAGATTTTGAAGTTCGATACATTCCCGTGTCAACAAAGACAGAACTTGTGTTTCACTTCTTTAACCAATCACAGTTTTCATCGCATGACATCACCACATTGTGTTTCACTTCTTTAACCAATCACAGTTTTCATCGCATGACATCACCACATTGGTCTGTCTTTCTCGCATTTTCAAACTCAAGGCTTCCGGCCATCAGGGGGCGGTATGTGGCTCTGCCTCTTGGGGCCGGAAGGCTGCTGGTTCGAACCTTGTAATTATTATAATTCTTAGTATTATCATTACTATTGTCATCATGAAATAAAGACACACCCTTACATTGCTCTATACAGCCTTTGTGGGTAAGCATATTTCTACATTTGTCTATGCTTATCTTAACAAAAACAGTACAAAAACAGGTACTTCAGGAATCTGTGCATCTAGCCACTTAACAGAGAACACTGGTTGTAATTAATGGGGTGATGTCATTCGATGAAGACTATGAAATCAGGACACGCAAGTTGTCCGCCCCCAATATCAAACTCGCTCCTATGTTGTGATATATGCGATACAATACACGCTACATTTGAAAAGCTTTTTTTTTCAGCTGATTACCGGCATAACACCTATTTTAAATAAAGACTAAAATATATCTTCCTCCCTTTTCGCTAGGACTTTCCATGCGATTCATCAAGCAATCTGGCAGTTTCCTGAAGCCAGAATGTTAGCAATCGGTGTTGCAATAAAAAAAAAATCACAGGAGAATTAATGGCTACAGTTTCCAGGTCTTCCAAGGTTTACCTGAGTCAGTGAGCAGGCAGGCGCTCCCTGAATCATTATTTCACATTATGGCATCACACTTTCACTTCAAGTGCCTCCATGATTTACATAAACAGTAACATTAAAATACAATCACTGCTTTGTGTTTCCTGCACTCACTTTATTACACTTAAAATCAAGCGATAATATGTCATGATGTTATCCATTTCATTATTCTGCATACTCATTTTTTTGTATCAGAATCCATTAAGCAGAAAGCAGATGAAAAAAGCACAACTACTGTCTGTTCCAGCACCGGGAATGGGCCCCTTCGTCTGTTTGTTTCCTATTTTAATGAAATAAAGCCATTAACCCGCTACTGGAGCTGACAATACACACTTCCTGTCTTTTAGCCACTGATGAAGGTGTTCAAGTCGGCCCGTCATACATCACGCTGATTAATATTGCCCTGCTTTTAATGAGGACTCCGTTCTACTTTAAAGCATTTTTTTTTCACAAGCGTTTCAATTAACTTGATATGGTTGCAGGGAAGGGATTATCATTTCTAAACCAATTACATATCACTTTTTTGCTTTGAGGACCCTCCACTCATTATCCAGAGATATGTTCTTAATACGCAGGCAGGCTGGGCGGCGTAGGATGGTTAGCATGCACCTACATTGTTGTGGTTTTGCATATTATTTCCTAAAATATACATATGTGTCTGTCCTATGATGGACTGGCACCTCATCCAATTCGTACCCTTCCCTCGTGCCTTATGTTGCCCCCCCCCCCACCCCATGATGCTGTCTTGGATAAGCAACTAAAGATTGTTTGTTTGTTGAGCTGATGCCGTTTATTTCACTAGAGTGCGGAGCAAGAAGAGAGTGCAGCACCAAACAGATATAATTAAATGTTAGAGGCACTGAGTCAACTGATGGGACCCTTGAAAAGACATTTCAATGGAACCTCATTAAGACTTATCGGCACCCCCAGTTAGGTCACCGCTGTCTAATGGCTCCCTATCACCCGTCTTAGAGAAAACAGCCTGCAGGCACATTGTATTCCTGTATATATAAGAAAAAGTATCATTAAGAAAGTCAATGCCATTATCATCCCGATCATATTCCATTTACCTTTGCTGCTCAATTCATCCACCGCACACAAAACAATATGTGAGATGTTTACCTGTTCATAGACCTTCGCTTTCTCTGAATTATTCGTATTAAGCTGTTTGTGCAAGACAACAGGGCACATAATGAATGAAAAGCAGGCCTCTTCGAATACATGACTGCGTGTGGCGTGAAGTTTATTGGACAATTAAGAGAAGACGTCCATATCAGGTCAGTCTGTGAAACAAAGCCGTCTACTTTTTAATGACCTGCTACACAGACCTCATTCTAGTGACTCTCTGGTGCTTAGAATTCTGCCTGATTTAGAATAAAAAACAACAGCTTAAATTAACTGTATAACATTTTTGATACATTTTAGTGCAACATCTGTTATTTTGCTTTAGTATATTTAGTTTTGATTCTATATATATTTTACTATGATGGTATTGAGCCCTGTGTTTGATGTACGGTTATGGCGTGAAGTTGAGGTTTGCCAGGACTGAGGCCAAGGATAACGGGGCTAAAAAAACGAGGGAGAAACTGCAGAAGAAACCTAGTTGTGGATCAGGCAGGAAAAAAAAACAGTGTTGTGAAACATGGTGAGAACATGCAAGGACTGCAAACAAAAACACAGGTCAAGGATTCCATACAGACAGACAGGCAGGAGGGCACACAGACTGATTTACTTACTTACTTAATTAATTCATTACTGCATTACTTCATTAATCCAGAAGGAAACTCTAGATTTACAGCATCACAACGTACAGCCGTGGAAAAAATGAAGAGACTACTTTTTATTTCTTAAACAAATCTGCATTTTTAAATCCGGGTTTAATTGTAGTTCCGCTGGCAGAAGGCTACGCTGAGCAGCAAGTTGCTTCCAGGTTCAAAATTTCTAAGACAGCAGTAAACAAGAATAAAGTGAAGCAGGAGACACTGGGAACGACCAGAAACCAGCCAAGTAAAGAGCGGAAGCGACTTTCTAATGCCAGAGATGACTGTTCACTTATCCGACAGTTTCTCATGAATCGGAGGATGACATCAAGTGACCTTCAAAAGGAATGGGAAACATTAAGTGCAGCTGAGAGGTGCACTGCTAACACAAAATTATTCCAATACCTACCTATCTGATTACTTATGGTATGTATTTCACATGTGCATCCGGCTTTCTATTGTGTTTCATTTGTTAACGCTTCACATTAAGCGCACCTTCATAATGCATTCATTATGCATTCATAGAACATTCAGTGCACCTTCATAATGCATTCATAGAACATT
>JAODKC010000044.1:23778812-23790090 GCA_026777985.1 Mormyrops attenuatus | reverse complement strand
CCCCACCCCCCGCCCCACCCCCCCCCCCCCCCCCACCACCCCCCCCCCCCCCCCCCCGGGGGGCGCCCCCCGCGGGGGAGACCTGTCCTCATATCTTTGTGGGAACCGTTCATTCATTTCTATGGGCAAAACCCTAATCACAACAATGACATCCTTAGCTCCTATCCTGCCCTAAAGTTAGTAAGTTACCATAAGTAACCAAATCAAGTTTTCTGGCTAAAACCATTCTCATTTTTAGTTTTTTGATTGCAGTCACAGATTTTTTTTTCTAAAATTGAATTTCCCCTTGCGGGGACCGAAAGAATGCCCCCCTACAACGTCAAAATAACAGGTTTTTATGACACTGTGGGGATATTGGGTTCCCACAACGTAATGTGTAGCTGACCCCCCCCCCCCACACACACACACACAAACACACATACACACACACACACACACATACATCTGCTCCTTACATGGGTTTTGGATCATATTGTGTATTGCGCTAATTCTGAATTCTGTGTGTGCTCATAGTGCCCCGGAATGGGGTTCATGACTCTGTTTGCTACACAAATTTGCAGGTGACCTCAGTGGATGAGTCATATAAGATGTGTGACCTTGCATTTTGATGTTATTTTTTTATAGGTAAAGTACACTAAAAGAAAGAAATGCAAGACCAAGTGGTTGTAACCTGTTCTGAAAAGGAACCACAAAAAACAGATTTTTTCATTGATGTGGTTCAGCACTAAGATACTAGGGGTCTCCTGAAAATCTTGATGAAAGGGAAGGGATGTGTTTCGCTTGCAGACCTTAGTACATGAAGTATTTTGATTAATGGTCTCCAAACGCATTATGACTTTATCTTAAATTAGTTTTTTTCTTCTTCACAGAGTACCCCCCCATTCTGCATTTTCTTAAAGAAATCACAGGTGTTGGAACAAAACCACTTATTTTATACAGTTGTGGATAATATATTAAAATAAATGTTTGCATAAATGACACTTTAGACTACATTTTCTACTGGAGTATTTAACAAAGTTTCTGCAATGAGTAATAAAAGCACAATGCAGGTGCTTATGTATATGTTGTTTTTAGATGTTGAGAAATCTAAGAGATTGTAGCTTATAAAACATTAATCATCATTCATTGTATGTTAATAAATTCAGACTTTCTCCATTTACCATGCAGCCGTCCATATATGGTGGAAATGCAACCTTTAGAGGGCCCATAAATCATAGAGACTGAGTCATCTGACAAAGTACCCAAACACTGGAATAACCATTCCCCAGGGCACAAACACATGATCTAATGTGCAAAATCATATCGGGAACAAAATAACAGCTTGCCAACTTCTGGTATATGGTTGGGCATTTGAAAATGACAGGGTAAATCACACAGGCTCTGGGAGTAGGGGTCTGTACAAGCCCAAGGCTTATGTGGTCTCTTGTCCATATGGAAATTCACCGCCTTAGGGATCCAAGTGGAACACTAGTCCACCAAAGGGCAGGCAGATAGTTTACAGCGCAAAGTCAGTCCTTATTTATATCTTTTCTTATTAAAATCCAAGGAAGAGAACATTTATGAGGTTTCATCTTATATACTATATCTAGTATGGAGTAATTAAAACTTGTTAGATCACAGTGGAAAACTTGAATTGAAGTATTTGTCATAAATGCTTTTAAAATATTTTAAACCAGCGATTCAGCAGTAAAATACTAGATGTTCAGTATTGAATAGTTAATGATGTCTTTGGTAATGTTGTGATGAATAAGCAACTCTAGATATACTTTTCATCAACGCTTCCTCTGGGATCTGTACATGAATAATACTGAGGTGTATAGGGCAATGGGGGGTTTTTCGTCTTCAAAGAAATATGACCCAGCTGTCTCCCAGACCCCCAAGCTTTTTTTAACATCACAAGAGATGTGAAAGTTATGATATTTGTACAAGGTTATCATGATTCTTTTTCTAGGAACACACTTGATATTTTCTATTATTGGGATTACTTGTTTTTTACAGTTAATAACAAGGTAAGACAAATTCAGTAGCTGAAAAATTTGGGGTGCAACATACAACATTTTTTTAATAATATTACAGATTGTATTCCATGTGTCTGTTGGTGTTTGTACTGTATGTAATCATTAATAGGACTAATAGTATACATTAATAGGAATGATAATACACTAATAAAAGCAGTAAAATACTCAAATTGCTAAGGTTAAAAAGTTATAAAGCTGGTAGGATTTATATAGTACCACGCTAGAGGAGAAGCTGTACAAAGCAGACAAACAGTATTACACTTAATTGAATGGGATTCTTCAGGAAGTACTGAACGCAGGGAAGCATATTCATCTACTCCTGAATCTCTTTTCCTTCATGCTTCAGCCACATTCTCCCGAGGAATTTCATGTTGAGTTTTTTAAACTCTGAAGGTGTTTGGGTGTTATTGAGTCGGTGCATCTGATGTAGAAATTTCTGCTATTCTACATATACATGCACTAGTGGCCAAAATTGTGGAAATACTTAGCATTTTTGGCATTACACTTTAAAAATCACTACATAAGAATGTTTACACATATCATACATTGGCTAATTAAATAAGTAACTGGAGTAACTAGAATCAAGTTCTGCAATCTCTAAAAATTGGAAGCGTTTCCACAATTAAAGCATCCAGAATTCACAATGGGCCTCTCACCTTAAGATGACCAAAATGCATATTTTTCATGCATGTCGTAATGTCTCTTTACACAGACACTTTCTCATACTTGACACTAGTATGCTGTGATCTGTGTCCAGTATCCTAATTAATTCAAAGTATCCTAGACTTCATTGAAGTCCAGCGTAAGTGGCTTAGGCATAATTGATAGAATTATTTATACTTAACCAAACTAATCACCATTTTTCAGGTTTAATGCTGCTGAAAACCGTTCTACAAACCTGTGGACATCCCTCTTGTGCTCTTATTTCTGGTGACTGTATGTCTTGTTATCTCCAGCTTGAAAAAGTACTTGAGATGGGATTGCTGCCTTTGAAAAATGTCTAGGCGTGTCCTTATGTCATCCTCACACAAAACAGAATATATGTTCCTCTATCTATAAATATTTTACCTATCAATTTTTGCGACTACATGTCACCTCTTAAAACTTCTTTTTTCCCATTTGTGCAGCTATTTTACTAAATGGCTTGCTAAGTGTTCCCCAGTGGGACCCTACTGGAACTCAAAAGGGCAAAATTCTGATTACAAGTATATTATCTTAAATACTATGCTGCTGGCTGTGTGGAGCATCTGGTATATGCCTTTGGGAAATAGTCTGAATATCATCACTCAAAAATCTACAATATACAAAATTCGCAGGGTCCCATCGTACCCCGAATCCATCAGTTCTTGGATTCTAATTCCCTAGTTTAGGAATGCAATAATTACTTCAACTAAGCTGAAGCTTGATCATCATTTAATCATGTGTATTCGCAGTGAGTTTGTTCAGATGTACAGTCTCTTTGAAGGGAGCCCATTGGTGGGACACTGAAGGCCACTGGGGATTAATCTGCTGTGCATCCAATCTACATCCCCACCTCATTATTCTGACATTTTTTTTTCCCCTAGAATGTTTAATTTTGAACCTTATCGAAGAGCAGGTAATGGTTAAGAGAGGTAAAGGGCCCTGGAATTAAGCAGTTTTACGCAGAAGGGTAATTTGGCCTGATAAATGTACCTTCGCTGGTAACTAATAATACATATTTTAAGTAGCACCTTGCCAGCACTGTAAAGGTAGCATCATTATTAATGTCTAAGCCATAGTGTGCTTCACACAGGGTTACGGCACAAGGTCAGAGCATGTTTCACTGAATTAAAAGCCATTTTGAGCTATGGCACTCCTAATCAACTCAGACCTAAAGGTGCATAGCTCAGTTATAATGAGGCACCAATGAATTTAAATAAACAGCAAGATGTAATGATTTATAAAGGCAATGCGCTATTCTTTTAGCTCATTAGCAATGACTGATATTCTTTATTCTTCCAGTTCTTTACCCCTAGGACCGAAGCTTTTAAGCAAAAGCTATATCTACTTCTGTTGTCAGAATATATATTTTGAGCGGGACACTTATCGTAGTCATTATGGAAAGTGGAGGCACAATGCAGGAGTAATGGTAGTACAGATCTTCAAAATTATTATTTTTTTTCTATTAGGAATTTGAACAAGCACCACCATTTCGTATTTTCTCACATTTTAATTCATCTTCATATTTTATCTTTAATACAGTCCCCCCACCTTCACACAGTCTTGACAGTAAGTGCATTTAAATGAATATCTTTCGTTGGTATGTGGGGGGTCTTAACAGCACTTTTATAAATTCCCATTTTATCAGCTTATTTTAAACTGCCCCCCCCCCCCAACAAAAAATACCTGATTACAGCTTATTTAAACTCTTTTAAAGAAAAATCGGAAATGGATAGCTCTACCATTAATATGTTGATTAGGAATCCCTGAAATAATGATGTTTGATGCTCATTCATTGCTGTGGATTGGAAATTAATTCCAAAGATATGTGCTGTCTGCAAGCAAGGACAAAAGATTTTTTTTAACAAGTATTGATCCGGCCTTTTGCAATTACCAGCTCTTCTTAGAGCTATATTTTTAAAGAGCCGTGCTTAAGCTAACGACAGTCCTGGTTGTTGCATTAATGCAGAGGCTGCACTAAGTGGTGCTTGCCCGGCCTCCCTGCCGCTTGTGTTGGGACTCGCCAGCACATTAGCGACTTCATCAGGCCCTTTGTTGCCTGCCTTTCTTTTGTGCTGCCCTTAAAGGGGAGAGGGAGTCCTGGAGCCACCTCTACATCTCGCTGCTGCCACTATTCACTGGGTTTAACGCTGATCACTGGCTCGGATCAGGCCTAAGCCAGCCTCCATTTATTCCTCCCAGGCTCGATTCGCCACCTCTAATTTCAGACTTTGATTGTTACACACTGGCTGAGCACACCATGGCCTGTTACCTGGGGCCTTGTGTTCCCTTTGGGTTCAAATTTAGACATTATCCATGTATGCATTGTGCAGAAAATGGGGTTCTCCTTTTTGTGATTTACTGTTCTTTGTAAGGTGTCTACAAATCTCAGATGTCAAAAGAAAGAAAACTGTTACAGAGAGTTCATCTTCCATAATGAAACATGCTGGTTTTTTGAGGGTCCGGAGATGTTTATCATGCGACTGACAAGAGGTATCCACTGCCTTGAAACCTGTGCCAGTACTACCAGTTTCCCTTTTCATCTCCATAGATTAGTGTAGAAAGCTGAATCCCTAATGAAAAACTGGCATATATATCATTATCATGCACTTATAAATGCTGATCTGGTACACATTTTATTACTCTGTCTGCTTTGTGTTTTGTTAACCTGCCTCCAGAACACACACCAGTACAGTGTATTGCCCTATATATTAGACAACCTTTACAATTCATTCAGTTCTTCTGTTTGCCAACATATTACTTGCACGAGTGGAGTTTAACTCTAATGTATCTTGTGGACCACTGCCAGATGTAGTACTTGCCATAACATTAATAAAGAAATTTATTTTCATATTCAAGTATCGTGTCTTTTTTAAAGTATACCATACATTCCAACTAAAACGGTTCATTTAATAATAGTATACTGTGCTTCTCAATATGCAGAATAAATTATTTTTCTTTTTTTTCAGTGCTGGGGTATACTAATCCAAGAATAACTATTGTGGCATAGAGTTATATTTTTTGCTTTTAAGAGGTCAAATAAAGAGTGGTAAAGATGATCATTGCTGGGAGAATCCCATTTATCTTATCTAGGTAGGTTTTTTTTTTTGGATTTGTTATATAGAAACTTTGTTGCACCTCCACCGTTTGTTTACAGACGGTGGAGGTGCAGGCTGGCGGGGGCTGATTTGTCTTGCACTCACTGCAGGTCATTCTGGTCATGATGCCCCGAGTGCTGTGGCTCCGAAATGAGAAGCGCAGCACTGTTCCCCAGATAGCACCCAGAAGCACTCAGCGGCCTGCCGTGATTAATGCCATCGCAGTCCAGCCACAAACCTTTCTGCAGCAGATAATGCCAGCCAGCTAGCACGCTTGACACTTTTAATGTATAATTAAGTAGAAAAAGTCAGCACTCGCTATGCAAATTTTTTAAAATGATAAATGATGCCGTACAGCAGCAGGGATTGATTTGGTGTAAATGAAACTAATTAAGGAAATGTCAAACATAATTAATAAAACAGGTTTAAGCTGCAAAACATTGTCAATTGAATGAATGAGGAGGCATTGGCTCCCATTGTTTGAGCTTTATTTAGGGCTTGTGTTTTGCTTGTTCTATGCTCCTAAATGCACTCTCTCCACCTCACACCCTCCTACACCAATTCCCTGAGAGGGAGAAAATAAATTTGCTTGTCTCTCCACTGACTGTAGAAATTAATTGCTGAAATCTTGTCCCATCCAAGTGTTACATTCACTCACAGGACATTAACATAACTAATTTAAAAGAACCCAAATGACTGCATAATAGAGCTCTGTCAGTGTGCGTGACAGTCGCTGGTCATACCAAATTAGCTCCGTTTTATAATTGAAATTTTTCCCCTGTTCCAATTTTTGTACCATTTTTTTCTCCTATCTGCCTCTCTTTTCATTCTTGATAAGAACAAAGGTTTTATAATTTACAAAAAGAGTGCTTGACCTATAATTAGAAGGAAGGAATCGGGGAGGGGGAATGTGGCGAAGTGGAAGAGTCAGATCCTTAGTCCTGGTAATGATGCTGGAGACCTTGTGCTCTCCGGGGAGTCTGAAGAATAATGGAATCCACTATTTTTATGGGAGACCTGTGTACAGGCTTTGACTCCAGCCGTGAATCCACTTTGTGTCTCCAACCACTTGCTTAACACAGAGGTGGCCAGTGGAAGCACTGGCCATTATTCCAAATGTCAGCCCCGATGCCCATGCCTTCCACCGCTGCCCTTAACCCAGAACAGGGGGAGATCAGCAACATCTGCCATTCTTTCACACGGCGCCCTCGTCCAGTCGAGACGGGAGAAAGACGGCCGCGTGCGAGCTCTCACACCATTACACCCGCCACACGGATTTCGGTGAAATGACCCGTTCCTCCTCGTAGAGAATATTCTTAATCACACCCTCGCTGGAAACGAGACCTTTAACTTTTGTATTGTTTCTAGACTCTGTGTACAATGGTTATCTTGACAGGAGCTGAATTTAAATCCCTCTGGCCATAGTGCTTAGCAGAGCCCAGAGAAGTGCTCATGCTTGGATTGGGAACTTACCAGCATTGTTCTTGCTTTCTGATTGTTCCCAAGATTTTTAATATTTTATTAAAAACCAATATGCTAATTAAAGGCACTTCCTAAAGAATGTGATAGAATATCTCTTCTTGATCAATTATGAGTTATTATTATATTCTTCAGTCATCAATATTCAAAATATAGTTTCTTGTTCAGAGTAATCCTACTGTATACCATGCTGTCTTTTTTTCTACAGGACATGTTAATAGAAGATTAGTCAGTGTTCTGGATTTGTTTCACACGATGGCCTGTCAGGTACATCCAAAAAGGAATTTCCTCTAGTTTCTTGATTTTTTTTTTCTCCATTTCTCAGTGTAGAGAGACACTACTTGAATTGCGCAAAGTGTCACTCACAGTGAGTGAGTTCATCTTCTATAAATTGTGACAGGCTGTGTGAATGCAGAAAATGAGTTCTGTTTAAGTTCACTGCTTGCTTTTGAATAAGTGTAATGATTTAATGGGAAAAGAGGGGAAATGAAACCTGTCAAAGCTCTTAAACGCTTTACACTCTCCAACCTAGATACACTAGGGGAGGAAGAATATGGTAATGGATTCTGTAATACATGTTTTTGTAGCACATATTATCAGCCCGTTTTCTGCTTTCTCTATAGCTCATCTTCCAGTGTGGTTCTTGTTGACAAAAAAATGGAAAAAATAATGATTAGAACCATCTAAGATCAGGTCCTTAACAACCATACAATATATGTAGTGCATGAATGTGGGGCAGGACAGCTGCAGCTGGATGTCCTTTAAACGCAAAACATGATTCCTCAGTAAGACATACTTATAAACTATTAGCAGTCTTAATCTGTTTAAGTACCACATTATGTTAGAGATTTGTGGTTGTAACTAATCCCAAATTTGTACATTTAGGTCTGTGGGCTTGTTCCATAATTTGTTAAGATAATATATTTGATCTTATTTTTTTCCAATATAATTGCAAATAGCACTAAATAGCAGTAACACATTTGCATCTACATTGGTGATAGTGCTAACGCTATCGGAAAAAACAATACAGAGAGAAGAAAAGTAGACTCCAAAGTTTGCAAACAATGTTTGTACATTTTTTCCATCTCTAAAAATTCTTGAATAGAAATCTGCTTCCAAATGCCAAGGGTTATAAGTCAAACATATGCAGTGTGTATTACAATTTATTACTTTACGTTTGGCTGAAATTTTTCTTTCTTGACAACCATAGGTAAATCATGTAACATATTTTGTAATATATGAGGGCTGGCTGCTTGCTGAGGACACAATTTCTTGAGTAAAGCCTTCTGCTATTGGCTGGAGCCCAGTGGCTGTTCGGCTCCCCCAAGACCACAAGCTCTGCATAGCTACCTGGCAACTAAAATTGCATATATAAGGGAGAGGTATTTATAGAAAGAATATGCAAAAAGGTTGACGGCCCATCGAGTTGTTAAAGCTGGAAAATGACAGTTAAACACAGATTGAGAGCAGCAAGTTTCACTTTCCAGCAAATGTAATCAGCCAATGCCTCATTTTCTCATTTCATTTGAATATGTCCAGTTCTGCCTCAGAATATATAAGTTTCTCCTGAACATATTTTTTATTCTTGAAGGCTCATTATTTTACAGCTGGTTTAGGGACCCTGGAACAGGCACTTTATATTATCCCAACTAGTATTAATCAAAATATACAAAGCAAAAGGATCCTACCCTTCAGCCTCACTAATAATAAGGAAAACTGTTGAACAAAATTTATTGTTAAACAATTTTAATAACTCTATTAACTAAATCAATCTATGCTTCTTGGCACATGCATGCCTTAAAAATGTATTTATTGAAGTGTTCCACTCATACATGCATATAAAATACTTTTAAATGCTACAGTGTCCGTCATATAGCACACCGCTATATATCTTGTCCTATACGCTGCATTTCTGCTACATGTGATTGTTTTTATGCTTGATAAGCACTTTGCTGGAAGGAAGCAACTTCAGGAATTTATTTAGAAGAACATGTACAGTAGGCAAATAAAACCCCCCATTCCACAAACATTGTTGCTGTTGTTGTTGATGATGATGATGATGACGTACATTTTTCTGTACTTTTGGAGTAAAATAATTTAAAATTTAACAGAAAATAACAAAAGGCAATATGAACACATAGAATAATAAAACTGAGCCGGATGATCCTGAAGATTCAATTTATTTTTTAATATTTATATAGTGCCTTTCACCCCAGCTTTACATGGGCATGTTGTAGTATTTTACTTCATCATTTATAAAGATGTTTTATACAGTATATAGATTTAAAAACTGTATTTTGTTAATGCGGACTATATACAATTACAAATGTATTTAAGCTTTATTTATGGACACTGAATCTACTGTAGGGCCTAGCTGCAATAACAAGACTTCCTAGCAATTCTGCCTGTTTACAATTTTAATCTTATAAGTGTACGAATGTGCTTTTACGGTATAGTATTTTAAATGTAACCCTTTGGTGGTGTCTGTTATTGATGTTCCCCCATTGATACACACCAGGCAGTGATTATGTTTCTGTGCTTCACTTTCAACACACCTGATGTATTTTAAATATTGGATAGAAGAATTCCTGACTTATTTAAGATTAATGTTTTACTCAGATGATTTAGTGCAAGCTAGACATTTTTATAAAACAATATGCAGAAATGAACAGAGCCAACTGCAATTGCAAGTTACCTTGTGAGCTTTTAGCATAGGATAAACCAAACCTGGAGGTAATTCACTGGTTATTCACTGCATCTGAGACAGAAATATTTCCTGTTTATTGGTCATGTAAAATACCTATGTGTCTAAAAGTATATTTATTTTGTTTTTCATTTTTTAATCCTGAAAATCTTGCTTCCTTCATTAATCTCTTATTAAAGTATGATGTTTATACAAGCCTGTTTCACATTAAACACTTTCGTTTTAATTCACGTATTACATACAAAACTATACATTAACTAAATGATGATGTTTCCATGTGGTGCATTTCCAGATCTTAGATTGTTATGGCTTATTGTGTTAATATTGGGAATCAAAATCATTACAAATGTCTTTCTGTTCTCTTTATCGTCTATTACTGGATTGTAGTTTTAATAAAATATGTTTCAGTTGTCTCTAACAACATATAGTGGGAATGTGCTTTTTTGTTCACCACGCAGTATAATGAACAACTGGGAGGAATGATTCACATGCCCTCAGGTATCCAAGCACGCAAAGAATACTTTGGAAAAGTGCTACTTTCTGCCTCTGCACTTTGACCCAGATAAGCAGAGTAAACTGCTCCGGGGGCCAATGTGGATGCTAGTGAGACGCTGCGCTGTTCTAGACACCCACTTAGAGAGTTATGCAACTTTGTTCACAAATGAATTTTGCTTTGTGTTTAATGTACCCTGGAGGGAAAAAAAACAGTATGCATTTTTAACAGACAGACTTTCTGAAAATGGTGATGACCCCATCTTGTAGTCTTGCTTCAACAAAAGTACAGTATGGCTGTAATCAATACATGCTCTCAAGAGCCACCTTTTGTTCCTGGTTATTGAATGTGATGGAACAGTGCTGTTCACATGGCTGAGAGAGAATGAGAACACAGGTATCCATTTAGAGGGTTATTTTGGATAGAAATTATGGGCCACAAAGTTAATCAAAACCGATAACATCTGAAGATAAAAGAGCAAATGGTGAATTTAGTATTAGAACGAGAACTTTGTATCCATCCATCTTCAGAATCTGCTTGCCCTATTCAGAGTTGCAGGGAGTTTGGAGTCTATGGGAGCAAGGCATAGAACTAACTCACTCCAAGGCACAATCACACATCATTCACTCATATACAGTACTGTGCAAAAGTCTTAGACAGCCAAAGTAAGTGGTGTTTAAATGACCTTCATGCTGGTGTAAAACTATGCTATTATCGCTGTCAAAGTATGTTAGCTTAGCCATTTCAAAACCTCTGCTAAAATTACCCCAGTATTTGCGGCCACCATTCAATACACCCATGTATT
>JAODKC010000044.1:23747219-23778712 GCA_026777985.1 Mormyrops attenuatus | reverse complement strand
AATGTGCACTTACTGCCCAGATAAATAGCTTTAAACATTTCTTTTGACTGCCTAAGACTTTTGCACAGTACTGTATGCATACCTACAGGAAATTTGGAAACGCCAAAAACCTCAGCATGTTTGTGGCCCATGGGGGGAAGCTGCAGTACCCAGAGGAAACCCCATAATGACACAGGAAGAACATGCAAATCCATATAGAGCCATGGTGGAGACTTGAACGCTGGTCCCAGAAGTTTGCAGTGATAGTGCTAACCATTGCGCCAGTACAGTACGTCACCCAGAGAATTTAATTTGTTAGCTGCAAATGTTGTACCTTCTGTTTTTTCCTGATATGGAACTAACAGTTAAATGTGGCATAAACATGTTTTAATATACGTGAAAGAGTTTAGGTTTACTTCATTCAAATGAAATATGAAATAATACGAAATATTACTGTACTGGTTGCACCGCTTTATTATTAATATAAATAAAACTGATTTTTTTCCCAACTTAGATGCACTCTATTAAAATGACCACTTTTCTTTCTGTTCTATCCCAAGTATCATACACTCTTTCTGCCCAAGATACTGTTATTCTTAATTTCTGCAAATTGTCCTAATAATTCATTAGACATACATTTAAATACAGAATACATTTTTCATTTTTTATGGATAATGTCTACAGTTTATTATTTGTTGGCTGTTAGAAGAATTTCAAATTAAGTCCTTTTTATTGGATCATATGTGCCTTGCATCGTTTGCATTTTGACTATATGCCTAATTGGATTCTCTGAATTGCCCATGATATGTGAATGCTGTGTACAGTATGTGCTGTTTGATACACTGACAGTTTGCCTCGGGTCTTCTCCATCCATGTCCTCTATGCTGCTTAGAATAGGCTCCTCCCAAGACCCTTTGTTGGATTAGTGCTTGGAAGATGGAAGCTTTCATATATATTTAGTTCCTGCAAGTTATTTTGAGATAAAAAATACATTATTGACATGGTAAAATGTGTTTATAAAACACGTATTATAGCACATAATATTATTTAAATGATATCTTTGATAATTACTTGTTGACCTACACTTGTTGATCTTTACACTGAATAAAACTCTAAGATATGAGCAGTAAGATCTGTTGTGATATTGTGTGACATTCGGCTGAAGCCATGTGGCAGCGCGGCAATGGAGCTGTGAGCATGAGAGCCGAGCCGATGTAAGCCTGCCTGCCTGTGCAATGGAGACTGTCACTGGGTGCTCGCAGGTCTTCAGTGTTATGGACTTATGAAACCGAACTTGATAGGAAATCAGGCATTTATATATATATATATATATATATATATATATAGATGGATGGATGGATAGTCAGATACATTTCGGTGTTTCAATGCATATAAAATTGTTTGCGATGACTTTTTAGTTCATCCAGTTAATCTTCTCTGTCGGAATAATTCTTAAATTTGCACTTTGCACTTTTAAACCAATTACAATTACTGCTTGTTAAAGTTTCATTTATCATTAGTTCCTAATTTAGCAGTATTGATTTATAGAATGCAATTAGTGAATCACAGGAGTTTTTACCTTGAGGGAGCCAAAAAGGCTTTTACGTACTTTGTCACCTTATATACCTAGGTAGGCGAATGAGACATTCCCAAACTAAATGTTATGGAAATTTAAATCTCTCAGTTTGAAGTGGCTGTTTGTGTAACAATTGCCAACGAACTGCTCTTCACCAAATCACTTAATTTTACTGTCTCCTTTAGAAAAAATTTGAATCAAATGCCAGCTCACAAGTGTGTGCTGTATGGTGTTTTAAACTCCTGTGCGCCATGTTACATTCAGTGCCAAGGAAATGCTTGCTCTAGATTTATTTAAAGTCAGTGAATCTATCCTATACATTGGACATTTATTTTTAAATATTTACATGCTGTAGCGCAGAATACAGTGCATTACTAACCTCTCAGAGCACTAATGCAGCATTTAAGAAACCGCAGTGTCAACTGTGTGATCATACCCACACAGCATGTCATATTACCATGGGTGACAGTACTGCAATGTCAGAAACGGCTTCCCTTTGACGTTTCCCTCATTAGTGCTGTGACGTGGTCTTTTATATAAGTGGCGTAAATTGGGGTAATTGCTTAACAGTGGCTATATACAGTTCTCAGGCTTCCTGGATGATTGCATTGACATTTGTGCGACATTTTCTGCAGTAAAAATGCTTTAGTAATTTGGACAATTGCGTCCTTTCATAGAGTGGAAGTTAATATGTTTTTTTTGTTGTTATTGTTTCTCTCAAAGGCGGGCTAAGCATTCAAGCCCTTATCTTATAGGTCGGTTCCAACTGTGCAAGACTCAGTTTCTGGGTTTGAACAGTGGGGCCGAACTGAGACTGGGACAAGGTCCCGGCCACCTGGCTGCCTGCTCCAGGGCAGCATATTCCCCGCGTCACAAGAATAGCTGGGCGCGCATGACTGCGTGGTGTCACCGGGGTAGCCGAGGTTCCCCTTCCCTTCCCGGTCTTGCCTTACCGCGGCGCTCCGCTGGCCCTGAGCAAATGACAAAGCCCAATTCACTCTCCAGCTGTCTTTGTCCTGCAGTTCCTGACGGGTCCCCCAGTGCCTCCACAGCCTAGTACATGATACTGTATATTGTTGTGAAACCTGTGCACAGTGTGCCCTGGCCCCCTCCAAGGCTTTCACCGCAGCGCACGGCGAAACCGCTGCTCAGTGAAATTTTAGAAACACAATCTCCAGCATCTCTCTGCCGATAAGGTGCTGTTCTGAGCTGCTGATTCCGCTCACACCTGTGAGCCTTTTGTGCTGTCCAGCTATGGCATTTCAACCCGCAACAGAAGTCCTTTATACAGGCTCCTATTAAATTTTGATTGGCATTATTTCAATGGCTTTTTTATGGGAACATACATGTCTGTGAACAGAAAAAAAACTGCTAACAAAAGACAATGGGCCTGTTTTTTTTAAAGTCTAAGCATTTTTATGGATAATCTTATCCACACCAGTTTTCTGGTCTGGATACCAGCACAGGTGTTGTTCAGCTCGAGAGGTGTATGATTCGGGTTTCAGCAGCAAGCTACAGCCAGTTTGAGGCGAGTTCCCTCCTGTCGTGAAGCACATTTGTTTCCTTTCGGGCCGCATGCATCGCGTCTGCATGTCTGCGCCTTGGATGCACCGTGTGTGAGTTTGAAAGCGTTAAATGTGACACATGTAGCCTGGGCCCCGGCACGAATGCCTGTTCAGGCTGAGTGGGCACACTTGTTTGAATGTCATATTTATCCCGGCGTTTTGTCAGGAAATGAACTTCTCCGGAGTTTGTGGCAGAGCTGAGCATATGGCTGCGGATCTCTGGAGATGACAGCCTATCGGAGCGCGGGATCGCGCTGCCTCCTGCCCTCCGATGCTGGCAGATGCTCTGGGCCTTTCTGCGATTAAGTGCAGATCATCACTGTTTTCTCTGAGCGCTGCTGCGCCTTGTAATCTGAAGTGTTTTGTTAATCACTGTCTGCCTTTGGACAGAAGCTGCCAAAACTCTCATTAAGTTTGAATTCTGAGATGTCATGCTCGGATGACGGAATTTCATTCCTTTCCTTTGCGGGGGGGTTGTTGTACAGATTTGTCAAGGAAATGCAAACGAATTCATTTTTTTGGATGGTATAAAAAGGCATGTTGATACTGTAGTGAAATTCTAAATTGCTTGCTGCCAGTGTGTCTGTGGCATTCTCAGTGGGGAAAGTCCAGCTCCTCTCATCTGTTTGCTTCTAGAGCTCCTGTTTTTGCATGTTATTAGCAAACACCACTAGTCACAGTCAGTGATTGTCAAACATTATTCCTTCCTGAGAGCGGAAAGAAAAATATCTACTCCCTAGACATTCCTATCTATGGGAGCTTTTATGGTCAGTGGAACACTGAAATAGCCTGTGTATACATGTACATGTGCTTCCCCAAATAAGCACTGTCAAACGACAAGTGCTATATGTCAAGACTGAGCTCGATATTAACAGAAACATGATTATGCACCTTTCTCACTGCTTTGAATTTGCTGCTTAAATACTTTTTTAATGATAATCATTTGCGGGGAAGTATCAGCATGTGTCTTGGTGCTTCTTAATACCTTCCTTCTTCCAGCTGAAACAACACACCCACACATGTCTGCTGCTTAGAGTTCTCTCTCTGGCTTGGTTGTCCTTCCAAAAGTAATCATTCCCATTTTAATAAGACCGGCATTATGGGGGCCGAATGCATGTGCATGCTATAGTAACCACTCATACCAAGTAAATAAAAGACGTATATAAAATATATATGGTGCCCTTTCAGTATGGAGGTTTGACATCCCCAGAAGCATGAACTGTCTCCCTCATTGCCTATCTGTTCGACGGCAGACGTCACATACACAGTGCATGCACTTGCTTAAAATGTATTACCTGTTATTCTGAAACTGTAGCACCAGTATTTGCTGTCTTTGTCCTCTTAACGGCAGTAGTTATAATTACTATTTATAAGCTAATAATCTGCAAATTTTTTAATAGTTTGAGCCGCAATTTTTAAAAGTGCAATTGATAAAATAAAATTTTAAAAAAATGCAACACAGTAACTGCATTAAGTTGATAGAGAGAAGTACAGAGAATTACATATGCAAAGTTAAAGTGCTGTTTTATAAACATTTTAGTTAACAATTCACAACTGAGGGAACAATCAGCATGCAATAATTTGATCATAGAGCAATTTGTTCATGTGATCTCTTTACAGATTTCAAAATGAAACTTGAACACATTTCTTTTATCAGAATAAGGCTTTTCTTCACTTTGGTAACACTTGAGATGCAGGCACCTTGTGCTCTGAGAGAGCCAGGTGCTAGATCTGCTAGTGGAAGTAACTGAGAGCACGTTTGGCAGGGAGACTTACGCCTGATTTTCTGTCACAACTGAAAGTCTGATATCTACTTCGACCAAAATGTTCCCCTCCCCAAGAAAGGCCCCGGGTGCCTTTTTTATCCCCACACCGGGGCTTGAGCCGCTGAAAGCTGATGCTTGAAAAGAGTAAGCGGGACGGGCAGGATGTGGACCTGCTCGCACATGGATGCGTTTCAGAAGGCTAATCTGAGCTCCGCTTCTTGCGCCCCACAAAAAGGGCTTGCGGGGTTTCAGAGGGTCAAAACAGAGCTGCCAGTGTTTGGGAAAGGCTGGGGAGGATTTGAGAGGAAGAGATCAGGTGCTATTTGGCTGTGTACCCACACATAGGTGTATATAATAAAGGGCTGCAGTAGATAAGCCCTGCCTGAACAGGCTTGTTGAGAGGTGCACATGTTGAGAGTATCACCTTGGGATGGTTCAGTGGAGCTTGTAGTTTAGAGTTGATGTTTGAACCTCCTCGCCGTGGGAGGTATCCAAGCCGTCCTCTTCAGGGACTTTGAACCTCCATATCAGCCTTTCTGTGTAACTGTTTTTTTTTTCTTCATTTTCCTCCTTCCACTGTCTCTTTTTTAATATAGTGGAGCTGCCAAAAAATAATAAAGTAAAAAAAAACAACAACAATTAAGAGGACTCAAAGAAGAAAGTTCAGCACATGCAAAATCGTACACTGGTTTTACTGAGTTAGTTCTGCCATATTCTTAGAAATAAATGACATGTCGTTAATGAGAGGAGCATTTTCCCAATATATCACAAGCCCAAGAAAGGTTTATTCTGTGGTCTTTTCCCCAAACCTCATTTGCTTTCATGTTCCTGTCCCTGTATCCATATTTGACTTACATTTTGATATGTACTTTTTTATTATGGCTGACCATTACAAAAAAATTGAACTGAAAGAATTGTACAGTATTTTTGGTAGATGAATAATCACAGTAAAACACATTTGGCTAAACTATATTTTAATGGTCTCAAAATATTCTATTCAAATGCATTTATCCAGACAGAATAAAGCTGATTATAACTTATCTATAATTGTTTTTATTATTGTTTAATTTTACCCACTGCCAATATTTATTCAATTAATTAATTTTACTCAATGAATACCCACCAAAACCAATTTAGAAATGTAATCTTTTTTTGTCAGGTCTATAACAAGCATAACGTGTATGAGATTGTATTTGCAAGTGCACTCATTTGTACATGTGTGGGTGTTTATATGATTCTTCAAGGAAGACAAGCTAACAGGAGAGAATGTGGGGCGGAAGAGAAGTCGTCTCAGGTACAAAGAGTCTGTCGATGCCAGTTGGCGAAAGTTAGCAGGAAGCTGTCGCAGTAAATGGCGGCAGCTGCTCAGAGTTCTAAAGAGCATGTCCCAGGCAGAAGAGAAAACGGATGGCATCTACATTAATACTACCTTAATGGCCCATCTGCTGCTCCGTAGGGTCCCTCGCTGCTCTATGGAGTCATAGGCGTTTGACAGGCAGCCTCCATGTGCCAGACGCGCGTCGTGTGCCAAATGGCAGGGACGGCTCGGCGTCGCTCTGATCTGTCAAACCTTCCCCCCATCATTCGTCAGGGAATAAGTTGGTAAGTATCCACACGTGACTGGCTCTTGACATGAGGGAGACCAGCATTGACTCTTCTCCGCGCTCCGTCTCTAATTCAGGGTTGCTGTATACAGCGGTAGGATTGATGAAGCCTCGTTCGATTGTGGGGTTCAGACGCCATGACTAAATTAGACGCTGACGTAAACATGCCTGACTGCAGATGACGCAAGTAACTTTTCTCGGGATGTAAATACAGGTTACACAGTATACATGCATTTGTTCAATCAAAGGGATTATTTTAGGTTTTTCAGGGAATAACTGTTAATTGAATTATTCCACATTACCATTCTTTTCAGTTGCATAACACACATGCACGCAGGTATACACCCATAAGAATTAATTCTAACTTTTTTACAATAATAAAATGAAATAAAACTTTGGGCAGTTATCAAAAATAAAAAAGAAACATTTTAAACCAAATGCATAATATTACCTTTATTAAAGACTATGGTGTCATTCATAGTAATAAGCAAAAATGACCATTTCATCATATATTCTACTGAAGAATGTCTAAACTATATTTGGAGTGAAATACCTCACAGCCCACCTTACTCATATAAACATTTTTGTACAAAGACAAGAATCAGGCTGGACCAGGCAACATTAAAATGTCCAGAGTTTTAGTTTGCAATAATGTAGCGATAGCCCAGTGTAGAAGAATATTGAAGCGCAAACCGTGTTCATTGATGCTCATGCATTAAATACCAGGTTCAGTCCACAGCTGGTGTGACATTGTGTATCAGATCGATACAAACTCTAACTACAAGTCTATCACATTGTGTTTGCTCAGAGTGCAGGTGAGGTATCTACTGCTTCACCATCCACAAAAACGCAATAATGTGACGTAAATTTTGGTATTTTTTGCATTCGGTCACATGTTATTTGTACACAGAGTGCAGACGGACTGTGGAAATGACAATAGGCACCTAATAAAAAATCCTTGTCGACAGTCACTCTATGAAACCCTGACCTCAGAGAAATGCTGTACACATAAAGAACTGCAAACTAGACAATCAATCAATCAGTAAGTAAATCAAAAATATAGATAGAAACACAACAGATTAGCCAATTAAGTAAAATGAGCCATCCTTGATCTATGCTTTAAAAAAATGTAGATTTATGTTTCGTAAACAAATATTTAACAAAAAAGTCTGATTTTAGACATATTGGTTTTGAGCTAACTCAGCACAAATGGAATAGTATGAGTCTAAATAAAAATGCATTCATAGGTTTCAATCAAATTTCTCCTTAACTTTTATCCAATGCCAAGAAAATAGAAAATATTGGCATCTAAAGGCAGGGGTGTTATCTTCAACTAGACATTAAAAGTGTTTCCAGTGGGGGTGTACCAAGACACACTGGGCCCTTATGCAGAATTAGCTGGGAGTAATGTCTTTATGTGCGTTTCGTTACCAGCTCTCCAATGGGTACCTCTTGCACGTAACACAGCTCGGAATGGGAATGAAAGTCGAAGAGGCTCCTTTTGTCATTGTGCTGATACTTATGTTTTTATGATCCTTCTCTCTCTCTTTTTCAATTCCAAAGTCTCACTGTCTCCACTGCTCTGCTGCGCTCTGAGCCGTGAGGAATCCCTGTGATACGGCATTTGAACCCTCTGCTAGCTCCTGCTCAAGGCGCCGACATTCTGGCCCAATCCGTACTCCCTCGTCCGCCTTGGATGCCTCAGCACTGAACTTTTGTTTCACTTCACTGAAGTGTTCGCTACAGTCCTGCTGGGCTGTCACCAGAATTATACCAGCATGATGAAGAGAATAATGATTAATGGTATAAACCTTTCTACAATGTTAAAGTATTTCAGCATTTTAGCGTTATAATGTATTAAAAAAGTACTGACAATTATTAGTCGAATTATAATCGGGGGCATCAAAACTGGGGGGAGGCCCCCCTCCCCCCAATCTCAAACTCTCTCCTACGCCATTGATTATAATCTTATGTTATATGGAGTTAATCTTTTAGTTATTTTAGTTTACCTAAGCAAATAAGTAAGATGATTTTCAGCACACAGAATCCAGATATCAGCACATCCAGACATAATTTTAGTATCTGAAAACTAATTAAGGCAACAGAAATATGTATTCAGGAATACAGAAATGTGACTGCATAATTACAGCTTATATTTTGTGTCTTGTCTAATTTAATCAGGAAAAATAATCTATATTATCTGTGAGGTAACATACCCAGAAGTACTTTTTGTACTGTTACAATCCTGCACAATATACCGTGGACTATAATATGACTTAATCATTAATCAGTCATACATTATTTAAATTAGTCATACTTTATCAAGATCAGATACGTATTAGGGTTTTACCACTGACTGACACAGGAAACTTAATGGAGCAATCAGGCAAATTCTATAAATGTTTCATTTCATTAAAAAAAGAAACTCTTATTGGGAAGTGTTCTCTGTCCTTGTATTCTGTCTTCAGTATTTATATCCACTAGAGGGAGCTTGTAATATACTGCCAAGAAAAAAGTGCGAAAGCACAGGCTTTGGTCACTTTATTAGGTACACCTACTTGTTAATGCAAACAGCTTGCTCCTCCAAACAGCAAATCACTTGGCTGCAGCTGAATATATACAACATGCAGACAGGGTCAAACAGTTCATTTACTATGTAGCTAAGCAACAGAATCTCTATGATGTGTGATCTAACTGATTTTACACATTTTCTGATTGTTGGTGCCAGATGTGATGCTTCTAGCATCTCAGAAACAGCCACCCTTCTGGGATTTTCACATACTACAGTGTGTGGAGTTTACAGAAAATGGTGCAATAAACAAACAAAAAAAAAGCATTCAGTGACACTTCTGCTCCTGAAAACACCTTGATAATGAGAGAGGAGAAGGACCAGACTCGTTAAAGCTAACAGGAAGGCCACGAGTGCAAAAATAACAGTTCAGTATAACTGTGGTGAATGCACAACTCGTCAAACGTTCATGAGTTTCCTCATAAGGGGGTCTTACCTGGTAGCATGTAATTAAGAATGTCTCATTTAAAAGCTTAAAAAGATGTTAATACTGCGGTGCTTTACCAGTTTCATGTATGTATTATGTATGATGCATTTCAGCTCATATATATATATATGTTTGTGTTTGTGTGTATATTACACATATGTATGTATATATATATATATATACATATATATGTGTAATATACACACAAACACACACATATATATATATAAATATAAATATATATATATATACAGAGAGAGAGGGAGAGAAAGAGAGAGAGCGGTCTTATACATTGCCATTACTCATTGTTTCAATATAAATTTACATACTACTACTGCTACTGCTAGTGCATTCTGCCAATCTGCTGTGTTGTGTGTGTTGAAAACCATTTGATGAAAGGTAGCATTCACATATTAAGAGAGGATTGATTTTGCTCCCATTTATGGTTGTAGCTGCTCTTGAGGTTGAGCTGTCCTATTTCCTGGAGAGCCCGCTGCCTAACATGACTGCCATGACATGACAGTACCTGGGACGTCATCCAGGCATGGTCGTCACACCTGGCTCAGGTCTATACACTAGACACCAAACTTCAGCAATTGATCAGGTTTTACAGAGCTATTCAGAACAGTGAACAGCTTAGATATCTGCATCTTTTCATTGTAAATCTCTATGCATTACTGATTTGATGTGACAATTCACTTTGTGTTCTTATTTATAGCACATGCCAGGAAACTGGCTAGATATAAGTTATTTAAATTCTGCATTGTGTAAATAATAATAATAATAATAATAATAATAATAATAATAATAATGGATTCTTATGGGTTCCCAAAGTGGGCATATACTGTAAGCTGCACTCCCACACATACCAATGTCCTTCTAAAGCAATTACTGTCCACTATCCACAGAACTGTGTGTTCTAACTAGATCCATAATTAGTTTTGTCAATGTCATGTGAGTGTGGTGACATTACATATGATTTTGAAGCCCAGAGGTAATGACTGCCCTGCGGGACATTGCAGGTTAGACCTCTGCAGCTATCCTGTTTTTTTAATGCCAGATTTCTGTTTAATTAATTGTACCTGTGAATATCACATAACAGAGAATGCTAAAACATCACCTTCTTGTCACATAATTGTGAATTATGTTGATGAACAATAGCTTATTTTATTAAAATAATAAACCAAATCACATCTGCATATTTGTACATGAAATTCAATTCTTAAAACAATCTGCACTGTGTAACTCTTTGTACTTTGTAATTTAGATTACAATCCCATATATTCCTGTTAGAACTCATTAATTAAAAGACTGGTTGAAACCCAGCGGTTCCCCTGGGCTAGTTTGAAAACTTAGGGCTTGTGCTTGATAGTCACTGCAGTTTTGCCTCCCCTTGGTGTTATGCTTTGACTCTGGTGACATGATATCTGCAGCGATTCGCGCACTGAGGTCACTGGGAAAAAAAAAAGATCTGAATGAAAAGCGAATCTTTGTGACAGATGCAGTTCTAATTATACAGTTGTTTTAAGACTGTCAAGTTGTAGCATGGAGGAAGTAATCCAAGGGTGTGTGTGTGTGTGTGTGTGTGATGGACGGTGTCTGCGGCATGGGCATCTGGTGCGTGCTGCAGCTGCTCTACCAGCTTGCCGCTGCCAGCTCCCCTGCTAAATAAATATTGCCACAATCCATCTCGTAATGGCAAGTGTAAATTACTTTAACACATCAATAAGGGCTTTACAATGATGTTCATTCCTGCCTTTTCAAACTGTATATTGATTTTAAATTATCGTTAAATGGTATGAGCAGAGTCCATTTTTGCTTTGTTTCTGGCACATCACACAATATGAGGGGATGTGTATTGTTTTAACATTACCGAACTGGACTCACGTTTTGATATCTGATATTTATGCCTTCGGGTTAGATGGCAGCTAGACTGGAAGTGGGTTCAGAAGAAGGAGGGCAGGGCTGAGGGTGTGTGGCAGATTCAGAGCAGGGTGGCTAAGCCCTATGGCAGACCATGTTTTAAACATGCCACAGCACTGCTCAGTTTCTGGTGATGGGCCACCACCGCTGACCCCCGGCGGGTGCTCTGACAGCCCAGGGCCGCAGAGGGCCACACTACAGCTGCTTCCACCCCTGCCCACTCAGCAGGCCGTCCTGCCTGTAGAAATTGCCTGCCATTCACATAAACCACACAGCTTCTCACTGCGATATGAGTCTGTGCTCTTCAGAATGCTTGGACCTGCGTCGCCGTTTAAAACAGCAGCAGAAGACAGCGCCTTTTCTGCGCTTTTATCCATAGCTATTTCATACTTTACAGAAAAGTATATCTTATTTATTTGTTTGTTTATTTTAATTTGTGTCTAAGCGTAGGTGGCATGTATCATAGTGTTAGCGGGGTAACATTTATTGATCTTATGATTAGGCCCCTTGATAACATGAAAGACTCAATGTAACTTGAACACGAAGCATTATATGACAAATAGTACAGAACTCGTTTTTGGTGTTATAGACTGTATAAAATTAAGATAACATATATTTTAAAAGATGATGAATTCCTACTCCATTATCAAGGTGTTTTTAATCAAAATGTTTCTTTTATTCTCAGAGGCAGGTGATTACTGACTGCCATTGAAAAAATACACAGCACAATTAACCTTCCAGTTGTATATATGCCATATAACTATAAAACAAAGGACTGTAATTAAACATAATATATTGCCAAGTCGCTTTTTCCATTCATTTTAAGGATTTTTTTCTGTGACTGTTTTTGTTTGTGTAGAGGAAAGCAAGTTACAGCAAAGAAACAATGCATTCTGGAAGCAAGCAATAGCTTTAATTTAACACGGATATTTAGAATTAATAGCATCCACACTGTAAATAATATGCGGATATGCATGGAGAATTATGTCAGTCTGGCTGATAATGAGATTTCAAACATAAATGAAGCCCTTAGGTCTGATATGAATCAGTAGGAACGGAGTAGCGTGTCTCCAGTGTTGATGCATTGTGCATTTTTACCTCTTAGAGACAAAGGAATCATGACTACGTTGCCTCTTAAATAGGAAGGCTATTTCAGACCAGCATACTGTAAACACAAGTTTAGATTATTTTTCCACTTTATATGAATTTGGAAAAGGTATAATTATTTGTTATTCTCTTTCCTGCTATAAATGGGAATATTTACAGTGTAAAAATGTACTTGTTGGACATAATGGAATTATGCTGATGCAAACTGACAAAATTTTACACACTATTCATTATCATAAAAACTGTGTTCACACTTTTGGAAACACGCATATTTATTTATCTGTTTGTTTATTCATATGTTTCTGTTCCTTGAATTTACTTGTGGCACAGCCAAAATATTTGGTGTGTTTACAGTGAATATGCTTCATATTACATACACTACTGTGTATTTATTATTATTATTATTATAATTGTTAATATTATTATTATCATCATCATCATCATCATCATTGGTGGATTGGGCTGTCCCACGCTAAAAGAAAACTTACATAGTAAAATTATTTAATTGTTATCAAGATGTGGGTACCATATTTAATTTAGTGTCCAAGGCATGCTGTATACCTCATCCCATCAGAACAAGCCTGGACTGGATGCCCAGTTCTGCTCCCCATGCCTGAATAAAAAATTCACAGGGGGCATTATTTTGTCTCTCGGTGGTCTGAAAAGGTTTGAGAGCTCACTTGATTTTATGCATCAGCAGTATTCTGAAACACACAGATGTGTGTGGCACTGAGGAGGGCTGTTTTCATTGATAATTAATCAAAGGTATTATATAGTTATTACATTAGTTATTATATTATGCCGTGTAGTCAGAACATTATGACAATATGAGATTAAATAGTTCTCAAAGGAATGGGAACAAAATTACAATTACCCAGTTTTGTATTCAATAGATAGATAGATAGATAGATTTTTTTTATTTAACCTTTATTTAACCAGGTTTGTCCCATTGAGATCACAGATCTCTTTTGCAAGATAGATAGATAGATAGATAGATAGATAGATAGATAGAATTCAATGTATGGTAGTAAAAACAGAGAACACCTTCCTTATGAAACAAAATATAAATAAAGACATGCCAAGGCAACATGTCAACACTGGGTGACCAAATTGGCCTTATTACTGTATGCTGCTGTCAGGTCAAGTTGGGTAAGGTTTGGGAGCATGCACTGGTACAGCATGTTGCCGCACCCACTGCATAACGAAACATCTCAGGATCCCGGGTGGTGACCCCCCAGGCCGACACGTTGTCTAGTCCCACCATCCAGAAATGGCTGTCTATCTGCCACAGCCAGGTGTTATGTGGACGCCCCCTCTGCCTGGTCCAGCTGCTTGGGTCCTCAGCAATGAGGATCCTGCAAGCCGGATCACCCTCAGGGAATCGTGCCACATGGCCGTAGTGCTGTAACTGACACTGCCTCACAACGGAGATATTGTGCCTTCTTCCTGAGCTCATTCAACACAAAGTCAAACTAGCCGCACCCAAGAATTCTTCGAAGAGAATCCAGTCTTCATCTCAGGTCACTAGATAGCATTCATGTGAGCATCCATGTCTCGCAGTCATACAGCAAAACAGGGAGAGCCAGGACTCTAAAGGACCTTCATCCTCTTACAAAGATATTGGGAGCACCACACATCCCTTTCCAGAGACCTCATGCCCAAGCGGTCATTAAAGGCCTGGATCTTGGATTTTATCCAGGATACTCACAAGCCCAGACACTCAGACTCCTCACTCAGTCTCTCGAGAACCCCGATCAGAGCCTCCATTGGCTCTGCAAAGATCACAGCAAGATCAGTGAATCTTTCTTCATCAACAGATGCCTCTCAGCCATTGAACTCCATGACCCTGCCAAACACCCAGTCCATGCAAGCATTGAACAGTTGGAGCAAGAACACACCCCTGATTAACCACAGAATCCACTGGGAAGAACGCAGAGGTTCTGCCTCCACTCTGCATAGCACACACAGTACCAGCATACAGGCCGACCATAACATTCAGCAACTTTGGGGAATCCTGCAAGGTCTCATGACGTCCTACAGGGCAGCTTGATCAAGTGAGTTGAACACTTTACAAAAACTGACAAAAGCTGCAAAGACACCCTGTGTTTGCACTCGAAGAGAACCCTCAGTGCCAGGATGCAGTCGATGGTAGACTTCTTAGGCGTAACACCAGATTGCTCCGGTTGCTGACAGGCAAGCAAGTGATCACGAATCCTGTTAAGGATGACCTTAGCAAGAACCTACCCTGCACTGAGAGCAGTGTTATCCCCCTGTAGTTGTTGCAATCCAAACGATCACCCTTCACTTTCCAAATCGGGACAACAAGTCCCGTTTTCCAGTCAGTTGGGAACCCTGTCTCCAAAATGGAATCAAAGAATGCCTGCACTGCTGGGAGGACAGCCGTACCTCCAACCTGAAGCAGTTTACCCTGGATATCACAGGTGTAGCCTTCCCTATCCTCAGCTGGTTCACCACCTGTGCAATCTCAGTGAGATTGGGTGGTTCACAGCTAATCGAAGGATCAGCCTCAAAAACTGTGGACCCAGAGATATCCAACGTCCTAGCCGGATGACCAGCTTAAAACAGGTGCTCAAAGTAGCCAGCCCAGCATGCCTCAACTGCAGTGTCATCCGTAAAGACCATTCCATCACCCGTCCTGACTGTGTCTCTCCAAGGAACAGACTCAGATGTACAGAAATGCTTTGATTCTACTGTAAGCAGGACATGGGTCGCTAGACTATAGATGTGTGTGACTTGCTCACAGATTCCTCTCACAAACGCCTCCTTATCTGCCCTGAGAGCCCTCGCAGCCATCCTTCTTGTTTCCCGGTACAGACCGGATTTGCCATCAATCCATGTGCTGCAACTCCTCTTGAATCACCTCCTTCTGGGAGCACCGGCAACACCAGCACAACGTTCAGCAACCTTCAAGGTCTTGTCATGGAAGGTCTCCCAGATCACATTAGAATCAGCAGTTGCACCAAAGTCTGCAAGTTCCTCACACAAACTGCATGCAAACTCATTAGAAACAGCAGTAACACTTTACTTAAAGCAGTCATCATAATGCATAATAAATACTGTCATAATGCATTATGAATCATTCATAAAGAATTATAAACACAGATATGACTATTTATAAAACGGCATATATTATAGTCGCGTTTATAATGCATTATGAATTCTCTATGTATCTCTCATGTATAATGCACTATAGATACCTTCATAATGCATTATAATGGTCATTGAAGTCAGCCATAACCAGAGGAGTGTCACCTTATGGACATCAATCAACAATTGATCAAAGTTGTAAATAAAATGTCTCCCAAATCAAGACATCACTCACCGTGGTTGGAGCATAAATTGAGACAGCCCAGAGAGTCTTAGCCTGAGTTTTATAATACATTCATTGTGAGCAGTGACATCGGACACCATTGGGAGGCGCTGATCCACTACAGCAACAGTTACTCCCTGACTATAGCAGCCATCAGGGTGACCAGACCAATAATATGTGTGCCTACCTAGAGAGCTCTGGCCTCTCTCCAGTCTGCATACCTCAGAGAGTGCTGCCACTGAAATGCGGAATTTATGAAGCTCCTCCAACAGCAGAGGACGATGGTCATCATGTCGGAAAGATAAGACGTTTCATGCATCTACTTGAATGGGCTGCCTCAGATTAGGACCTGATTGCAGCAGGTGACGCCTCAGTGCCACACCAGTTACAATCCCCATTGGCTCTCCAGTGATTTCTCCTGAAGGTTTTCCCACATGCCCTTGTCATGCATGCACCTTCCTGTGGACGGCTGCAGCAGAGTTACTTCCATGGAGAACAGAAAAGAATCTTGTCTGCTTTGTTGGAGTTGTGTGAAGTTTTTACAGTGGCTGGAGTGGCAATCCCGCCACCAAACCCCAAATTTTTCCCTGCAAGTTGGAGGACCGCTTGCAGGGCCAGATGCAGTTTAACATCATACCTATAACGTCAATTTTTCAGAAAATATTATCAAAAAGTCAGTGTTGTATGGACTTGCCTATAGATTTAGTTTTGCACACTAAAGGGGTAATACTATGTACTCATCCATCCATCTAATAATACCCACTTATTCTGTTGCAAGATCATGTGGGTCTGGAGTCTACCCCAGAAGCTACAGACACAAGGCAAGGAATAAGCTTGGATGGGGCACCAACCCATTGCAGGGCACACTCAAGCCCCATTCACACAGACAAAGAATTGGGTATCACCAATTCATCTTAGTGTGTTTTTGGACTGTGGAGCGGTGGTATGCTCAGAGGAAACCTACTGGCAGCCCAGGGACAACATGAAAAATCCACACACGTGGAACCATGGGGGTGACTCATAGCCCCGTCTCAGAGGTGTGAGGCAACAGTGCTAACCACTGCGCCACCATGCTATGCACTAAGTGACTTCATTTATTTTAAAGTTTGGACCATGCATATCATTAGACTTATTATGCACGCTTGAACCAATTCTAAACATTAATGAATGGATCAGGTGGTGAACTGATGTGGATTTAAGCACGGGAACATATGATTAGTATGTCCAATATGACTGAATGTGTAATTTCAAAATGAACTAGGTACACGGAAACCTAATTAACCTGATCACATAATGCTGGTGGGTTATTGAAGTTAATATTATGCCGCGTCGCTTTTTACATTTACAGATTTTCAGCTTTAATATTCATGTTTTTTTCTGTGTGATACCTAACAAGTATTTGTGTTTGCTTAGCCAGTTGAAGAAATATTTTCCTGTGCAAATCTCATAAGATCATCCTGGAGCTGATTCAGCTGCTATCATGGCACTCTACACTTTTTATTCTGGACCTCGGAGACCCCAAACTGCCAAATGAGGTGAATTATGGCCGGTTATATAGAGTGGACTCTAAGCCACAGGGGAGAGGCCAGAGTCAGTGGAACTAACCACATTCCTGACCATTAAAAGCCATCCTGACACTAGCTGTTCATCTTTCCTCCTCTCAAAGGCTGCACTCAAGCCCATGTCCCCAGAGGAGGACTGATGGAGGCAACTCTTGCTCTCTCCCAATCATTAAATGTTAAGTTCCTCACCTCATGCCTTGGTGTACCTCATCCTCTGCCTCCTGGCCATAGGAGCCCTATCAGACAAGGTTAATTGCATTAGCTAAAACAACCGTGCTGCCTTGCCCTGCTGACTGCTGAAGGAGCTCATATTGAACAGATGACCCTCAAAAGCCTCTTCTGCCACAGGACTCTATTGACATTAAGACATCTCAACAAATCCGAGGCACCAAACACAGTTGTTTAGTTATAAACTGTTCTGTGTACTTTGAAATTGCACATAATATGAATATGCTGTCTACAAATCCAGTCGTGACGAATGTCCTTTTCACTGTTGCATAGATTAAAACACTGCAAAGTAAAAGGATATATTGTATACTGCACATTGCTGCAGGAGACTGTATATATACGGAAAGGTCAAACAAGTCCTATATCTTGGAAGGGTCCAGGATGTCTTGGGGGTCTTTGGCTATGACATGGTATAGTGAGAAAGTGGGGTGTTGCAGTATAATGACAGTGGATGGTCATATCTGAGAAGCCCTGGAGATGGAACACAGAGCTGTGCTTGTGGGAATAAAAATGTGCTGCTCCAAGGAACATCAGCTAGTTAGCAGGTCACTGTAAAGACCAGAGCACCACTAAATCCAGCTCTTTCTTGTGGTTTGGGGCAGTGCGGTGTCCTAGCTATTGTGTCGGGGTCAAAGCAAGCAGAAACTGGATTGTTAAAGTTCTAGGCAGCCATTCATCACATATAGACTGCATGCCTAGGAAATCTAGACAATACATTCACACTGTACTTCAATATATAGTATCTTAAAGCCATGTACAATACATTTTCCTGAAATGCTGGAAAAAGATCATACTAATTTAAGCACAATGTTAACTGTTTTGACTGTTAGCTACCTCATTTAGCCCACGGCTTATTTACCACGTATTTATTATTATGTCTACTCATTCTTATATTGCATTGTTAACCCCGCCCACCCCCAACTTTGGAACTGTGTTCGTGATTTTGAGAGGAAAAGAAAGATAGATTTTCTACTGTAAAATGTGGTGGATGTGAACTGTAGTCATTCTAAATGTTACATTTCAAAGAGACAGAGTGGCTTCCCAGATATTTATCAGTATGAATTTTAACAGACTGCATTATTACCCATAAATAGGGCAAACTAATGGTAGACTAATATATAGATGCTATTTAAGGTCTGCAGCCTGAATTAATTTTTTTGTGCAATTGTTTGTTATATTGTAAATTGGTTTATTTTGTGCTTTTGGCTATTAAAAAGTACATAAAATGGAGGATATTTTTCTCCCCAATATAAACATCTGGCAGCATTCCATGCATGCACAAGTAATTGGCATTTAATTGGCAATGATCATTTGTATTTCAGCATCACAAAGTGAGGGTTTCCCCTGGAAGAAACAGCTGTCACTGGAACATTAGTGCTATTTTGAAAAGACTAGGTGTTCCTTGTTAAAATGTAACTAAAAATGTAAATTATGGAACTCTCACAAATCTCTTTCATTTGAAATGATAATTTAAACTAATTTTCACATCTAGTATTTTACCGCTACTGTTGATTATAGGCAGTGCTTTGAAAAAGCTTATTCAATTGTGAGGTTTTCGCAGTGCTGTACAGTACTGTTGTTGAAATAATCTAATTTGATTTACTGATAGAATTTGGGATGCAAATTCTGGGCATATTATGCAAAATAGTAATATTATTCCCTTATTGTTTTAATATGCCATGAGGTACACTATTTGATCAAATAAGCTTTCAGTTAATCCATGTGCCCTGATTCCATTAGAACTCGATGAGATGATTTACGGTGGGTGATTCTGGGCATTTTCCATAGCTGTTGCTGAAGATTCATCTCGTAAAATTGGGTCACTACATATGACTGTAAAAATCTACAGCTTTGTCCATAACGATGGCAAACAAAGGCTTAAGCTGAATGATTCTGTATCAACTATCTAGGCTTTACCTCATGTCATTGGTTTGAAAACAAGGATGCAGTGTTAATGGGTTAAGTACAGTACTTAAACATAAGAAGCCTGACGACCTTACTTCAAGTTCGGAATAATATAAGCATGTTAAGTAGCAACATCATTTTGATGAACACATTGGACTATTAGTATGAACTGATCAAAAATCATTCCTATTTCTGGTTTTATAGTTATGTTTTTGTATGTCTGAACCAAGGGCGTAGGTTTGGTTTCAACATTAGTAGGGACTAAATCAGCCCTAACCCCCCCGCCCCCTAAATACATACGGTAGTCCAACAATATTGGTAGGGACATGGTAGGGACATTTACTCTCTACACATTAGCAACGCCATTACATGTTCCCTTTCTCATTGGCATCTACTACCAGAATGGGATAATCAGTTCAAGATCATTGTGTTGTTGTACAGTACAAATCATTGTATATGTTTTACATATACGGCATGCATTTAATAATCTTGCACTATAGTAGGCCTAGCTTAGTACACTTTTGATTACAAACTATGGATTTAGAAATTCTGCTGGGCCTTTGCTTTAGCGATTTGGACAGCCACATTGAGCAGTGAGTTGGAGAGCTTCATAAACTCTGCATTTCAATGGCAGCACTCTGAAGTACCAAGGAGTGGCCAGACCTCTTTAGGTGGGTAACCTACTATACTGGTCTGGTCACTTTGATGGTTGACATACTTAGGGAGTAGCTGTTGCTGTGGTGGATCAGCTCCTCCCAATGGTGTTCAATGTCACTCCTTTCAACAAGCATATTATGAGACTCTGCGTGTCTTGTCTGTTGTCTCAGTGTATGCTCCAAATGCGATGAGTAATATCTTAGTGAGGAAGACATGTTATTCACAATTTCGCTCAGTGGTTTATGAGTGCCCATGAGGTGACATTCCTCTGGCCATGGGTGACTTTAGTGTGAACATTTGCACTGACAAGGCTGGCTATGAGAATTGTGACCATCCCTTCTCTTTGCAAAAGGTCAGGCCCTGTGAGTTGCTGGATCCTAGCTCCATTACCCTGAGCCGCATCATTGAACTTGGTACTCCAATAATGGTTGTGTAGTGAAGGAGATCCATCACATTCTCGTGAGCAGACGCTGGAGGCTCCAACAGATCTGCAATGTCTACAGAAGTGCCCAGTTTGTGAAATCTGACCACAGACTTGTTGTTGCTACTCTGAAAATTCAGCTTAGGTTCAGTAGGCTAACTATCACCTACTAGGAGAATGAGGCTGGACCTGCCCAGACTCCAAGATCAGGCTTTTACTAATAAGTCTGCATGCAGTTTGTGTGAGGAACTTGCAAATTTCGGTGCAACTGCTAATTCTAATGTGATGTGGGAGATCTTCTGTGGTAAGACCCTGAAGGCTGCTGAGGGTTGTGTTGGTGTTGTCTGTGTTTCCAGAAGGAGGTCCTTCATCTCACAGGGCACCCTGGATATTATTGAGAGGAGTCGCAGTGCATGGCATGATGGCAAATGAGAAGGACAGCTTAGAGGGCTCTGAGGACAGATGAGCCATATGTGAGATGAATGTGTGAACAAGTGACACTCCATCTAAAGTCTAGCAACACCTTGACCTGCTTACAGAGGAATAAAAGTATTACGTACATCCAAATCTGTTCCTCTGAGAGTCACAGTCAGGACAGGTGATGGAATGGTCCTTATAGATGACACTACAGTTGTGACGCACAAGGCCAGCCACTCTGAGCCGTTCTTTAAAGCTGATCCTCCACCTAGGACATTGGAAGTCTCTGGGTCCACGGTCTTTGAGGCTGATCCTTCAATTAGCTGTGAACCACCTAATGTCACTAAGATTTCACAGGTAATGAACCAGCTGGGGGTAGGGAAGGTCATAGAGACCTGTATTTTCCGGGGTGACTTCTGCCGGCTGGTGGTATGGCTAACCTCCTGGCATTGCAAGCAATTTTTGCTTCCATTTGGGAGATAGGCATCATCCTAACCGACTGGAAAACGGGACTGGTCATCCCTTTCTGGAAAGGGAAGGGTGATCATCTTGATTGCAGCAACTACTGGGGGATATCACTGCTCTCAGTGCCGGGTAAGGTCCTTGCTAGGGTCATCCTTAACAGGATTCATGATCACTTTGTAAGAGGACGAAGGTCCAAGTCTTTAGAGTCCTGGTGCTCTCTCACACAATTCTTGGATACTGCTTGCGTGACATAGCATCAAATGTGCAGTTGCTCAAGGAGTCCTGAATTAGGCACATTACCTGCATTGTGAGACAGCGTCAGCTACAGCACTACAGCCATGTGGTATGTTTCCTTGAGGGTGATCTGTCTCACAGGACCCTCATTGCTGAGGACCCAAGCAGCTGGACCAGGCTAAGGGGATGCCCACTTAATGCCTGGCTAAGACAGATAGACGGGCATTTGCAGCCGGTGGGACTGGATCGCATATCGGCCTGGGAGGTCGCCAACTGGGACCCCGAGGTGTTTCGTTGTGTGGTGGGCGCGATAATGTGCTGTACCAGTTGATGCTCCCCGACCTTACACGACCAGACATCACATTTTAGCCCCTACCCAGCCCTAACCTTAACCATAAATAACCAACCAAAGTACGAAACTTTGATTATTTTTTTTATTACATTCACAGGTTTTTTGAAAATTGAGTTTCCCCTTGTGAAAACCGAAAAATGTCAAATTAACAAATATCACATTGTGGGGACATTTGGTCAACACAATGTAATATATACATGCTCCACTATCCCCCTCTCCCACACACAAAAACATCAAAAATTACAGCAAAGATAACCTGCAATAAATTAGCTAAGTTAGCCAGCCACTTTTTTGGGTGTATGTATAGCTAGCTAGTTGGCCTAGAGAGAAAGAGAGAGAGAGAGACTATGTCAACTTGTGGCGATGCAGTGCAATGTTGGCTTTCAATGAGTTGCCATAATAAAAGCTGTAGGACAGGGGTAGGCAATCATACCCAGAAAGAGCCGTTGGGTATGCACATTTTTGTTGAAACTCCTTAATTAGATTACTAATTAGAGGACTGATTGGTTTGAATAGCTGACCTAAAGGATATCCCAAAAACTGCACACACAGTGGCCCTTTGCGGGTAAGGTTGGCCAACCCTGCTGTAAGAAAACACATTTTGAATAGATTTGTAATATATTTTATCATTATTTTGATTTTCAGATGTTACACTGGTATTAAACAATGTGTAAGTTACATGTGTAAATTACAGTGATGCAGGGACACAATTCAAAAATACTAAAAACTCTGAGCACTTTTTAAAGAAACTACTCTTTTACTCTTACTTGACTCTTCAGTAGTTTCTTGCAGAGGTGGTTATACTCTACTTAAGAGTTCTTTTTTGGAAGTACTCTTTCAGTACTCTTTTTATTCTTGTTAATATATAAGGGTAAGATTGGCAAGAAAAGGGCAAGAAATTGCTGCCTTCAAGATAAGCCCTCTGGCACATTTTACATACAGTTGTTACATGCAGGATTCTTATACAGTAAGGAAAGGTATGGAATTTGTTTTTGGTGTTTTTCAAGTCTGGATAAGTATGTAAAAAGGAAAGTATGGAAATATTTCTGTATTTCTAGACTATTGCAAGATATTAGCCTAATATGTATTCTAAAAACAATCTGAACTTATTTAGTAATGTTTTTGATGAATTCACTGATATGACCTGGATGTCAGTGCCAGAATGTGTACAGAGTGACCCCAGAAGAGCAACATCCCAAACCAAGGAGTGGGGGTATGTCTGTGGGGTGCTTCATTAATCTCCAGCAATAAAATACTGATGTAGGCCACCTTGAACTTTATATCGCTCACAATGGGGAAATGCCAATTTTCTCTTGCTTGTCTTGCCAGTCCTAAATATATGTAACTGGTTGGGTAAGGATCTGAAGTGTGAACAGAAAGCAAAATGGTTGTTTGCGTGACATTCTTCGGCATTTTGAACAAAGGTGAATTGGCAGCCACATGGTGGGGCAAAGCATTCCTGTCTAGCTGCAGCCAGAGGTAGGTCCTGTCAAGGACAAAATGGGCAATCAGCCAGGGTGGCATCTTCTGAGGGTGCTAACCCATGAAGATCGGCATCCACAGCAGAACCGTACGAAAATGTCGGCTGGAAATAAGTACTGTTTTCATAGGGAAGGGGCATTTAGCTGGTAGTTTATGCCACAAATTAGAGGGCCCATAGGTGAAATATACAGCGGTGAATTCAAAACATTATGTCTACTCCAACATGAAGAGAATAATGACATAATGACTATCTAGTAAAAACGGTGTGTGTTAAGGTATGGGCTGTATTAGGTGGTAAGCTAACATTCAGTGCTCATAATTGATGTGTTGTAAGCTGAAGAAATGGGCAGGGATAAAGATCTGAGTGACTTTGACAAATCATTATTGCCAGATGACTGGGTCAGAGTTATTTCCAAAACAGCAAGGCTTGTGGGGTGCTCACAGTCAACCATGGTGAGTACCTGACGAGAGTGGTCCAAGGAGAGAAAAATCACAAACCATAGACAGGATGTTGGGTAGCTTGCTCATCAATGTGGGATGTGAAGGAAGGGTATCCCATCTGGTATGAATCAACAGAAGGGCTAATGTAGCACAAATGGCAGATAAATTTGATGACAGCCATGGTATAAATGTGTCACGATACACAGGGGCATCGTGCCCTGTTGTGTATGGGGCTATGTAGTCGCAGGTCGGTCAGAGTGCCCATGGTGACCTCTGTCCACAGTCAAACATGCCTACGATAGGCACTCAAGCGTCGGAACTGGGCCTGAGAGCTACGGAAGACGGGTGTCTGGTCTGTTGAATCTTGTTTTCTGTTGCATCATGTCAATGGATGGGAATGTGCCAACAAGTGCAATCCATGGCTATGTAGCCCCAAACGCAGTGGGGCTTCAGGCACCATGTGTCCTTTTCTGCAATACTGTGTATATACACAACGGCCACTTTATTACTGGTTAGGATGAAGTTGACCCCTTTTTTGTCTCCAGAACTTCCAGGGTTGGTAAGTTGTGAGAGATGTATTTCTGCACACCGTTGTTGTACTGAGCTGTTATTTAGTATTTGTGGTCTCTTTCATTATTAAATTCTTTTCAGCAGCAGAACTGCATAGACTTTCTTGTACCATTCTCTGTAAACTCTACACACTGTGTTAATGAGAATCTCAGGAAGATGGCTCTGCATCTGACACCAAAAATCACACCATGTTTAAAAAGACTCATGACACACTATAGCCATTCTAATGTTTAGCCACATAGTAAATGAGACCCTTGATCCAGTCTGCAGGCTGCATATATTCTGTTGCAATCCTGTGATGTTATAGCAAAAGAATAATGATATTTGCAATTTTTTTTGTGTTCAGGAGTTCAGATTAGTTTACCTGTGATGTATTGGATATAACCTTAGGTACATTGTCCCCCAGTTACACCCAGAGCACTTAACAGTATCTGTTTTTTTTTTTAATGAGAATCAGGGTTGTTGACCTCCAAGACCCTTAGTGTGTGTGTATATGTTTTTTTTTTGCTTGTTATTTTTTTGTTGGAGTACTGTTAAAATATTGCAGTGATTAGTGATTTCTTTTTTGATGTCAGATGTCATGTACCTGAAGTCACTGAATCTAATTGGAAAAACATGCTTTTTGTAAACCAGGTTCAACAGTGTCCACCATTATTTATTCTTTGTCTGTTAGTGCTAGAAATTGGCAGAGACCTCCTGATTTTATATTATATCAATATTTGTTTGCTGATTTGATGTGTATAGTGATTTTTTTAATAGTTTTTGCTGAGCAGTTCGGGTCTACATTTAAAGTAAAAATAAGGGCTGCAACAGTATACATATCCCATTTGCTTACATCATTTTAATTTTGGAATGCACAGTGAATCTAATGAATGCTTTCATTTACACAGGCAAAACCTAAATTCACAAGTAGATGTTCCGCATGGGTAACACTATGTAATTGTGGCTGTGAGTTTGGTTACTGCTATTCTAGAGCGCTATGGGACCCTCCCATGTCAGGTAAATCAGTAGCCTCAGTAGTCTGGGAACATTTTGGTTTCCCGGTAAATTACACCAACACCAGAGAGAGATTACTTGATTAATGTAAGACTCTCAGTTCTGTTATCCTGAACTCGCTCAGATAAGTTGCTGGAAACAAATCCAGCACACTAACCCATTTGAGACAACATCAGCCAAGTGTGTCCACTACCACAGCAAGGCAGAAACAGTTAGAAACAACTTAGCATGGCATTTAAGGTGCTTTTGTCAGGAAATTCAGATCAGGCCAAAAAAATAACTAAGGCTGTATCAGTGTTTATCTATACAGATATGTAACCATGTGAGAATACAGGACTTCATTACGGTTGTTATGATGTAGTTTTATATTTGAATTTTTATTTGATTTACATATTTATTTTTTGTGTGCAAATGAGCATCTCCTTAGGTTTGGCTTGCATCTGTTCCTAATTGTTTGTAGTTCTAATAATGAACTATTTCAAAACAAATTCTGCTGTACCGAAACTGCACCAATCTGTGAACCCAAGCAGACAGTTGGCGTTTGTTTACTTTACAGAATCCAAAGTTTGCTCGGATTTTAGATTTAGATTGAAATGGTCCTACATTTAAAATTATATTTCATCGGTTTCTAACTATCGTGGCAATCTATAAATCGCCCGCCCATAAGAATTGTGATTTATAACTGATCAATCAATTTTTCCTAGACCCCTATTGTCTGACAAAGATCTGAATTCTATGGAATGTAAGTCTGAAATGTGGAGTAAATAAGGTGAGTTACCAATGAAACATGTTCGTATTATGTATACCGAGAACAACAATTCAAATAAATTATAACTAGTTGCTACCACTAAACATACCATTCAAGTCATTAATAGCTGTATTTTGTCTTACAACTTATTTGCTCCATTTTCTATTTTATATGGCTACTTTTAAAAGTACTTATGGAACTTTTAAAAGATTGTTACTTTATAAAAAATATGCTTGCCCAGGAGTGTCCATATTATGCCTGCAGATGTAAACATTTGATGTCCCATTTTCATTTCAGATGTCTCAAGAAATACAAAAGGTCTTGGAAATATTTTTATACCTAAAAGCTATATGCTTGCAGCCAAAAGCAAACCACAAATGCCAGTATTCCATAAAAAGGGCACATTTGAAGTGTTGCTTTCTGTTGTGCCTTCAATCCTCCAAATTCATTCTTTGCCTGACAGGCTAATTCCTCCACGCATCACAGATATCAGGCATTTTCTGCTTGCAAAGTTCTGGCTGCCGGGTTGTGTACTTGACTGTAAATGCCATTCTTTTCTGGGAATTGTGACATTCGGTAGATGCCAAGACATTTACTGCACTAAGGAAATTCAGCCTACTGGAAGCAGACTTTCGCTAGGAAGGAGAGTCACAGGCCTAAGCTTTGCCTGCAGAGGACATGCTAAGCAAATTTTGCCTGTGACCAACCTTTGGTGCAACAACTAGTGAACAGTTGTAATGAAAATGTCATTGCGATTCCACCGGACTTACTTATAGTGCACTCCCAAGAGGCGTGATTTTGTTTGATAAATAAATCTAGCAATTATCCTGCTGTTAGGGCTGTGCCGCAAATGTCACACGCAGATGAACTGTGATTTAGCTTTGGTGGATGCTAATAGCCTGCATAGCATTAATGAACACACACACACACACACATATATATATATATAAGAATTTCCTTTCTGCTTGAATTCAAGGATATACATAATTAGTGAACAATATGTTTTCAACAGATATCTAGGTCAGTTACAGTATTATTAGAGAACTGAGCTCCAATCTATTTTAAAAATAGATAATAAATACTACAGATTAGCTTTTTAATACTTTTGTTAGTTTTTACAATGTTAGCCAGAGCCAATCACAAGCTTACCACTGTTGTGTTAACATTTACAGAGTACTTCCGTACCAGTACCCAAAACTGTTTTCTTGCCCATTCCCATAATACATACCAATATATATACTTTTGGTTTGATCACTGATGTCTCTGAATATATAGAATAGACAGTTGCTGTTCACTGTTAGGGATTTTAATAATAATTGTTTGGTGTTTTATTGCTAAGTGTGATAATGTATTTATTTTCTTCAGTTCAATACTATCCAGAATAATGATCATAACAAAGTATGATAATTGAGCTACCGACTGAAAGTACTTCTTTATTCATCTATGTTGTTAAAAAAAAAAATTATATTACCGTTTTACATTTCTGGCCTTCAGAGAAGTGACCATTTTGTGTTTAAGTGAAAGCTCATTATACGGACTGAATTATGTGCCATTTATTGATCCCTATGGTGGATTATGGATTTTAAGTTTGTCTAGACAGAATAGTTAGTGTGATGACAGGAAGAAACATATCAGGCCCCTGGGAAGAGTCCCTGCACTCCATAAGCAATTAATGCCTGCCAGGTAATGGAATTTCGGTTTACACTATATCCACCACTGCACTGACATTTCAAGTACCTCATAGAAAACATTAGCCTAATGAGTAGGGGGAGTGGGGGGGGGGGGCACTCTCTCTCTTCACTTTGGATCTTCATTGGCTATAATAACATACTCAACCACCTCCGCCCAGCTAAGAGTCTATATTTAAGCCTCCCAGAATGGATAATATTGATACCTATGAATGATTTCTATTTACCGCACAGGTGTACACTTATATACACGGAATGAGAGTGAAAGGGTAATAATGAACTTCAGATTTTTTGTTCATGATGATCATGTCAACACATACTGTATAATAAGGAGGGGGTTCAGAAGTCCGGGGGTGTTTTTTGCAACCACTGAAAAATGGTAATTTTGCTACCCTATAAACCGGTGAGAAGTGGTGAGTAACTGTATAATGTCAATGCCTGCATAAATCCATAGCGCCAATAAAACACAATCCACAGTTCTGTGGTGGAAACCTGCTGATTTTTAATTTTTTTCTTTGTTTTTTAAGAACAGTAAACCCAAAATATAATAAAGAACAGCCCTGACCTAGCATAACAGGTCCCTGGCACATCTAATGATCTACTTGAGCATTACTGATACAGAGTCCTCCCTGATGCACACATCCAAAGGACACAGTCAGCATTTTGGCCCAAGAGTCTAGTAAATGAGCTGTCCAATGGAAATGGAGAAGAGAGCACTGCATGTTTCATAAGGGCTGCAATAGCAGGAGAAATGTGAAAAATATGACTGGAATGAGTGAAAAAACAGGAGGTTCTCCTGCTTGATATCTAACAAGCTTTTTTTGATGTGTAAAAATTGAAATCCTTAATTTGAGTTTCTCTGTAATATGCAAATCAGTTACTTGTAATGTAGCTGACTCTTTTGCAAACTCATCCAAAATATTACTGATATTGACAATCGATTATTACAGGTATTATTTATAATACTAGAGTGGCTTGATTTTATTCTCTCTACCTGTTAATCTGTCTCTAACTGTTTATCTCAAAAAAATCTTTATTAGGTTATTTGAGAGGTGTAATGTTTACAACAACTGGAAAGTTAGGGGACTCTTTGCTATTCTTTAAAATTTCTACTATGATATCCAAAAGGTATTTACCCTGTAAACATGCAAGAAAGTAATTAAGACACATTTCTGAAATTAATTGGAATGTTAACAATTTTGGTTATCACCATATTAGCCCCTGTTCACACTGAACATGACCCATAATGTTCTACTGCTCGTGACACAGCCAGTGTCTTGTGTGGTTCCCCAGAATCCTCATTACATTACATTTGTCATGGGGCTACTGGCCAGGGTGAGTGAGTGTGGATAAGTTCTTTTTGCATTCGTAATTGTATGCTCGTGAAGAGGAATTTGTAAAGCAAGTCAGGTTCATTGTTTAGTGGTGCAAGTCTGGTGGAGTATGCAGGGAGCCCAAAGGTAATTTAATCTTGACTATTAGAGAGGGTTAATTAGTTGGTGATCAGGAGCCGGACGAGGAAGCCAGCAGGAAGGGACTAAGCAGAGAGCTGCTGGCCTATTGGGAGCCATTAAGGGAAGCTTCTTGGAATACAGTCTTGCAGTCAGTCGTGAAGTTGAAAAAGTATACATTTTTTTACTATAATATCCTGTTGCTTAGAAGTTATGTTAGTATTGCATTGTACTGTTTAATGTGCTGTATTTGTTACATTGAACCATTTAAACTCTAAATAATAAAAGTTGTGATTTGTTTTTCAAAAAAACAAATGTTGGAATGTGTAAATAAAACAATTTATAAAGCCAAAACATTCTGCTTATAGGCACTGGTGATTGATCTGTGCTGCTTTTGTCTTTTTTCCATTTGTTTGTAATATACAGCTTCCTTGTAGATGTAAAAACAGTATGATACTCCAGTGTTTATAATTACAGGGAAAAGAATGTGAAAGACCAAAAAAAGCCTGTGATACAAACACTTTTCTGAAAAAAAGGCAAACAGCTGAATTCGAAACTGGCAACCTGCAATTAACAGGCTTTTACTAGAATGCCACATATCAATGAGTGTTATCACAGGAAAACGATAAGTGTGATTTGTATGAAGGAGGTTAGTTAGAACTACAAAAAATGTAACTTGTGCCTTCATAGAAAAATACTTTATTGCATATATTAACATGCATGGGGTTGTTTATTTTTTTGGTCATCATACGTAGAAAAGCATCTGCTGGTAGATGTGTTTACCGTTAATAAGGTGTTTACTGTTATTGTGGCTAGAAATGCAGCTCCATGAATGTAAAGGAAAAAGTGAGAATCTCAGGAGTTACAGACTTTATTTAAATCTTAAAGCTTAAGACTATCACAGATACTAAATTGCAGTGGTCAGAGCGGAATAGCAGAAGGCAGAATAAAACGTTATCAGACTGTTTTGGGGTGATACAATATTTCTATCCCTTTTTACAAAAAGCTGTATTGTAACCACATCACAAATGATCTGTATTTAGCAGCAATAAATATAATAAAAGGCCACAGTAAACCATGCAAGATATGTACTATACATTTTTTTCTCATAATAAACTTTTCCAGGCTACCTTTGAAGAAACAGTTTTGAGCAAGAAATCATTTAAAAAAAATGAACACTGTAGCAGCCTTCTTCATTAAAAATCTGCATAAATTACTTTTTTTTTACTTCCTACAAACTTAAAACTTGTATCATTTTTGATGTATTTCATCTAAGCATATATTAATACTTGACATGTTTATAGTGTCTATTATAGATGATTAGCTTAACTTAAACAAAGCAATTTGTTTTTGTTTTACTCTCCTTTCAGCCTTTTTGACTTTGAGTTGGCAGTTAAAAAAAGAGACTTATTGCCTCAATTTAATACCAGTCTGAAGTGTTTCTCCTGCATCATCAGATCAATGAAAAGTAAATAGGCTACACTTCTTGTTTCACAGTGCAGTATTGATCTTTCTTCAGCTTTAGCGTCTCTTTTCCCCCGCATGTTGTGTCTTTCAACCCCTGGGACCATACTGATTGCCACAGATTGGACAAGCTAACAAGCGCATGATGAGCAACCATGCTTTCTTCACCCTTTCATGCCTTCATTTTTTAGTTGTGCTTGTACACACACAAGCACACATCCCAACGAATGGCTTGTGGAGCTCTACATCAAAGCAGGCCCTTTTTCTACAATGAGGATGTCTTACTGGGGGGTTGCACAAAGTAATGGAATACAATACAGCATTTGGTCCTCAGCTTATCTTTAACTTTGAGCCTTTCCAGTTGGAGTCTGCTGTTCTGGGGAATACCAAAGGTGAGATGCGGAGGATACTGTACTATGCTCAAGCTGGAAAATGAAACTGTGGCTTCCTGCAGGTGAGTCTGGCATTCACTTCAGTCTGTGAAGTCCCTTTGCGGGGGGGGGGGGGGGGGGGGGGGGGGGGGGGGGGGGGGGGGGGGGGGGGGGGGGGGGGGGGGGGGGGGGGG
>JAODKC010000044.1:23728729-23747119 GCA_026777985.1 Mormyrops attenuatus | reverse complement strand
TCCTGCTGGGGTTTCTGGCATTCACTTCCTTCTTTTAATTCCATAACCCCCCCCCCCCCCCCCCCATCCCCCCAAGTTTGCAAATTTTATGACTATAAGGATGAACATTCTTTGTTAGGTATACATATATGCAATGCATGGATCAGGCTGAAGAAGGTTTGAGCTGCAATTGAAGGTGAAAGGAGTACATGTTTTTGTCTTCTGAAATTTGGGTTTCTATTCACAATAATTCATGCAATGTTACAGTGCATATTTTGTAACCTCAGCAAGAAGTTGCCTGCAGTTGACTGCTGTGGGCTCAATGCTAGTGTGTCTGTTCAACTTCTTTGTTCACTAAAAAAATTAAGATTGTGAAGCTTACAGTTATTTTTAATAATTAATGATAAAAAAAAATTCTAGTTAGGCTTAAATAGAACATACTGTCAGTTGAATATAGGCAGATGCAAATCACCCAAAGAATATATAAAACAAAATTAGTATAATATAAAACTACATTAAAAAATAAACAATTAAAAACAACACTTTACCAGACCTGTATTAGAAATTACATAGATACTTTTCATCTATTTATGAAATTATGTATGTGTGTTTGAAATAATTAAACAGTAATCTCTCACATATGTTGTATTTCAGTAGATTGACGTAAATATCCTACCTTGGAACATCCTATCTGTAAAATATATGCATGCAAACATAAAAAATGCATGTTTATTGAGTGTTCGTGGACCACATTGGTATGTTAATCTGTAAAGTTTTGCACCCCAGTCAACAAGCTGCAGGCCTATTCATAAATTTGTATGATTTTCAGTTGAGTGTATTATTACATACCTTTATAGGTAAGATCTAGGCATTGATGCTCTGGAAGACACATGTAATAAACAATAATTCTGTATGTTACTTATAAGATGTTGCTTAGTAGACCAGTAAGAAATGTTGGCTTACATGTTTAGGGTTCATTTCAACTATTGATAATGTCCATTATTATTTTTGTATATTAATAATGTGCCTTGAAATATGTGGCATGGGACAATATTGACTTAGTATGAAGACTGATTAGTGCTTTTCGACTAAACATGACTGTACTTCGCTACAGATGAGATGCATGCTGACATACAGTGCAGTAGCAATCACTGTGTGACAGAGTGAATGTTACTCTGGACATGTGTATTTCTAAATAGCCAATAACAATAACTACTACTGCTACTATTGTCAATACAGCGCTTGTACTTTTAGTAGTAGCATGAATATTCAGAGACCATCTGTCCAAATAATTCTTTATCTTTATACATTATTATATTTTTATCAGGTAAATAAAATATATATGTTTCAAAATTTATTTTCCATTTTCAAGTTGATAGTAAAAATTCAATTTATTTTGCAGTATTATCGAAGCAATCACCTTCCAGCCATATATGTACCTACTGCATATCCTGCTCAGGGTTATGGAATTTATGACTGGGGGGGGGGGGGGACAGGGTGAGCAATGCATAAATAAAGACATTAAAAGATTTAGCTCATTAGTATTTAACTTCTAAGAGGTAGATAACATTTCACAGATATTGGAGCAGTGTTTATGTTTATATATATTTAGAACTTTTTCTAGTTTTTAATTTCCCCCCTTTTAGTTTAGATGAGTGCATGGTCACACCATTAGAATACATTTTAAATATTAACTGTAATATTTAATATTTAACCTTTACAATTTGCTTTATTTGCTTTACTTTACTTGAATTTTAATTTTAGATGTTTGGAAGTACATTTTTAATGGATTTTTACCATTTTTTATTCACTAAGAACATGCCTTTATCTAAACAGAAATCCATTGGCAATTTCACCTATGAAGCAAGATTAACATTTCCTGACAAACTATTAACATTTTCTGACAGAAATTTTCTTCTTGCTACTGCAAAATGTTTGGTCACAAATCCCGTTGTAATTTAGTCATATTAGTATAGTAGGATTTTAGAATCAAGGTGAAATGAAAAATACATCTACAGAATTCTATCTGCTCTGTTGTCGTTACCAGATGAAAAACGGTTGTAAGGAAGTGTGTTTTTTTACAATGACAGTTTATACATTTTAAAAAACGTAGACACAACATTCATCATGTTGTGTACCTGAGCAGTAAATAATCACGACAAAGGGTTCAGCAGCTGCTCCAACAGGATACCTGCCAGGGATGATCATGTTTATTGCTTCCTGAATTAGTCATTGAGCATGGATGTCACAATGCCAAGCCACCTGTGGCAAGATTTATTTTTAGACTGCGCAAAGGGTATGCATTCAGAAAAATAGGAAATCAATCTATTTGGATTTGACCCAGTTTGTGTTCACAAATATACAGGTCATGTTGCTGGTGTCTTCCTTAATTGAGTCTCTTGATTTTTTCAACAACTGCTACTGCGCTGTTCTCTGTTAAGCTATTGGAGGTGTCCTGTGTTGTCTTGGACAGGCTCTCCGGTGAACCTGATCAGCATTAGCGGTTAGAAGATGGGTGGATGCATACTGGTAGAGAATTTTAATTAAAATTAATGATGGGCGTATGTAAGCCATTATATAGTTGAAAACTAAAAGGGTTAATTTGTCTGAATTGCTTGGTTTTATAGTGTAGATAAGCCATCAATATTTAAAATATTATTAATATTATTTCAGGTACCTGCCTTCTTAGTTGCTACCTGCTGTAGATGCCTTATGCAATGTATTGGTCCAGCCCACTTCTACTAACCATGCAGAATATCCATCCAAATGTCAGCTCTCCAAACCTGTTTGATGTTTTTAATGTATTATTTCATTTTATTATTTAACATAGTCATTTTTGGTTATTTTCAATTCCTGTTGCTGGCAGAAAAAAATCTGATTTTCAGAATCCTTACCATGTAGCATAACATCAATATTTTAAATAACGCTAATAAAACGAAGATGCACACACATAATAAATGTGATGCTTAAGTAAATGAACCTAATCTTGAAGTAGATGCATCCTTGCCCTGGCATCAGGGGACCAATGAATACCTTCCCATGGGTGTCCTGTTAACTCCTTCTACATCCATATCTACTATTAGTGCAATCTGATCCTAATTGGCATTAAATGGGTTGTCTGGACCTAGAAAGGGCAGACACTGTGGGGAAGGCAGAGAACAGAGGGAGCAGAGGCACAAGAAAAAGCACGTTCAGATCAAAGCTGAGGGACTCGACAGGACGACTGGGAATTCCTGACATTTGGAAATACTAAAGTACCATTTTCCTTTCAAAATCAATCCGGGATTGCCATGCTGACTTTAATGCTCATGTTCAAAGAACAGCAAGCCATAATAACAGAACACACATAACAGAAAGGAAACCTGTGGTATGACCGTAATCCTTTCAAAAATGTATGCACACAATCCTATGTATTATAGAAGAAAATAATAATGACATTTTCAGGGTTGGTGGTCTTGGCAGAAAATGCAATATATATTAAAGTTTAGGCTGTTTACTCAATGACTGAATTAAGTTGTGGGCTCTTGCATCTACATTATTCAGAATCTTCAGATATTTGTCTTTTCCTAACGCCATAGCCTATTGTTCAACTACATATTCTACATTGTGCTTTGTATTTGTGAATTCTTATGGTACCTTAATCTGCTGGCCCCCCAGTTCACAAAAAAAACTGAAGATTATGCATTTGGTAATATATGAAAAATACTCGTAGAAAGAGTCTTTACATTTTTTGTACACAGAATGTGATACCTAAACACGTATATTTTTTCCATTCATCCAACTGCTAAGTGCTTATCATGGTTAGCATTATGTAGGGCAGCAAAGCACTATTATTTTGATAATCGCTTAATCATGTGATCAGGCAATCAACTAATCGATTAGTTGGGCCCAAGGGTTCACAGAAAAGTGTGAATGGATTATGTAAAAAAAAAACATCAGAAGGCAAGAGTCACAGCTGTAATAAAAACTTACATGTGTACAGAATGTCAATTTAAAGCGAGAACATGGCACAGAAACAAAGATCCACTGTGTTCACCATATATACATGTAGCTTGCTAATGATTGTACTTTATACTGCAGTACACAGTATTTTGACCATGCGCTATGGAGACACAGCATCTAAACTACAATAAGCACCTTGAGACAATGTAACGTTGTGAAAATGCACTGTATTAATAAAACTGAACTGAATTTTATGTACATACTGTACTGTATTATAGCATATTGGAATCATACACAGTTCAGTAATTTAATTTGCACAGTACTGCAATTTGAAAAGTCTTAGAAACAGTACTGTATTATGAAATCGTAAATAAAATTAAGTAAATAGTAAAAAATAAATATCACATATATTTATGTGATAAGGTTCAAACATTAATGTACTAATCTATCTATCTATCTGTCTATCTGCCCATCTATCTATCTATCTATCTATCTATCTATCTGTGTGATTCTCTCAAAATATTTATTTAGAAGATTTCATATATTAAGTATTAAAAAAGACTTGAATCAAATAATTTCTTTCTTAGCCATTAATAACCAGGTCTGAAGTGTTTGTAAGGGTAAATTAAAAATCATTTACAGAAAATTTAACATGCTTTTTAACATTTCCCAAAACAAATCCTTAAAAATCTCATTACCGGGACAGTCTGAAAACATCAAGACCATTAAAAAAAGCCAATAAATTTTCACATTTTTAAAAATTACTTATTGACATGCTCCTTAACAGTGATGCTGAGTTACTTGAAATTCTGAAATAATGTATTTTTTTTAATTAACATTTGTATTCGATTTTGACTTATTTCTCTCTTCACCGCAACACCTCCTGTACGGAGCCTGGGAGGGGACATGAGAGGAAAAACAAGATAACCATTTGCGAGATCTCACAAAAACTTACCGGGAGAAAACAAAAAAACAATTTCGCAAAGCATTTGCGAGATCTCGCAAAACATTAATAACTGTGCTGTGTCCGTTTGAAATACAAAAGATGGAATTTTGGCCTATTTATCGACTAATAAGTATAAACCTAAGTGATACAGGCATGTCCTGTTAGGTGTGCTTTATGCATTAAATTATGGGGGACAATGCATACTACCATATGTTCATATTATGTGTTTTTATACTCATTTATTTATACTAATTCATCGCCAGTGACTTTAAGCAAGACAGATGGGCTGTTAAACATTAAGTGCGCACACAAACATTGAAATATATATATAAAAATACATATTGAAAGACATTACAGCCGGAAAACTGCATATAAAGCTAACTTTACCGCAGTGTTGAAATTCCATTTCCATATATGTATACATCATCAATCGAGAATATGGAGGAGGCATACATGAAAGTGGGTTCGGGTTTAAACCTTAACTCTGGTACAGTGACAAAATTAACTTTATTCAATTTTCCATATCTTTCAACAAAAGCGAACAACACCCATTTTTCAGATTTATGTACGGTCAGATTTTTGATGAATATTCCAATGGTGGTGGCACTTTATGATCAATAGCCCAGCTGTCTTTCTTACAGTCACTGGCAATTATTAATAAATAAATGCATATAAGAACACATAATATGAAAGTTACATGGTGTGCATTGTCCCCCAAAGTTTACTGCTTAAAGCACAGTTAACTGGACATGTCTGTATTGTTTACAATTATACGTATTAGTCGATAAATAGGCCAAAATTCCATCTTTTGTATTTCAAACAGACACAGCACAATTATTAATGTTTTGTGAGATCTCGTAAATATTTTTCTTTTTTTTTTTCTCCCGGTAATGTTTTGTGAGATGTCACAAATGGTTTTTTTTTCCCTTCCCATGTCCCCTCATGGGCTCCTGACTCCTGAAATCTACAACCTAATATTTTTTGCATTTCACTGAAACTTGATATATTTTTGAAGTAATGTGGCAAACCTGAAGGAACACAACATATAGATACTACACTTGCATTTAAAAGGAAACTACAATTTTTCTTATTTATGAAATTAACATTAAATGGACACCTTTTCGGTAATGATACGGAGGTTTCAGAAATGAGGTTGATGGTTTCATGAGAATCACCCATCCATCATCCATCCATCCATCCATCTATCTATCTATTGTCAATTAGATGGTAATCTGCCTGAGACATAAAGAAGAAGAAAAAAAAAGGTTATAATGGTCATCCGCTTATGGTGATCAATTTCGAGACAGATGTGATCACTATTAGTGTTTTCCACTGTATTTTCAAAAGCACCACTATCCCGCCATTTTGAAATCTTGGCAATAAATTTTGTCCCTGGGGTTCTCGTGCTCCTATCTTCTGCGCCGTGATAAAATCGGTGTGTGGAGTTCGGTAGAAGAAAAGAGTTCCTACATTCAACTGCTCACTACAAAGTCTGTGGATTATCTTGAGTAACCAGAGGCCTGTACTACGAAGCAGGGTTACTGGCTTATCGCGGTAACTTGTCGGATTTAAGGTAGTTTGGGCAAAATGTAAATGAACGAATATGAAGTCCATTTAAACTGTGGTACCTTAAATCCGATAAGTTACCCTGATAAGCCAGTAACCCCGCTTCGTAGTACAAGCCACAGGTCATGATTTCTGGCAAGAGATGTTGCTGTTGGATTTTTCTGCCACATTAATCAAAGAGACAGAATGCCATTCACTCCCATTATATTCGAGAGAATACCTACAGCCAATATCTGTAAAACTAGTAGGGGTGCCAACTCTCATGCATCTGGCATGATATTCACGCTTTTTGACTCTCACACTCACGCAAGAAATCTTACGGCAAATCTATATTATTCCATCCATCCCGGAAGCTCCAAAATTAGCTACATCAAAAGTATTGGGGTAGCTTGCAAACCCTACAGACTATTTACAAGGTAATAAAACTCTTACATACACCTAAATGAGTGTGAAGACTTGTCTCGAATTTGAAATCTCAAGCCCTTCAGCTGACCAAAGTTGACAACCCTGAAATAGGCAACTTCCAGCAGAACACACAGCACCAAAGCCCCTCTAAAACATACCTTTTTTTCAGTTTTGGGGAGAACTGCCCCGTTAATATACTTCAATAACTAAAATGATATGATTATACGATTAGAATGTTTGTTGTAACAAGGTTTGTTATTAATGTATATTAAAGCTGTTAAAGTATGTTAGGATGTTAAGGTATACTTACATGCTGCTTATGAATGTTCTATGAATGCATAATGATTGCATCCTGAAGGTGCACCGAATGTTCTATGTATGCATCATAAAGGATTATGAAGGTGCGGTTCATGTAAAGTGTTACCAAAAGCTACATCATTTTTCTAGCACATAGGAAGGAAATTTCTGGATGGATTAGCTGGTAAAAGGAAAATAATTTCCTAGCATTACTGCTGCTGTCAAGCATCAGTCTGTCTGTGCTCTTGTCTGTAGCTCTGCCAATCTGTTTAACAAAAAAAAGTAGAATAGCAAAATGTCCATTAACATCTCTATTTTCATCTTCACTGTGTTTTGTAAAGGGAAAACAAATCATGTTTTGTTAGTAAATTTGATGGCGGATGTGTAGAACTGATATGACAGCTGCTTCGATATGCTGTGATGGAAGTCAGCACTTTGCATGAGTTGTTCGAACACTAATTGGACTGCACATTATTCAGCTTCTCTTGTGATATCAATCTAGTTCAGGTAGCAACATCAGCTTAATTGTATGTGTGTGTTTGTTCTGAATGGAAAACCGCCAACAATGAAAGAATGTCTTAATTCACATCCATTATCTGCTACTGCTAGACTGCTATCATCTTCAATTTTCCTTAAATTCCCCTAAATTGATAATCATGATTATTTATAAACTAGTCAAAGTCTTAGGCCTCAGGCCGCCAGTGACCTAACTAGGATAAGCGCCGAGAAATGGATGGATAATCAAACACTTTTCAGTGTCCAATATGAAATTATAGTATCATTATACATCAAATTATAATGTATGACCTTAAACTCAGATAATATGCTAATAATAATGAACAGAATTCAGGCTGTAGTAAATGCAATAGTTTTTGATCATTTTGATTGAGAACGCCAACCACAAATATCCTTTTCAGGTTCATTGTGTGGTCAGTTTCAGTCAGTCAGCTACTCCCCCCACAGTGATTCGTCCTTATTCCACAGCTTTTATACCCAATTTGACTTTATTAGACTTTTATGCTGTTATCTGCAGTGAAGCAAAAGAATGGGGTGTATCATTCAGTTTTCTGCTCAGCTTATAGCTACAGGGGGACAGGGCCCTTGTCTTTTTTGATTTGTTTATTTTTTATTGTTTATCAGTCTATTATTGTGTGCTACTTAACAGCAAGTAGTGGAATCTAATAATAAACATCATCATATTTCAAACAAGCACAATATATGGCTCAAAGATGAGGTTAAAAAGAATCTATAGATGTAAGAACTATCAAGATTCAGATAAGGCTCATGTAATTTATTTCATCTTTCATTAGATGTTGAAGGTTGTGTTTTAGAAGGGTGCTTCAGGTAGTTAGTTTAGCCTGAAATGTGATTTTTATTCAAACTCTCTCTTCTCTCCACAGATTAAGATTAGCTGCAATTGAATAAACCATTTACTCTGTGATACCCATCTCTATATTTTTCTCCATAACATGCAAAAATATTATGTAAATATCAATTCCATATACGTGTGCATGATTTGAATGCCAAGCATAAAGTCAGAAATTAATTGAAAATGTGGTTATTCTTAAAATTACTGATAAATTCAATTATAAACATCAATATTCAATTCTGCACTGCTTCCAAAAGCTAGGCTACATGTGAGTGTAGAAACTCAATTCAACTCATCCAGGCGTCTTACAGTCCCAGACTACTGTTTTAACAATACAGAAACCACGACTGCGAGGGAGTCAAAACCAGTCTGAAATTATAATAATTGTAAATTATGTGTTAAATAACAATGTTAAATTTCAGTGTTTCGTCGCACCTCGCCTCCGGTGAATTTGATTTAATTTGTGAAATAGGCAAAAAACATTTAACGATGCATGACAAAAATCTTGCTAAATTATCAACATTTATATTGTCTTCAAGACTGGTTAGAAAAATAGTTTAAAAGTTTCTTTTTAGGAAATGAATGCCAATTATGTTTGTAGTATAAGGTATTCCAGCTATTCAAATTTCTTAACTTGACCTTAATTTAGTTTTAATATGACATTGCTTACTGCCTCATCTTTAGCTGCAAGTCAGAATCTGTCACTCTTATTTAATTTGCAGAGAATATATGTGTATTTCTAGTCAGCCTAGTTTCTTTTTACTTGCCTGTTATTTATTTAAAAAAAGTTTAAGTGCAATGACCTTCCGTTGCAAAATGCTGAGATACCTTTTAGTTTGTCAATTCTCTCATCACTTTTCACCCTTTTTTTTGCAGTATTGATGGAGGTGTTCATAAGGGAGATTTCCATGAGTAGAATCTCAGTCTTTTAGACATGTACGTACACTGGGTCTTCACTGCCGAATTGTACGTTGCATTTCTGATTCATGGAGCAGCTTGGTTAAGCTTAAGCAAAATGGCTGCTTTAGAGCAATAATAATCATAATAATCATTTAAATCAATAATCAATTAATCAATAATAATCATTTAAATTGTGTTTTTCAAATGATATTGCACAGCTGGTAATAACACTCGTTATTCACTTTGATATCTTGTTCTAGAAATTACATATTTTTAAATAATACCTTCAAAGAACTTATTATAACACTTGTGTACTAAAGAATATGTTTTCTGATATTTGATTTTCTGCATTAGGGCAAGTATCCAATTAGCAAGTACAAATACACTCTCTGGCCAATGAATTAGCAAACCAAAATGCAGTTTAAGTTTTGTCTTTGAAGTGTACTGTAATTGGTCAATATTGGCCTTTTTGGATGTACATTTTATCCAATTGTACAGCAGCTATTTCACCTTGTATTATTCTCTATTTTGTGTCACACTTTGTTCCCCATGCTTTACTGTAATATCACTGCAATGCTTGTAAAATAATGATCTTTGCGGTGAATGAATGGCTGGATGGGCTACCGGCAGAGTACTGCTGGTGTTCAATTCCAGGTAACTCATTTGATTCAGGTCTGCATAGGCAGTGATCAAAAATCATTTCTCTAATGGCCATGTGGGAAATAAGAGGAGGGCGCAATGAGTTCATAGTATTTGTTGTGTTCGTGAAAGGACATAGCATCACCTCCCAGCAGTACTTGCCACTCTGAATGGCTGTATATCCTCAAATTAGTAAGAAAGAGTCTCTACAACTTGTCCTATATACGTCCATACATGTAAGTTTAGAATGCTGGTTTAGTAAAATTTTTGTGAACGATTTGAAAATTTGCTCAAGATATCTTGGGCTGCTAGATGCAGAAGTTTAGAAATTTGAGGGAAAGTTACTCTGTTAAATATAATCAGAATAATAACTATTACTTCTTGTTGAATGGAAGAAAATAACACACACTATATCCATACATGAATATGCATATACATGAACCAGCCTAGCTATCACAATTTGACCACTGTCAAAGTTGCTCAGATCCTTATGCTTGCCCATTTTTCCTGATTCCAACGCATCAGCCCCAAGAACTGACTGTTCCCCCGCCTCATCTATGATTGCCCCCTTAACAAGTGCCATTGTTGATGATGTTCCGTTTACGAGATAATCAATGTTATTCACTCCACCTGTCAGTGGTTGTTATGTTATGGCTGATCGGTGTGTTTGTGTATGTATATATACTGTGTGTATGTGTGTGTATATATATACACATATATACGCTCGTATATATATATATATATATATATATAAACACACCCACGAACACACACATACTATGTATTATGGTACACCTTGATATGGACCCCCTTTTGCCTTCAGAACTGCCTTAATTCTTCAAGGCACAGATTCAGCATGGTGCTTGAAACATTCTTCAGAGACTTTGGTCCATGTTGCCATGATGGCATCATGCATTTGCAGCAAATGTGCCGGCTGCACCACCATCGTGCAAATCTCCCATGCCACCACACCCCATAGACACGCTGTTGGATTGAGAAATGGTGACTGTGGAAGCCATTTGAGTACAGTGAATGCGATGTCATGTTTGAGAAACCAAAGTGAGATGATATGAGCTTTGTGACATGGTGTGTTATCCTGCTGGAAGTATTCATTAGGAGCTGGGTACGTTGTGGTCATAAAGGGATGGACATGGTCAGCAACAATACTCAGGATGCCCCGTTGGTACTAAGGGGTGTACTAAGTGTTCCAAGAAAACATCCCCCACATCATTTTGTGACCCCCAGCCTGAATTGTTGATACAAGGCAGGATGGAGCCATGCTTTCACCTGAATGTCACAGCAGATATCGGGCAACGTTTTTCCAATCTTCCATTGTCGAATTTTGATGAAACTATGCTTACTGTAGCCTAGCTGACAGAAGCGGCACCTGATTTGATTTTCTGCTGCTGTAGCCCATCTGCTTCAAGGTTCGACATGTTGTGCGTTCAGAGATGCTCATTTGCATACCTTGGTTGTAACAAATGGTTATTTGAGATTCTGTTGCCTTTCTTTCAGTTTGAACAAATCTTCTTTTGTTTGATGTAAACATTAACTAAAGCTCCTGATCTGTATCTGCATGATTATGTACATTATGCTGCCGACATATGATTGCCTGATTAGGTTTTTGCTTCATCGAGCAGTTGAACAGATGTACCTAATAAAGTTGCCTGTGTGTGTGTGTATACAGTAACCGCTTCACATTCACGTGGTTCCAAATGACTGTTAAAGTTCGTGAATAACTTGAGCCCCCAACAAGTGAAGTGATTAGTTGTCATTGTTGACCCACCACAGTACACAACAACAAAATGTGTCCTCTGCATTTAAGATATATTTGACATTGTGACATAGCAGCGGGCAGCTAATTCAGCACCCAAGAAGCAGTGCCAGGGGATAGTACCTTGCTCAGGCTACCTCAGTGGCACTTTGCTAGTCAGGCATTTGAATCTTTCAAATTTCAGCATTTGAATTATAAGTGCACTTCCTTAACCATTAACCCATAACAGTTTCCCAGACTGAATGATAACACAAAAAGTCAATTACCAATTTCTGAAGAAAGAGTACTGGGGTGCGTTGTTCTTAAAGCTAGGTTGTTCGTAAGTCTCTTAACGATTAGATGTCTTCCCTACCGAGCCCCTTAAGTGTCATGTTGGAAAAAAAATATTATCTTGTAGTAATTCGTGTTCTCGAGTTAGTTACTAATCGCATGGATTAGTAACTCGAGAGCACGAATCATTAACTGAAGCACACGAATTAGTAACTCAAGAGCATGAATTACTAACTCGAGAGCACGAAAAATTAAAACGAGTGCACGAATTAGTAACTCGAGCACACGAATGACCACTTCCCGAGCATGAATTACCAGATACATTTTCTTCTACCATCACACCAAAGAGACTCCGTAGTTTCCTGAAACGTTTTTAGTTAAATATATCTTCCGTGAGACATTCTTTCATAAGGTTGGTCTGAGCATCAGAGTGTATTCACAGCACAACCTAACGAAGATTGCAGTCAAGTATCAGAGAAAATTGTTTTATCATATGGATCAGTGATTTTTTAGCTAAGCGATGTTTGGCTATGAAACTGTACCCTTAACAATGTTAGTCTTATTTCAAATAGGCAGTATGAGCTGACAACAGCGATAAAACACGGCTAAGAGTTGCTCAGATCAACCTTACGAAAGAATATCTTATGCGAGATATGCTTAATTAAGAACATTTTGGGAAACATGTCAGAGCGTTGAGACAACTTAAGGTAGAACTTACGAACGAAATAGTGTTAAGAAGGTTTTGGGAACCCAGCTAGGATTGCTTTGGATGTACTTGCGTGTGCGTGTGCGTTTGTTTGTATACAAAAAATAACAAAAAACACAACTATCTCTGAAATAACTTGAAACTGACAAAAGTTTAATGGCATCCCTTATTGTTCATTCTTTATTTAACACAAAGCAGGCTTTGCTTTTTATTATTGAATCAGTTGAATATCTTATATAATTAAACAAAGGAAAATAGCATGGACAAAAAAGATGGTACCCTTAATTTAATATTTTGTGGCACCACCTTTTGCAGCAATCACTGTCCACAAGCGATCTCTGATCACCTCCATCAATACTGCAAAAAAAAGGGTGAAAAGATCTCTGATAACTTCACAATAAGACGTCTGCATTTACCAAACGGTAGTTTGGCCCACTCTTCCTGAGCAAACTGCTCAAGCTGTCTCAGGGTTTGAAGGGTGGCGTGTCCACACTGCAATTTTCAGATCTTTCCATAGATGTTCAATAGGATTAAGATCTGGGCTCATGGAGGGCCATTTAAGAATAGTACAATGTTTTTCTCTCAGCCATTCTTGAGTGCTTTTAGCTGTATGTTTTGGGTCATTATCCTGTTGGAGGACCCATCACCTACGACTGAGGCTGAACTTTCTGACACTCTGTTTCACTCCAGGATGCCTTGGTAGATTTGATACTTCATTGTGTCCTGCACAGATTCAAGGTTCCCCATGCCAGATGCAGCAAAACAGCACGAAAACAAAACCGTGCCCCCTCCATGTACAGTAGAACACCATACAGTAGATATTGTATGGTGTTCTTGACCTTGGAGCTCAGCTTGAATGGTTTTGGATGGTTTCCTTGACTCTTTTTCTACCATCCGCACTATCCTTCTGATCAACCTGGGGTTGCATTTCATCTTGCATCCACATCCTGGGAGGTTGGCTACAGTCCCATGAACCTTATAGTTTTTAATAATATTGCCAACTGTAGTCACAGAACATGAAGCTGCTTGCAGATGGTCTTATAGCCTTTACCTTTAACATGGTTATCTATAATCTTCTTTCTGAGCTCCTCAGACAGCTCTCTCCTTTGCTTTCTCTGGTCCATGTTCAGTGTCGTGCACACAATGATACCAAACAACACAGTAGCATGTTCTTTCCCTTTAAATAGGCTGAATGGCTGAGGAAAAGCATGAAGGCACCTGTGATACTAATTAAGGTTAAACACTAAGTTTGACTTAACATGAGTATAATGCAAGGATAAATAGTCTCTTTAGAGGCACCAACAAATCTGTCCATGCAATTTTAGCATATCTTTGCAAAATAAACAACAAATAAATTCTTTTCACAATTTTATTGGTTTAGTCTTTCATACTAAAAGCATTCAGGTATACTTTAGACAATTGCTTTTAATTGAATTGCTTTTCAAGAGAAATTAAGTATTGTTTCAATGAGCTGAAAGGGTACCAACAAATTTGTCCAAGTACGTATGTACGTATGTGTGTGTGTGTGTGTGTATATATATATATATATAATATAGTATATACACCAGGTTTTAATGGGATTAAATGCGATTTAAGCAAACACACTTACTGTAGGGATGTGTTCAGCCGCTCAAAAAGGATGTTAATGGTGAGCACAAGGAAATGTATGCAGTTGATAGGTTACTATCTGCAGGAAATCGGCTGTCATAAGTTTCTGCATTGAATTGCAGACAAGAATGAAAACTGCAAGGAGACTGCAAGTACACAGCATTGTTTAAGGAGGTAAGATAAGAGTACTGCCTCCATTATACATTGTCAAGCTCCACACAGTGCAGTGAAGCATTTGGTACATTTTGCCTCTCACACCTTGTACTGATCATCTGAATGGTTTGAAGTTTTGTGGTTGGACCGAATAAGTGCCTCCATCACTCAATGTGGTGCTATGTTACTGCAAGCACTGCGGGTGTGCCCTACCCCTCACTGTGCTGCTGACAGCAGTCTGGGGACCACAGCAGGCTGCACTGGAGCTGTGTTCGCATGGCAGCTCAGCTCCTGTCCCAGTGCATTTTTGTGTTCTTGTTAATCTGCATCACTGTATCTTGACGCGAGCATCTGTGTTAGATGCAGTCAAGGCCCTGAATTTCAAAAGTTCAGGAGAAGTGTTCTTGTTATATTGAACTACTTTCACATGGAAGAGGCAACAAACATGTTAACAAGGCTCAAACGCACAGCCAGAAATACTCAGCTTAGAAAGGTTTCGTGTACCTGAGCTCGATTGTTTTAAACTTGACTTATATTTAGATGCTACAAATATGTTCAGTCAGATTAATATACACTTCTAAACTGAAGTTATTCAGTCATGATAATCTTTTACTGTTATACTTGCCTCTCACAATGTCAAGGAAAATTTCTTTAAAAATTGATAAAATATGTAGTATAAGCAACCATTCACATAATGAAGATGTATGAAAGTCTAATTTGGAGCCCGTTCAGCACATTTTTTGTGTTTCTGTGTGCTGAAACAGTGCCCCCGGATGATGATAATATGGGGACAGAGTGAAATGATCAGGAATGCCTTGTCAGCAGGGTAGGAAAAGGTGAAAACAAGAGAGAGTGAAATTCATTTGCATACACAGCATGCCATCTGAACCTTACTGCATTTATGTGTTTATAGCACTGAGCTTAGCAAATGTGAGCTCATTTTATGGAAAAGGCAGAGAGAATTGAGGAGGGATTGGGGAAATGCCTGTGTTTAGAGGTACTGGCTAATGAGGTTTACATGTTCACTTTTTCACAAGTGCACTGTCACGTGCATGTTAAAGAAAATGCTCTGTTTCTCTCCAGGAGGTGAGGACCACAAAAATAACCTGTTATTCCCTACACTGTACCCTAATATAAAAAGGGAAGCAGGAGAGCAAATGAAGGTCTCGTTATAGCCAGTAACGTAGATGAGGTGAATTCTTCACCCACACACAATCACTCGTCCAAACACCACATTCCCTTCTGCTCTCCTTTATGTGACCTGTGTCCGCCATGGGGTTTATTAGTGCATAACATCTTTTCCACTGACTGAGCGTGCCCTATTGTTTGCAGTGGTCAGGGTCAAGTCAAGGACGTTCCGTCTAGATTGAGCTCATTTGTCACAAGGTCCCTGAGCAAAGCTGATTTCAGCATAGACAAGGGTGCATTCTGCTGGGCCAAAAAAACTAACCTTTTACTCTGAGACCAGGGAGTAGCTTCCCGACTGTTCAGATGTCCTGAAATCTGTTCTGTTCAGATGTCCTGAATATTATGTACGTTCGCAAAAATGATTCTTTCTTGCAAATTATGGGAAAAACAGGGCGCGTCGACACAAAACAAAACATGCACTTTTGACACTAAGCATATATTTCAAAGTGTTTCTGGGCCCCTTAGACAGTCTGAAATTGCCTCTTGAGTGGCCAGGATAATCACTGTGCTTTTCAAGCCTGAAAAAGGTGGAAAAAACAATTCAGTTGGGGGCCTATTGCTTAACTGGTGTAACGGTGTAAAGTGTAGCAATTTAATGTGGAGCACAGGTTTGCCATGGTCAGCAGGAGCTTGCATGAACAATGGGTCGTGCTGAGGTAGCATGTGGAAAATGACTTTAATACACCATACAGAATGGCTTATTGCTTTGGTCAATGGGCTTCTCTGAAGATGGTGTATCCGGCCACTTGGGAAGGTTAGACCTGTCATTGTACACGGTGACTGATGTGCCAAGGCTGCTTATGAGGTCTCTAATGGGGGAGGGGGGGCGACAAGAAAAGTTATAAAGCTTACACATGACACGTACCTTGCCATTATACCTCAGATATTAGTATTTATACATAATATGTGCGTCTCTGTGTATATGTGGCAATATTTTGGGTACTGTAGATTACAGAAAGCACTGATGACACAGAATGACTACGTAATAGAATTGTATCGACAAATGTATTCTTAATTTGGGGTTGCCGACCAAACTGTCTAAAATCTGGGTAGTAATGTTAGCTGGCCATTTAACCACTAACCCAGCAATTCTGTCCTTGCAAGAAACACTGCTTGTAGCATTATAATAATAAACTTAATTATTAAGATTTGTAAAATATTTTTCATATAAAGAAAATGACACACAGCAAAAAAAATACTTACATTTCAAATGTTTTGAGCACAAAATGAATATTAATCACTATAGTCAATAACTGCACTTCTGAACACAAGGACAGACAAATAGATAAATAAATAGATAAAAGTATTTCCACCTATTGTACAAATGGTATCTTTGCAAAGCTTGCAAATTATAGTAGATTGATCAACCTTGGATATGAAAAATCCAAAACATTTCCACACAATTGAAGTAGATTTGGAACCAATTCTTCTTCTTAAGCCACATTCCATCTACACAAGAACATTGTGAACCACACGTTTACCACCTGACATGAGTGCAATATTTTTATTAGTCCGACGGTATTGTATATAAAGTTTCTTTTTTTTTAACCAAGTTAAGATCAATTCAGTTTTTATTTCAAGATCCTGTCACTAAATTGAGATCCACTGTGGTGGATAGTTGCCAAAGACACAAGATATACAGACAGCGCTGAGATGTTATGCAGGCTGAACTTGCTTTGTTTAGCATTGGTCTGTTTTTGTTCTAGTACTCTTGCAGCCTCTGGACATGCAGGCTTTGGGTGATAGGCATGTACCGTTTCCTCTGTCATTATAATAGTAATGCAGTTATAACTGGGAATTCATTGGAAGCTCAGCCTAGCGCCACCCTTATGCCCCTCCTCAGCAGGTTTGTTTGTAATGTGCTATTTGCATCACTTGCACGTCGCTTTGGACAAGAGCATCTGCTAAATAAATGTAAATGTAGCACTGTATCGTGATTTTTGTGATAGCTCTGAAATGCAATAATGGTTACAATTGCAGCCGGCCATGATAAATTATTGTAACGTCACCCTGCTTTATTGTTCATGTCTGTGAAGGGCCTTGTTTCCAGGAAATAGGTAGCGAAACAAAAGGATGCCACAGCCGGAGAAATTATTAAAGGACATGTTATTTTATTATTTATAATTGACTTGGAGGCTCATCCCCAATATCTGCACCCTTAGGTAGCTTAGAATGGCATGGCCAGTAGGCTCACACGAATCGAACAGGGTTGGGATTACAAAACCTACTACGCTGGAATGACATACATGTGTTTAGTTTATCGTAATTCTACGACATATTTTCTATCTTAAAATGTTGTGTGTTCATTTATTTGCGTGTGCCCCTCCCCCCCCCCATGCACAATTGCACAATTATCCTGTTTTCTCATTAGTTCTATACTGTGTAAGCTCTAAATAATATATTACAAGATTAAACATACCAATGCCATGTGACTGCTATTTACCTCAAGGTCATAATCGATAATCATTATGTGAATGTGTTACAGGTTTTTGGTTATATTTTCAGCTGTGTATACATATCTGTCATCTACCATCTTGATCTGTTTCAGAGTACATGCTGGTAAATAGTGTTTTATTTCTGTCAATGGTTCTTTCACCAGAAAAGAATGTATGTATACACACACACACACACACACACACATATATATA
>JAODKC010000044.1:23707697-23728629 GCA_026777985.1 Mormyrops attenuatus | reverse complement strand
ATATATATATATATATATAAATTGTTTGCAGTTGTTTACAAACAATTTTTTCATACGTTTGTTTTACAAAATGAAAGCTATCTATAACGCTGAGCAGGGTTATGTAGAAAAAACGCTGTCATTGTCGTATAAAAGGCAGTTTCACACATTCTGACTGTAGTCGCTTTGGACAACAGATCTCTCTGCAGGGTCGTGTTTCTCCAGTGTTATTAAATCTGACCTTATCAACTCGCTAGGCTAGCCCAGTTTCCTGATCTTGCCTTACAATGTACTGGGTTCATGTTAACAGATGTAGGGGTCATGTTGCCTGCAGACTTAGCTTAAATCCTCTAATAACAAGGTGAAATCGAATGCTTGGGAAAGAGGTGCTCTTGCATTTATTATTTTTATTATTAGCTCCATTATTGAATCCTGCCCAAAATAATTATTTGCTGATATGTATTTCACATTATTCTTGCATCTACACAATCAGTAAACCCTGATTTATGTCACATATTCTGAATATTAGAAGGGCTTCACACTGAGTTAAACTTCATTATTGCAGAGACCTCTTAAGGGATTACTTTTAAGACATCTCCTAACTGCAGGCATGCAGTATGTTATTAGAAAAAAACTGTATCTGATCCTTCTCTAGATAAGGAGCTTTGGTTATAATTGCAGTGTTCACCCAGATGATTCCATCTGATCTCTGCAAGCACCAGGGAAATAGACAATGCAAGCACCGGGGAAATTTAAAATTACACCAATTCGAGATATCATATGAGGTAATGGACAGGTGCAGTAAGGTAGCATTAATTAATAAAAGTATGTTTGAGTTGTTAAGAATACATTTCTAAAGGTTACAGCAAAAATATCTTTAAAATAGTTTCTCAGATTCAGAGATTATCTTCCAATAGGTGTCCTCAATATGGATTATAGATTCCTTGGATAATCGGTTATTTAAACATTTTAAATATTTTCCTGTATTCTAAAAAATGTTTGCAGGTGTATATATATGCTGGCATGGGTTTGTGTGCACAAGCACAGCTTTAAGCATTTACTCCTTTAGTTCTATACTTTTGAGTGGTTAAGCAGCATTTGAGCCTACTCTAGTCTTTAAGCTTCCCTTTTAATCTGCCGTTGCCTTAAACCTGAAACAAGGCACATCTTGTTCAAGTGCAGTTGAGTTTAACGGCAGGCTTCACTCACATCCTTCCTGTTTCTCTTGGGTGGTATGAAACAGCTTTTCAGATCGAATCAAGTGTCATTGAGATTCTCTGGACACCTTTCGCCCTCCATTTCTTCTTGATGGACACAGAGGGTCTTTAGTGAATTTGGGCTTGCTGGTCAACCTATAGCAGTCTACATCCAGGCATGCCTGCAATCTGACTCGATTACATCCCATTGGCGTGCACTTAAGTTACTCTGAAGTGACTTGAAAGTTAACTATCACAAAAAACAAACACCCCCTCAAGTTTCCAAACTCAGCTATACCTGTGTTTTTAAGCATGAGAAGCCCAGCTTATGCTATGGAAATGTGTGACATACAATGGCATGCAGTATTTTGCTCAAGAACATAATTTCCAAAATAATTTTCCAAAATTCCAAACAGAATTTTATTTTCTGAATGTATCCGCATTCAACTGACCTGAGTAACATAAGAGAAAAGGTTAACATTTGGGATTATTTATTCAGTAAAAACATAATAGTACAGCTCAACATTTGTAATGACTGCTTAATTTTATGCTATAAAAATGTCATAGTGTTCAATAAATTCATCAATTTTCTGTGTGCATGATGTGGTTTCACGGGTCATTTTTGCTCCAATCTTTCATTCTAATTGCTGGTGTGTACATGTTAAACTGTAATTGGTTCTCTGATCTTGAGGGTAGGTTTGCTGATGACAGGACTGGTGAGTGGGCAGCAAGAGCCATTACATCACTTCTATCAGGTCTGATTGGGCCTTCTCTCACAGTAAGCACATGGGCCGGTCCATATGCCTTTAATACATGAACAGATGTGGAGCTTAGCCCTGATTCTGCAGTCCCTCCCTGTGCACTGCTGTAAGCCGTAAGCCAGTCGTATCATCTAAGGTCATGGTTATTACCTGCTTGTAGAAAAAAAGATCTAACCGGCATGCTTAGATGATTGGGCTGGGATCTGGGATGATTGGTATTTCAGATGCCCCGCCTCTAAATTGAGCAGAGAAACAAAAGAGAGAATGAAACGGGGGGGGGGGGGTATTGAATTTAGCAATTACCCAAAAATTACCTTTAGGATTTTGAAATGGCTTATGTAAACCGGAGTACTTCTAATATTGTTACAAAGAAATACCATGTGTACAAAGTGTGGATCTTTCTGAGCTTAAACAGTACAGAATGCATGATTGGCTTGATTATAAAAAGTGCCACGGAGAGAATCCTCTCTGCCGCGAGACAACATTGCATTTGATCTTTGTTAATCTTAAAAATTTGTTTCAGTTGCTGTACAGTTTATCTGCTTCAGGTTAACAATAAATTAATCTGTGGAAAAGCTCTGAAACTACATCAAGAGCGGACTACAGTCACACTTTTAATGCTCGAGTGTTATGAGATTGGGATAGCAGCCTAGTACTTTTCTCACAAATGAGACTGTGCAGTTTCATTTCCCCATAAATTTTTTGATTGGGGATATGGCAAATCATTGATGGGGATGTGGCTAAGCGAGCCTCGTGTGTTGCTGGGCATGAGAAAACTGCCGTCACATTACATATGGAGTGCTGATTTATAGTAAGGAAGAGGCCAACCATCAGCTCACCCCAGGAATGAGACCAACAGTTGCCCTTTGTGTAACTGAGGAAACTCCACTTCTTTCATCTGAGCAATTGGCTGTTTGAGGGATCACGGAGAATAAGATGGGAACATTCACAATAAGAAAAAAATACTCCAAGTGACTGTCTCTAACGATCTTACGGAATCACAAGGCATCTCAAAGAAATTGTAGAGATTGCCTTACAACTGCAGAAGCAGTAGTCAAGAGAGACATTTTCAACTAATATACTACTACAATAATACACAGGGCTAACAGCACTTATCGTGGTGGGGGCTGGTCAGTCCTTAATTGTGTTTAAGTTTTAAACATAGGATGTGTACAGATCTGCCTTTACCAAATTTATGAAAGACAATTATTTCAATGAACAATGCTACTGAAGCAGCAGGATTGGTGTTATGGCCTCTCTTAACGGCGTAATTGCCAAAGCAATAAGGCAGCTGAATCAGTGGTGCTAGGATGCATTTTTTTCTGGGGATTACCAGACCCTCCTATTGGGCTGGACAAGGTTTCACAGTCTGAATTCATCATGGCCAGGACTACAAGATGTAGGAAGCAGGTTAATAGACAGTCATCTGACATCTGTTGCAATGCTGCCTTCCAATAATTTTCTCCCTAGATCTTCTGCCAGCAATTGATGACCACATTTCCCCCTCCTCCCCCTCCCCACCTCATGGCAGACTTTTTCAATTTGGATTGCCACTCATGCCGGATTCTGGTGACAGATTTCTGAGCACAGTCAGGCTCAGTGTCGCTCTGTAATGACTAGGCTCCTGCCGAACAAGTGGCCACTGTAATCCTCCCAAAGACCGTGGGACGGATCCTGGCTCTCCACTGCCCTGAGAGCCCTCCAGCCAATGAGCACGGCAGCGCCTCTTGATTTGCTGGGCAGTGGCCAGACTTTTGGCATGTCAAAAGGAAAACGCTGCTTTCGACCACTATGTTCTTCTTGCAGATGATTCACAAAGTTAAAGGCCCTTTTCTTGTCTGTCACAGACACACTGACATCTCAATTTGTAGTTAATGTTTCCTGCACTCAAAATATAATCTGATATTTTAATTAGGAGAATACTATAGGAAATATTGTATTTGCTAATGTCACTTATTACTTAATGGCCAGATTATTAGGTGCATATGTGTGTGAATGCAAAAAGCCGGCTCCTCCGCATAGTGAATAATGTGGCTGTAACTGAAGGCACGCAGCAAATGGGCTCAAGAGGTTCAATTATTGACTAAGTATTAGAATGACTAAGGTACCTCTTTAAAAGCATTTATTAAAGTGGTCTCTTTGTTGGTGCCAAGCATGGTGGTTCCAACATTTCAGAAACACCACCTTCACACCCAGTACCGGTCCTAGCCGGTGTGGCGCCCTAGGCGAGCATCACCGCCAGCGCCCCCCGCTTGAGGCAAAGTTAAATTTGCTTTTGCCCTCAGAAGTTGGCGCCCTAGGCAATCGCCTATATCACGTATAGGATTGACCGGCCCTGTTATTAGTACTACTACTTAATAGGCTTTGCTAAGCAGGTAAATGGGCTTGTTCTTTTCATATTAAGATACATTAATACCAACTAGTTTTATGAATAGTGGAATGTTACACTTTTTTTCTTCCACGTTTGTGGCTCCCCCTGGATGGATGGTGCCCTTAGCATTTGCCTATATTGCCTATGCCACGGGCTGGCCCTGTTCACACCACAACATTCAGTCAGTGGCAATTCTATGGGCATAAAGTACTTACTGGAAAAAGTCAGAGGAGAGTGGACTTCTTGAAGTTGACAGGACAGCTACCAGTGCAAAACAGCCAGCTCAGTACAACAGTGATATTAAGAAAGGTACTAAACACAAAATTTCTGTAGCCTCCAAGCGGTTCTGGAGGCAAAAATGGAGCTAGCTAGGTGTAACTAATAAAGTGACCAATCAGTATATATACTGACAACCACTTTCAGTTTAACGAATTAAAATATGTAGAAGAAAGGAAAAAGTACTACTTAATATTAGTATTTTAATATGTTTTCCATTACGCAATATGTTTAATATGTTTTTTTTATTAATTGGTTATGTACAAGTGGTTTCAGTTTAAGTTGGTTTGACTTCGGTCTAGGACAGTATAAAGAGTTTTTGTTTTAGTTCAAATCAAACAAACTCAAACAAGCTTATCAATGTTTGCCAGACTTAAACCACGTCTGTTTTGCACTGTTTGTCATCTTTTTCAGCTGTGTTTAAAATGCGAATGGCAGAAATGTCAATTGTGTTTCTTTCTGATAAGTTATTTTTCTTCTTGTGATTGTGGAGTATACAGTCAGTCTTGGGAGGCTGCTGGGTTTGTCATGCGCACCGGATGTACGCTGCTGGATTCCATCTGTAGGGTCTTCTGAGAGTCTCTCCTTCCTCTTTCAGTGTCTGATTTTCAGCTTCACTGACCGAGACTGTCCATGTGGTCCTCACCAGGCACCAATGTGGTAGTCATTTCGGTGGGGAGGTAGAATAAAATGGAAAGGAATAAAATTGTTTCCATACTTCAGAAAACTATATGAAGCAAGGAGAAGCACAGACTTGGAATAACCATATTCATAACATATTTGGATATAATGGAAAAATAAGGGTTTTAAAATACTGAAGTGAATTATGATGATATTTTTGAGTTAGAGAAATTTCATATTCATTTCTCTTTGGCCTGGCATGTATGTGAAGGAAGTTTTGCATATGAAAGATGTACTTCAGGTTATTTTAACACTATCAATTAACACTGAAAAATGCACATGTTCACTCAACCATATATAAGCACTGGCAACTTCCATGGTATCAAAATGAATGAATTTTTTCAAAACGTTTTTGACTTTTTTAACTGCATTTATTTACAGTGGGTCAAGATATTAAATTAATGTTCACAGTTAAAAATGAATAAATAAAATTAGCAGTTTTACAACGTCTATTGCAAATTTATTTTTAAAAAATGTATTACAAAGCTCATTTATTGCTCGTTAAAGTTTTTTTTGGGCGCCATTGACAATTGAATATGAGTTCCTGACTGAGCTTTTCATTAGCTAATTGTTATGGGCGTATGAGTGCATTGAGCTTGCGGTGGATGTGTACAGGAGTAGGAGCTGTGAATGAGGCTCTTCCCTCATTGACACACAGAATAGACAAGGGCGGACTACAATTCACACATGACCACTGGCCAGCCATGCCGAACCCCTAGGCCACTCTGGGGAAAAGGCCCATCTTTCACACAAACTCTCACAATGAGTAATGAAGTGAGGAACATTTACTTCAGTCAGTCTCCTTTTCATGCAGACATTTATTTAGCAAAGGTATTAAACTAACATAAGGAAACTGGCTGTACCTTTGACAGAAAATAGTCCTCTGTTACAACTCCTTTGCATTTTATTTTTTGTTATTATGCTTAATGAGGATATATCTATTAGCTGGGAAGTGATTTTTCCTTAAAATTAGTTATAGAGATCATACTATTAGGCTGTTTTCCACTATATACTAACACACAATGACTTATTACTTTCCCTTTACTCTCATAAATATTTTTTTAAATGTCCATAGATATGAGAATGTGTTTATAATGGCAAATGGATTTATATAGAGCTTTGTTCCTAGAACTTTAAGGGAAATGGTTATGATCATTGAGACTTCTAGATTCCAGTGGTCTCTGATCTTCTCTCTAGGTCAGCAGAGGGAAGCACTGAATCGGCTTGTGGCAAAATGTGCTTCATTAGGTTGAGATGGTTGGACTTCTTTGGTTCTCAGGGGCTGGTCATTGTTTTGTCTTTCTTCTGCAGACTCTTTGAAGTAGGTTCAAACTTTTGTCGCCAAACCACTTCTTTTGATTGGTTTGCCTGAGTTTGTGTACAGCACTGTCCCTTGAGCTGGCTTAGAGTAGAGGCAAAATCTGGGTACGGGGATCAGGTAATTTCACTGAGGAAAAAGCACATCTGTATATTGCTTTGAACATTTCCCTCCACAGCTTGTTGTGGTAATACCCTTGACTGGGATGGAGGGATCAGGCACCCTGGCAAATTTCTGACTCCTGTTGGTTTCAGCCAGCTTGTAATTCCCAATATCCCAATATATCCCCCAAAGTGGAAGAGTAAGATCCAGCATGCATGTCAGGGAATATGCAGCCTCTAAGGACTCCAAGTTAGCTTTGGTTCAGAACTTTTTTTTTCATAATTTGGCTTCAGATTGTGATGAAACAGCTTGATTTTAAAATGTACGTACCTACCTAGGTATATATACGCACTTTTTTTACAACAGCCAATCACATCCTTTTGTGTGTACTGTATATGGACAAAGGAGAAAAATAGATCAGAATGAACAGATTATCGAGCAGCTGAATTTTAAATGAACAACATTATGTTGCTTTTTCTTCACTACTTGCCTGGGCTTCTGTTGTACTGGCCCCCAAGAATGGCAGGGGGTGGGAGATGTGAATATGACCCCCCCCACATTGACACACAGATTGGATAGGGGCGGAGCACAGTTCACACATGACCACTGCCCAGCCATGCTGAACCCCCCAGACCTCGCTGTGGAATATGTCCAGCTTCCACAGGGAACACAGACACCCTCACAATGAGTAATGAAGTGAGGAACATTTAGGTCAGTTGGTTTCATTTCCATATAACCACTGTTACAGTTGTTTGGGTACCACTATGCTAATTTAATTGATGGGCCAGTGTTATACGTCAGTACAGAGCTGTGTTATTAATGATACGGAAATCCATCGTGTTCACTTTTATTAACCTGGCACTGGTTACTTTTCTTGAACTTTTTTTTGTTCATTTTTTTGATGTGAATAATATTTTTGTAGCTGTATAGAGTCTGAAATGACGAACCAAAAAGTGTTGTAAAAGGGGTACAGATTTTTCTTATATGTTGTATATAAATAAAAAAAATGCAACATCTCATGGGAAAAGCAAAGATGCAGCACAGTCAGTTTTGGTATATGGAAAAAGTTGTGTGTGCTCTGTAGGAGACCCCCATGTCACCTGGAGACTGTGAACGCAACTGTATGTGAACCAGACTCACATGGAATGTATGAAATCACCAAACAAAAAAAGAGACCACATGTGTGTGGGTTTGGGTGTGTATGTGCTTTTGTATGTATGTAAACCAGATTTGTGACCTTTACATAATTACAGACCAAGAACAGAATATATGTGAAGATGTGTGTGCATATGTGTAAAAACTAAGCTGACAAGCAGACTGTATGGAATTACCATACTAAAGGGAAACTATGTGATGTAAAAAGACTGGCAAGTGAAGCGCCGTAAATTTCGGGTCGTGTTGTGACCCTGTGCGTGTCTGTGTGTGTGTTGTAGCTGGAAGAACTCTGTTAGGTTTCCCTCCTCAGCCCTAACTCTCCGTCACTAGCAGAGAAGCCATTACTCCAGATAGAGGCATTACCCGGGCCAGAGCCAGCTGTGATGTATTGATCTGCTGTGAAGACGCTGAACAGAAGGACTATTTTCGTTAAAGTTCAATGGCTCTTCACTACTGTTAGTGTTGTAGCCATAGGGGCAATCGATATCTGGACAGAGTCCTGTGTCATGTTGCCCACTTTCCACTGTAGATACATCACAGTAAGAGACGCTGTTGCTTTCTCACTTAATTTTTTTTTGCCTGCTTTTGTCATTTCAAAATGTGATTTAACACGACACATTCTTTTGCTCTTTCTAATTGTAAATATTACCAGCATCTGTGCCTGAGTGGAAGAGATAGAGACAAACAGAAAACTGAACAAAAGCAAAACAATCATTCGCAGACGAGGAAGGTGTCACAAGGTAACTGATTAGAAACAGGAGCCGAGGCGGAAAGCATTTATGAGGGGGAATGCGGCTTTTGTCTATGCACAAAAAAAACGAGATTCTCTCTCTTTTGGCCGTTGTTCAAATAGAGGAGAAAGGAAGGCACGCTTGTGTGGTTGATTCAGTGTGTGGAATATATATGGCCATACATGCATAATGGAGTATTGTCATGAGGCTAGCGCTGGGATATTAATGCCGCCGTCCTGCAGTGCCGGTGGGCTTGAGATGTCTCCCTGAAGGGAAAAGCAAGGGCAGTCTGTCCTTTCCCCCAGCCACTGGGAAGGGTCACTCTGTATTTATCACTCCTATTTCATAAACATTGAATTTCATGCCTGCATTTTCAAATCCACTCTTTGCAATTATCACAACACACATTTTTTGCTGTTGTTTGTTTTTTATTCCAGCTGAAAATATATATTTGCAAAGTAATAATTGAGAGCATGCTATTTGTTTCCAAACACAATGGCAAAATCAGTGCTATCCATATTTTTCACTTTTACCTTTGTCTCTTGACACAGATCTTCACACATTGCTGACAGTAGAATTACCTCTTGCACAAATGCTTTGCACTATGTCTTTGTGTTCAGCACAAACAATCCAGGTAAGCCCACAACTAACTTGTTTATACTGGACATTTGATTGGGATTTGAAACAGTTCGTTTAAGTGTATGGCGGAGGCAGTTTCCTAGAAGGGTGGAAATTGAACATCTAAACATTTGACTAAGGGGTCAACTGTGGCCATATTAGACACAGACCGTAAATGTAGATGAAGCATAGCGAAAGTGTTTTTAACAGGAAGCAGCTGAGCAGACATCAGCCCTGAGCGCAGCAAGGGGGGGAGGGGGCTCGATTCATGACTGTGGGTTACACTGTGCCACAATGTCCACAAGAGGGAGCTGCTGTACAGTTCATTTTCTATCATGAAAGGCAATAAAGGAGCCTAATAGACTTGTGTACCTGCAAACATTTCCGCCAACTCCTGCACTCTTGTATCTTAAAGTAAGTCCTTTAGACGTGAGTCAAGTAAATATGCTGTGCTGAAAGTGAAATGACGTTTTGCAGTGAGTTCAGAGATTTTGTGTTCTTGGGGCAGTAGCTACAGCACTTTACTATATCACTGATTTAAAGCAAAACTGGCTTTTTTCATATTTCTTTTTATCTTTTGCAGTTCATCTTAAAAATGGATGCATATACATTTTAATGGATGTCCTCAAGAAAGAGAAGTGACTGAATATTAAAATGGCTTCAATGGCGATTTTGCTGAGTGGGTGTTGTCACAGATATTCTCTTGTATATTTCAAAGTTGTCAAAGGCTTAGTGTAGAGAAAATCCAACGTGCCTTGTCATTGTATGGGATACAGAGAAGCTTGACTGTGGAGTAACACCATACAGCAGTTCAATTGTCAAACTGTCCTTCATAACATTAACTTGTGTTTCTAGCTTTGTGTGTCATTCGCTTTCTTGTACTCTTTTGTCCAGATTGGTGTCTGATTTATAACAAAACCACAGGGCTGAAAAAGCAATTGTTTACTTCTAAATTTAGTATTGAGAATGCTAATGGATAAACATATTTTTGTTTTAATTCCGATGTCTGATTAAGCATGATTAATACTGAGCAATTAATGTCCACCAGTAATCAATGAATCAATGATTCAATCAATGAATTACCAAAATGGCATGTACTGAGATTGAAGAATTCTTGATGAAACTAACAATAAATGGCTTTGTTCTTTATTTTATCATCCTAAGGTTGAGCATTATTGGGCATTTTTATTATTCCTGCTACTACAGCAATCTGTCTACCCAGGTGTAGACTCATGGTAGTGCCTACCAGTGTTTCCCGCTTAAAAATTCCTACATTGCAATTTTATGCATAGTTAATTGCATAAGACATTCATTCTACGTTTGTGTATGATATGTCTTTATTTAAATAAAGAATGCTACATGAAATCACTCTGATGCCAGTTGCATGGGTGTACCTTCATGTAATTCATTAATAGTTTTATTTATATTTTATGTATATTTGACCAGAAATCTAGCATATCCCATTATTTATTAAATTATAATTTCATACATGTGTTGAAAATCACCTTGCTGGGAGAACAGAAATCGTGACACATGTCCACGGCACTACTTTCTACAGCTGTACACTTCTGAGGACTTGAAAAAAATTGAAAAAACAATGGTCTGATTCACAGTAGTGGGCTCTGCATAATACATTTGTTACTCTGAGCTGTTTAACTAATGTTAATTATTCTCTTTGCATTTCACTCCCTCCAGTGAGAAGCTGTGCTTCTTTTTTTGAACACATATTCATGTGCTACTGGAATGTCTGTTGTAGTGTCTTTCATAAACTCTACCAGATGTCATAGTTTTTGAAAGTTTTTGAAAGACGAAAAAAAAAAGCTTTGCTAGAGGCAATTTTGTTGTCAGTGATTTAGACAAAATACAAAGATGTTAAAATGTTAGACTTGTTCTGTGGGGCTTTTTCCTGATATAACGTACATTTACCCTAAAGGTAAACTTTTGAAGCTAGCCGTGTGTTACGAAAAACAATCCAGATCTGACTTGAATATAGCAATTATTGTTTGTACTACAGCCATGATAGGCGGCTGCTGTTAATGTTGTGTTATAATCAGCTTTGTTGTAACTCTAATGATATTAGTAATAGCTCCAGCTGAGATTGTTATTGTAGTAGTGGGGGAGGTAAGTAGGTGATTACAGACGTATAATTATAACAACAGGTAAACAAATAAGTCAATGTGTAAGCTAGGTTTTTATTAATAGTAGACTGTATTATAATTCTTTAAAAATGTACATAATAATTAGCTGTATCCTCTGTTATTTCCAAAGAAATATTTGTTTTCAAACACTGCATGAAATCTGTTAGCCTTTGAACTTACAATGTAACAATCAAAAATCACTCCATACATCTATATCTTGTACAATCTTGTAATGCACAATAAATGGCAGAAAAAAATGCAGTGACAAGTTTACAATCAAATGCTTTTTAATCAATATAAGTACCTGCTATCACTGTGTTTTTCAAATAAAAAAAAAAATGCTGAAAACTGAATATGTTGAAACTATAGTACTGCACTTCCAATGTCAAACCTCTAAGCTACTGTTATGCTCTTAAACTGCTGCTGTATTTTTATTTATAATAAGAAACTTATATATACATACACTTGCATATATGTATTTAATAATATAAAACTGTGTGAGGCTTTATGTAAATGGTCAAGATCTTGGCTACTAGTTGCATAGTACATGATAACATAAAACCTGATGCTTACCTTACAGAACTGGCCAAAGGTATTTTTGGAGAGAACCAGCACATGTTAAATTAGATCCTTATGTAAGTAGAGCATGATTTCAGACATAGGAAAACTGTATGCTTTTTACTTTCAGGCATCTGCATAATGGAGTATCTGTAAATGTTCCAGATACACCGTTTTAAAGACCTCTTGTTCTGTTATTATTTCATTGCTCCATTTAGCTGTTCAGGAGTGAAGCTTGGAGGTAATTTGTCTATTTTATGGCCATACACTTATTAATTTAGTGCCAGGATAGTTTACTGTCCGTGTGTATAAAAATTTACATATCCAATCAATATTGTGGAGTTCTATAGTATGTACATAGGAAACGTATAGAAACACCTAATAATTTTTTTACACTTTTTTTGATGAATATAATTACAGTTCATTGAAACTGGAGAGGGCAGTAAATTTCAAGTAACTTAATTTTATCACCATTATGGAAGTGAAAAATTATGCATTTTCATATTATCTTGTATTACTGTATATCTGGGTAAAGTATGGTGAATAGACACAATGTACTAATATAGTAATTAATAGTAATGTTATACTGTACTGTGTTACCGAAAAGTTTAATACCCCATTTTATGCCTTCCAAAGGGGATAAAAGCTACATTATTATCTGTAATATTTCTGTTCTATTTCATTTGTATATCACATGACGCAATTTTGGAATGTTGTAATGCAGTGCACAAAAATACACTTTTTAATTTAATTATTTGTTTAGATTTGTGATTATCTTTATGTATGAATACTTTGTATAAAAGAAACAGAATGAATTAGGCTGTTATGTTTAATGTTTAGGCGATGCTTCATTCATGTTACTTTTATTAGTTTAATTTATGGATAAGTAATTTATACCACCAGGACTGCAATAAACATCATTAATCAAAATACATTATTGTAATGAAGCTGTTTTTAAATATTTAATAAAGGGTCTCAAACTTTACCCTCCTTTTGCAACTTTCTATTGTTATAATAATTTAAAGCTAAGGGGACTTTTCTGTGCCAATACCCATTAACAACTGCAGGCCTGGTTTGAGTGTGCATGGGGGTAAGGTATAGGAACTGTACTATGGGCTTAGTAATGATTTAAATTAAGTGCCAGTCATAAATGAGATGCATTATTTTACAAAGTTTCTTTTCCATGCAGTAGGTGTATATTTCACTCAGCATGAAAAAGGAACAGCCCAGTATGGGAATGTCCAGTGTCACTTCATGCCAGTCTTTTGTGAGGCTTTGGGGGTGTCATTCTGATGGTGATGGCTGTGATTTATCTGCTGTGGTAGCCATGCAGGTGGTTAACCTTGTCAAAGCAGATTTGTTGCATTTATTAATATCAGAATCCATTATAATATTCTGAAACTGTTTGCTTTAATTGTAACATGCAATACATCCTTGAATGAATTGCACGTTCACCAACATGGCAACATTTGCAAGTTTTATTTGTTTCTAACCTTTTTCTAGTTATTCTTAATTGCAGATCTTTTCCTAATTTCACATATATATACTGACCAAATACGATGCAGAAAGTAATAAGCAATCCAACCATCCATCCACCTTCCATCTGCTTATCTTGAGAAGGATCATGAGGAAATATAAAATAACTCCTTTAAGGAACACTGTTTAGTTGCACAGAAATTACCTATGGAAGCAAACATAGAAAATCACAAATCTTTAATTTAACAATCAGTGGCCATTTTTATTTTAATTTTATTAAACTAATACTTGGCTGCGTAATATGATTTGAAAACCTATTCAAAGTATCAGCATTCCTTAGCTGTCTGTAATTTCTTTGTTATATTGTCAGTTGAGGAGATCATGTTAGCTGCTGCTACATGAACTTCATGCAGGCATTAACGATGAAAAATTGTGCATTTGTGTCTTGAGTGCCATTTGTTAATCAAGGCCAAAGTGTCAGATTATAAATATAAAATAAGAAAAATGACATGTGTAAGTGATCTCATTTAAGAACATTACATTTGAATTTATTGGGGTACTTAAAGGGGACTGAAAGGCCGTGACTCAAAGTGAAGAAGCAGGATGCAAATGAATGTGAGTTATGAAGCACACTTGCATCTTGCTGAGGTGCATTACCATACTTGAGTGTTCTAGGGCCATCTGCTTATGGTTCCCCAGGAGAGCTGGGCATCTACTAGTGAGAGCTTCTCAGCTCGAGAAACCTATTGACTCAACATTCATGTTTTAACTTCCCTTAGCTTTTCCTCCATTTTCTGAATTATAAATTCCATGTATGTGCTAGAATGCATGCAAGCAACTGCAATATTCACTGTTTGTGACCCTTATAACTGTGCAGTTTTATGAAATTTAACACGTTCCATAGTAATGTATGGAACTTCTCTGTGGACTCCTCAAATGTAAAGGTCTTGTAGGGTGGGGGTTCCCAACCTTTTGATGTCTGTGGAATGGTTTACATCGTACAAAAAATTTCACAGACCGGTAAAACGGCTGAGGGGGTGAGGGGGGACTGTTGCATCGATCGGTGATTTCATAATTTTCCAGACACGAACAGGACACACAATTGTGAGGGGTCATTAAAAAATGTTAAATATATAGTTTATTTTTCAAAACTAACCCTAACCTCTCTGCAAAATCCCCAGCATTCCTCAGCCTGGGAACCCCTACGGTAGAACATATGAGGCCAATGGGTGCTCACTTCCCAAGCAATCTTAATATGATAAAAACCTAATTACACAATGATAAAAACCTGGAGCAGGTTGTTGTGTCTGTTTTGTAAACTGTTAGAAACAAATAGTGAACAATAGATATACAATCTCCACAAGAGATATTCTGAAGTTTCCAAATTTTTTTGTTTCTGTTTAATTGAAGAATATGATTATGAAAAAATCATGGTGGGGGTTTTTCTTTAAACAATGACTTACTGTATTGCAAGTTACGTATGTACAGTGAATTTATTTGCTTATTTATTTTAATTTATTTAAAATTTCCCCTGCAACACAGAGAAGGATAAGTTCTGAGAATATCATGATTATCAACTAATGAGAATATCGTGTAAGATGTTTCTACCCCCTGGAGAATGTGTACCCCATGACATCCCAAAGTTTGCATTTAGAAACTTATGTAGGATTCTAATATATTATATTTATTAGTGGTGTAACGGTTCTGAAACTGAGACCGAATTCACGATACGAGCGTTCACAATGTCATTTCCAGAAAACGGAACTGTGATATCTCCCCCCCCCCCAAAAAACCACAACTTGCTGATGCAGGTGCATCCTGTTCAGTTACTAATGCTATGAAACTCATTTTTCATATCACAATTAATCATTACTAATGTTTGATCCACATAAGCGGTTGATCACTATTATGACTCATATATGATCACTTATATGTATCAGAATAATTCCTTTACGAATACTGTTTAAATAATTTGCTTATAGTAATCAAGTAGTCTACATACAGTGTCCATTTTGGATCTTTTTATACATGACAACATATGGAAAAAATTAAAACTCCAGGAATTATTTTTTTACTTGCCTACTTTGCCGTGTGGTAACCCGCCTGCTACTGGCTCGCTACCTAAGGCTAATGCTGCATGCACAGAAAACAAAAAAGAGAGTTATTTTCTCTCAATGATGAATATAGACTCATCAAAGTTTATGATAAACTTCCGAAAACAAGCCAACAAGATGCAGTAGTGAAACTACTATAAGCAATATTTTATGTACAGTACTGTACTGTATTAGTGTATTTCAAGTATATACAGATCAGTAATTTAATCTGTGCAATACTGTCATTTGAAAAGCATTTGAAACAGCTGCACTGTGTTTTGAGAGTCAATAAAATTTAGTAAACAGCGGCGTTGTCCATTTTAATACCTTGTATTCGTCTAATAAATATACGAATGTGAATTAGATAGTAATCTGCCAGAGACATAAACAAAAAGAAAATGGTTATAATGATCATCCACTTATAGCGATCAATTTTACCCAGACAGATGTGATCACTATGAGCGGATTCCATTGTATTGTGTTATATTGTTAATTGTGATGTGAAAATGAGTCGTCATAATCATCCCCCCACCCCTCCCCCAACCAAACCTTGGCTCAAATATCGAGGTCTGAGTCAAGCCGTGGATTTGTAGAATTGTTACACTTATAACAGTTAGTGCATCTCCATTGCTCACTGTAGTCACACACCAACGTTACTGCATCTAATAGGGCCATTGGACAGAAGCCCTTAAACAATCTACCATAAATTCCATAACAATGCAAAATTTTTACATGATTTTCCAGCAAAACAATCACCTTATTTATATGATGCAAAATGCAATTACAGTGGACTTTAAAAATATTTTTTCATTGTTTTAGACCATACTATCAGAACAAGCTCTATGTTCTCTTTGTTCCACATCTGTGGAAAATGCAGAATGAAAGATGAATGATTTTAGCAGTGAAAGCTAAAATCTTTGACCCTTTGACAGAAGCCCACTGAAAAAATGAATTTTCCTGACACTGGGAGGCCTGATTTCACACAGGTAATGGCAGAAGCTGCTCCTTCCATCAAAGACATTTGTTTTTTAAGAATGGAAGAATTTAGTGCCTAAATGGTGCTGTTTTTTCCATATGTAATACAGATGAAGGAAATCCATAATGTGGATAGAATGACCTAGTAAGGATAAATTGATGTTATTTTTAAAACCCCTTCAAAATTCTGAAAGCTAAATATATAATAATTGTTATTTGTATTGTGTTCATATTGCTCTATTCCTCAAGTTACCCTTTCATCGATCTTTCGAGCTTGATGGGCCGAATGGCCTACTCTCGTTTGTAAATTTCTTATGCTCTTGTCCAGAGGGAACCCATTCGAATCCCAACAATACCATTTTTTGCTCCCCAAGTATCAAGCAAGTCCAGTCCTTTTAGCATTATACAATGTGCCATGGCCCAAGTATTTTTCAGTATGATAGCAGTAGGTTTTGTACAGCAAGCCCACAATCAAAGATGAACTGCAGGCAAAACGTGGGATTTTGTCTGATATTACTAATAACTAGCTAACCTCTGAGTTTCACAAATCGGTAGTAAAACTGATGTCAGTGATATTACTTGTTAAGATTTTGTAGATGTGTATAACAACCACATCGTATCGTCCAGGCAGCGCAAAATCCATGAAATACCAACGAGTTGGGAGACTATAGCAAGATTTTAAATGGTAAATGAGCTAATGAAATCCCTCGCACTCCACTACAGAAAACAGATGATTATTGAATGCAGTATCTCCACTTTTTAGTAAGCTAGTTGTGTCTTATTCTCTGATGCTGGTAACTTTGAATACTGACTGAAGTCCAGACATCGGCCGGTAATATCGACCAAGTTTGACACATTGCACTCTGAGGATGTCTTTTTAATGAATATCGGACGATACCATTATATTGAGTGATATATCGTGCATCTCTAACTTCATCAAATTTTTCGTTATACAATGATCCTCCGCAATATCGCGGTTCAGCTGTCGCGCCCCCGCTGTATCGTGGATTTTTCCCCAACGCATCACAGTTCGCTGCCTATCGCGTACCTTGCTTGTGGTCCGACTGTTGTGAGCAAACCTTTTGTGAACTTTTTGTTTTGTTTTAAGCCCTACGATGGCACCCAATTATACCCATACTGGGCTTAAAATGTTTTTATTTTTACATATTGCATTACGTATACAGAGAGAGAGAGAGAGAGAGAGAGAGAGAGATAGATAGATGTGTATATATGCATATATATTATAATCTTCTTCTTATTATTATTATTTTTATTATTATTATGTTACTAATATCCTTAGCCCAGCAGCCACATATCATATGTGTTTGCAAAATGTGTTTTAATACGTTTACATGCGTTTAAAGCGTGTAGGAGGTGTACAGTGTATTGTAACGCTTAAACTATGAAAAAATTTATTTATACGGTTTATCTATATCGCGGATTTTCACCTATCGCTGATGGAACATAACTTCCTCGATAGGCGGGGATCACTGTATATTGTGTTCAACTACTGGATTAAACCATGTTAATCATCGCAAGTTTGTTTAAAGGTAAATCATGTGAAACACTTCCTAAACAAAGAAATTGATATTGTATGTTGAAGATAGGAAATCCAATGTATTATATGAAATTCTAGGCTGCAGTGGATTTTGTTGGTTTGGTAGATGTTCTGAAAGAAGAGTTGATGGAAAACCAAAATCTCTATAGCTATGTTGCATAATAATGGAGCTCTGCATTGCCCACTTCTTTAAAAAATCTGTGATATAAAAACAATCAATCCATTCATGATCTTGCTGTTTTTTCCAAACATAATAGGAATTCTGATTATACCTCTACAGAAACAAGATTTTGGAGAAGACCCGCTTACATTTCACATGTAAAAATATGCATGTTTGTTGAAAAGGAACTGCAGTAGGGTTTAATTTTTGAGCTTCTCATGATTCTCTGAGCTACTCTTTGTCACCTATTTCCAAAAGCTGGAAAAGGCAACATGGTGGATCAACAACCGCTATGGAAATGGGCACATCATGGTGCCAGAAGCATGCATAGTTTTGTCTTTAATTTACAACATAAAGGAGTTTGTGTAATGTTGCAAAACAACACTGAATTGAGTAAGGACTGATTATCCTGGAAGCTTGTATCTTATGACTAGTACAGCAAACTGTAATTACATTTTGTGTTCAGTACTATTCAATTAATCAACTGTAACCTGAAAAAATGACTAGATAACTTGCTCAACTGCTTGCTTTATCAACAATTTGATTTGAATGCAACCAGTTTTAATATGGGTAGTTTTAAAAAATTGGTCTGACAATGCGTGGGAAGATAAATAACTTTCAATTTTTACTCGTAGAGGCAAAGTAAACACTTCCTGATTGAACCTACTGTAACAGGTTTATTCACAGGGAGGTCCTGTGGTTTGTTGGGATGGCGGTTACTAGCTACTGAGCTACTGTCAACCCAGTCATGCATTACCCCCATTTAGCTGTCTTTTCAGGAGCCTGACTCATTGCTTGGTATTATGACATTGTTTACCTTCCCACCTCATACGTGTGTGAGCCCCTCATTGAAATGTGGTGCAGGTCTGTGGGCATTCCTACAGGCAGGAAGTCTGTATTTACTCTGTGGCAGCATTTACAATGCTGGAAGTTGATATGAGGGTATCCATGGTAAACCAGTAAATATATATTTCTTTGGTCTTGATCGCTTTATCGGAGAGGTATAGAGTCTGTTGCCCCCAGGGCCAGATTTAAATGTGTGTGGGTCTTCAAGGGTTTTAAAAAAGAAAAGCTGTTTGGATCACATCCTCTCTGCCATACATGTGCGACCGAATTATGTCATTTTCGGGTTTTCCATCATCGCCGGAACCAACCAGAAGTCCATAAGAGAAGCAAAGAACATGGAACAAAAGCTGTTGAAAATGGACCATATTGGATTATGTCAGACTTGGCATGTTCGTCATTTGAAAGAAGTCTTTGCTCTTATCACACTCTGCCTTACAGCTAAAAAATGCGAAGCACAGCTCTGCTTCCAGAATGATGCTAACAAGATTATTACTGTATATAGTGCATTTTAACACAACACATAGTACAGTACTGGAAGAAAATGAATGCACTCCAAACCAGTAATGACCAGAGCATAACATACAGCATATAAAATGATTGATTCTTACAATATCCCTATCCTATTCAGGTGGAGCCGGGAATTGTTTAGGCAACTACATATTGCGTATTATACATATTACTCTTCGTGTCTATAGTAGTTTGATTTTCTTAGGAGGAAATATGTTAAGCATTTCCTGTGAGAAAGATTAAGGAGTTAATGCTGAGTATAATAATATATATATATAATGTAATATCAGTGTTTTATTTATTGATTGATTTATGCTATTTCATCCTCTTATGATAGAATAAACGAGCTTTTATAGAACAATCTTTGTAAACAAAAATGTTTACTCATTCCTAATTCAAATCATCTCACTAACTTACTAGATAAAATACTTTTTAGTTGACGTATGTAATTTATGTGCAGTACCGGAGACCAGTTAAGCTACAAAATATCATAGTCCTGTGAACATATGGAGTGAGTAAGAAAATGCTTATACTTCTTAAACTGATAGGATTTTCAGAAACCCATTTAATTCCTTTTTGAAAGACTCATATTCCGGCTACATATTCCCAAGCATACGTTTGTAACCTTTGTCATGGGAAGTCATATTGAAGAATTTCAGTTTCCTCATTTGGGGAAGATTGTGTTGCTGCTTTCTAGATTAGTTGTTCAGTTCAAGCTGAATATGGGTTGATGCCTCTAAAATGATGGCCCGCTCTTCTAATTTCATCCTAAACAATGTAATCTCAAGCAAGAAATAAGCCCATGGAAGCCATCATCCACTGACGAGGCTATTTGGTTTTGTTCCCTTTTCCCATGGTTGGGTCAGCTGCATCTCAAAAACACTTGTAAGCGTGTTCTGACACTTCCTGAAGTCTTGTCTTAGCACCTCCTCACTGGGCAAAGGGTGTGAATAGATATCTTCTGGCAGGCGGCAGCATGGAGTGGGCAGGGGGAGTTGGCTGGAACACAAAGATCAGGTCACAGGGTGGCCCTGGAGCTGCGGGGCTTGTCGTCTAAGTGTTGGCCTACTGTCCCTTCAATGTCCTACTGCATCGTTTGCAGCGGCTCCTTGTGAATCATAGAAGCAAAAAGAAAAAAAAAAAAAGTTGTTTAACCCTCTGAGCCCGGCTGCATCGTTGACGATGCGGCGCACTGTTCGCATCTATTTCAGTTTATATCTCGCTGAAATCTTCATGTAGAATCGTGAAAAAAACACTGGCTAAATCCGGGATGTGGCCAGGTGTGAATGGCTCATGGTTACACATGAGAGCTCCTAAATATTCAATGGAAGGAGATATAAGTTCGATTTTTCTTACTTATTTATCCAACTGAATGTTGCAACTACACCATTTAGGCATCTTCATGTAGCCAAGACTTTGGTGATCAGATATCT
>JAODKC010000044.1:23690601-23707597 GCA_026777985.1 Mormyrops attenuatus | reverse complement strand
TTATAATGTTTCTGCAGTTGTTCCAAACTGCATTTTGCAATGTCTATACTTTGATGTCAAATTACAAACTTAACAAATATCTGACATATTTACAATTTACATTAAAATAAAGATGAGTGGAATATATAAGAAATAATTTATTTACCATGAATTTAGTTTATGATATTTGAAGAAATGTGTGATCATGCCCCAGTCAGTGAAAGTGTGTTTTCTACCCTTAGGGCTCAGAGTGTTTCTGTGCATAAGATGGCCGAATGCAGAACGTAAAGCTGTGTATTAATAACATTAGGATTTAATAATGTCAATGCTGAGAGACCATATATATATACATGTGCCATACTTTGCCATGTCTTTATCTTTTTTAAAAATGAAAACCTGAAATTGACTACTCATTATTTACGAATAATTTAAGTAGTATACACATTTGAACTGGGTTTAGAAGTCAACAGCAGAAAATCTCTCATAATATTATTTGTTTTAGAACTTTAAAGAGATCCCCTTTCAAATTTATGGGCACTCACTTAGATGTCTGACTCAATACTCATAGATAGGACCTCTACTGGCCGTACGATTAAGAATGAAGTCATGGCTTTACTGCTTGCAAATAAATACAGATATGCATATTTTATAGAGAGCTACAATTTTGAAATATTAGCACAAGCAGAATTTTACAGTTCACATTATTTTTTATGGAGCATTGTATTTTCCACTTGGAATCTTAACTTTTCATGACTTGCCCTGTTGGTTTTATTTCGGTCAGTTCCCTGACTTGTGTTTTAAGTGAGGCGTCTCATGAATATAATTTACCAGCAAGCCTACGGCAGACCGAAGCAGCTCATTTCTACTGTTTTACAGCCCCAGAGTCCTACAGATGTTCAGTTTTATTAGTCACAGGTATAAACCCTGCTTTCAGTGGGGGGTAGTCCTAGTGTCAGTGAAAACAAACTTGGAACTTTGTGGCTTCTAGTTTTATAGTCTGTAAACAGATTTTGTTCTGAAGTCTGTAATGCAGCATATATCTTGAAATCTCCTATTCCCTTGCTTATTTCCTGGGATGCATAGAGAGGTATATAGCTTAGAGGCCTATAAGCTCCGTGCTGGAGTGTAGGTTCAGGACTTGAAGGATTTGAATTTTTTTCAATGACTTTTTGGTCTTATTCTTAAGTAGGGTTGAAAGTGTAAAGGGATTTTCTTGATTGACAGTTTCTAACATTAATGAACAATTAATCGATTATTCATTAAAAAGATCAACATATCTACAAGCTCTGGCATGAGGTGTGTGCGCAATCTGTGTACTCTAAGTCCAGCATGTAAGTTCAGTCTCTGCGTAGAGCCTATGAACAGCCATAAAGTAGTCTTAGACAGTAAAAAGAGCAGGCCTACTCACTGTTATGAAAATGCGATTTATTTCTTTAGTTTGGAACTAATACCTTAATAGTCAGCTAATGACATGTGAGGGTAATAGCATGATGCTTGCATTTAGCTGACTGAAATGTCTTTATTAAACAAATGTTTTTTTGATTTTGGTACTTTTTGTTTCACTTATACATTGGTGAGACCGTGTAAGTATCCAGAATCTCTGTCTGCTGCCTTAGTCATTTGTGGATGTCCAAGGAAGAAAAATAGAAAAAAAAACACGTCTTGCTCATTGTAGAGTTTTCTTTCAATAGTTTAATCTTGTAGTATAATTTTAGTTTACATTAAGTATTATATAACATTTTGGGTTGTCTGCAATGGGTGGCAGGGTGTAGACCACTGTAAAGTTTGAGTGATGTATAAATATAACCATATTTTTAGTTATGTTTTAATTCTCATATCTCATGTATATTGATCAACTGAAGTATATAATATCATTTGAGCTAAATAATAGCTAATTTCCAGTCATAATAGCTGTGATTACATTGTAATCCAGTTTTTGGATTAGACTGTATCTGATTCTACACAAATTAGCATTTTTGTTCGAAGTTATGGCAATTTCAATATGATATTGGGCATGATATGCGGTGCTTTTTCTCTGCCATGTGTTTAATAAAAGGGTTTTATACAGGTGAGTCCCAGCAGGCTCCAAAGCCCATCTTTTCTGTAGGGAGTCGCCTGCAATCTCGTTTCTTAAGGGGGGGGCATCACACATAAACCCGAGGGCTGCAAAGGAAATGACAGTTTCACCAGGATTTACCATCTTAAACCTTCACAGGCAGCGATCTCATGCATTCTGTTCAGGCAACAGCCTGGTGTGAAATACATTTCCTAGAGTGAAGGAATGCACCTGAATGAACATCTTAAATGTAATAATAGCATATGATTATAACGTACAGTGTTCAGTAACAGTAAAGAATTATTACGCACAAGCAAAGTTAGACTTTACAAGAGAGTTTTTTTTTTCTTAAGCAAAGTAGTGTGAGTGTGGCAAGTGAGAATGAGCTCTGAGATGTATAAGGACAAACACTGAACATGCGGAATACGGCTTTTTTCTTCATTGTTTCAGCAGCTTGACTGAGTCCCACTCAAGGCCATTAAACGGCAGCACCACAAATTCCTTTAGTTCATCTAGTGGACGCGATGATATAATTTGACTTCTCCAGTTTGGAAATCCCTGACAAAAACCAATGCCCTTTTAAAAATTTGTCACTGTGCCTTTCACTCACCCTGTGTTGTTCATGTGCAGCTTAGCCTGAGTAAAAGAGCAGACCCAGATCTGAAAAGGGCACCTCTTCTCTCTTATTCAGAGTCTCCATTCTCTTCTACACACTCTGCAGCTTGGGGGCCCTTTATACCATGTGAGCTGTGAAGAAGTAATTGTCTCTAATTGATAGGGAGGTGTTGGGGCCTTTCTTCCAGGGCCGAGAGAGTGTGAGGATTGAGAGCAGGGGGAAGGGTTTTGGAATAGTTCGAGTCCCGCTTGTAACGATTCATTAATTTCTCCCGTTTTTGTGGGGCTGGGCTCATTATGGCCTAAAAGGAGCATGGAATAAAAAACGTTGTAGGTAGGAGGTGAGTATAAATAGTCAGGGCTCAGTGATTCTTATAAAGATGGAACAAAAACTTGAATAGGACTTGGAACAGATGCAATAATGGTGGCAGATGGAAACTGCGGGCAGTTCCCTAAAGCTCTTTCTAACCTTTAGATTCTAATTAGGTATTGAGATTTTTTATTTTTTTTTTTGCTTGTACTTTACTTCATGGTTTTCTGCAGTTTTCAGGGAAATGTATTGCTACTAGGACTGATTCATATAATGAAATGGTTCTTTTTAGATTGAGAATTAGGTATTTATTTTTATACAAAATCTTGAATTAAACTTTAAATACATAAAATTATTGTAATTATTCTAACTTCCTACTTCCTACAGCTATAATGTGTTTCATACAGATACTAAATGATAATAAAACAAGAAACATGGTCACACAGTTTTTTTCAACTGAATATGTTTTATTTAGTGTGTAGCATGCACATCGACACAGTCCTTAAGTATTATCATAATTTAACAAGACTGGTTATAACTCCTGTTTAGTTTTTGTTGAGAACTTTGAGAAGATATGGTAAACAGTTTCCAGTTATTTAAAACTTTTAAATTAAATATGGTATCATAACATGTGTACCTTGTCGGTTTCTAAATTAAGGAGTGTTCGACACTCTGTTAGAAATAAGACACAATAAGCAATGATAGACACAGATACCGTAACAGTGTATGCATTAATGGTAACCAGCAGCTACTTTTTCACGTGCTTGTATAACTTTCCCTCGTTACCTATTACTATTTATGCGTATGCAACTTGTCTGCGGATTGTGAGGTTATGGCTCTGCTTGGGGCAGGCGCATTAGCAGTATACTGCTAAGGTCGTTGTTCAGCTGGGTGCTAGAATAGAAAGGTAACAACCTGTTATTTATGAAATGTGGTACTTCAAAGTTCAGCCTCTTTTTTTGACTCTATTACAGGGAAGCAGTTCAGAAATTCCACCCACAATAGGTACTGCCTTGTGGACCTGACTACATGGGAGGAGAATGGCTTCCATGCCTGATCTATAACTGTCATTGCCTGTTACATACATTTCAGGATTCATTCGGGCTATGAAGATAATCGAGGCAGTCGACAGTTCCCCTGCAGCTGAATGGATTTATGATAGCACTGTCAAGAAAATGAGCCAAAATGACACAGTAGCTGACTTTAGCTGCAAATAATGTGATAGGCTGTACAGTAGTTCTGCAGCAGCTGCTGTCATTGCAGGTAATAGGCTATAAAAAAGGCTGATAGCAATACCTGTCATTTCTTAATGGCTGACTTCACCGGAGAGCTTTTGTGGCCTTTAACATGGAGATAATAGAAGATACAACAAATTTTACAGCTTTCACGATGTATTCATAATTTATCTGGAAAGCAGTTCCACAACAAGGACAACACCTCTGTGTAGTATGGAAGCCAGGCAGGGGCTAGATCTGCTCTGGGCCAAGGCTTCCTGGCCATTCTGTCAGGATGAGAAGATGAGAGTTGATGAGTGAGAGGATAAGCAGACCTCGGTCCCCTTGACTGCAGCGGGCGCTCGTCAGCTTGGCCACACTAATGGCACTCTTTAAATGGAATACATTGGCCGATCTTGCAACCCTAGGAGACCTGCTGTAGATGATAGTCTGATTTAAATAAAAGCCATTAATATATAAAACACATGCAAGTCAATGGCTTCGTAACACAGAGCCATGAACATGTTCGAGGCCGGGCGTTCCCTTAATAATCCAGTGGAAGGTAAGGGTTATAGTTTTGTTATAGTAAAGGGGTTAATGATGTTCTAAGAATTTTTTAAAGAAAATTGGCTGCATGCACACTATATATACAAACAAAATAAAATGTGGATAATTTGCATAAAGATGAAAGACTGTGTCAGTGAGGATATGGGGGGATTGTGGGTATTATATAAGGGCATCCTCCGGCTAACCACTGAACTGAGACAAAGTCTGCTGTAAACAGGTGTATTGCCTGACTTCCCTGCCAAACTAATTTGTTGCTCTGTCTAGAAATTGCTTGGTTAGCCAGTGGTACAGTATGCAGTCTGATTTGCTTTGAGTTTTGCAACAGATGGCTCTGCATTTACAGGAGTACGAAGGTTCACTCTGGGTCAATGAAGTTTCCATTTACAACTGGTTAACTAGAAGAAAAAAAAACTGGATTGTACCAACAAATGCTAGGATATTTGTCAAATCCGTTCTTTTCTGTGTATTCTGTATTTCTTAAAGGCCTTGTTGCAGAATGATTTGATGCTATGTATAGCGTTTCTGGGTGATTTAATTTAGATTTTATTCTGTTGGGTTTATTGGTTTGTTTTGTTATGAAAAAGATTTATTCACATATGCCATGCAGTGGGATTTATTATCTGGGGCGCAAAAGGAGATGGAAGAGAAAGCTCAGTATTATGGACAGTAATAATTTATAATTTTTCAGTGTATGGTAGTGCAGATGCATTTTATGCGCAGACATTTTCCTGTGTGCTGACTAATGCATGCATTTACTTGATAGAAATTATTTGATAGGGGCAGGATTACACCATGGATGGGATGCTAGTCCTTCGCAGGGAATGTTTGATAGATATTCTGATTTTCATTTTTATGCAGACATTTGCCATAAATAACTCCAAACAATTTGAGACAATTCGTTGAGTTTAGAAGCATCTGACTATGATGTTGGTCCTCCAGTTGTTTTAAATACTACAGACCACTGAGTAATTTCAGCTAAAGCTAGTATAATAAAAGCAGTTATTTTGTATTTATCTATTAAACTGTTTAATTACATTAGAAATCCGCATGTTGTTGTTTCAGCATTTCAGAAGCTGCTGGGATTTCCTGGGATTGTTGCACACCACAGGCTTTAGAATTTAGACAGAATGGTGCAAAAAACAAAAATCCTGTGAGGGATAGTTGTATAGGTCGAAACACCTTGTTGGTGAGAGAGGTCAGAGGAGAATGTCCAGCCTGGTTCCAGCTGACGGCAAAGCTACAGAAACTCAAATAACTAACTCTTTGCAATAATGGTAAGCAGGAAAGGATCTCTGAATACACAACGCATCGAAACTGGATGGGTTAGCAGAAGATCACACTCCATTCAGGTAAGAACAGGAAACTGAGGCTACAGAGAGCACAGGCTCAACGGAAATGGAGAGAAAGACTGGAAAGTCATGGCCTGATCTAAATAATCTTGATTTCTGCTGTGACATGTCACAATTTCATACGGTCAGAATTTGGCAAAAACGGCATAAAACCATAAACCCAACGTGCCTTGTGTCAACAGTTCAAGTTTGTGGTAGTGGTGTAATGGTGTGGAGAATGTTTTTCTAGCACACATTAGGCCCCCTATTTCCGGCTAACTTAGCACCATGTAAATGCCACAGCCTATCTGAGTATTGTTGCTGACCATGTGCAACCCTTTATGGCCACGGTTGACCCATATTCTAATGGCCTCTTCCAGCCGGATAATGTGCCCTGTCACAAGGCACAAAATTATTTTAAACTAGTCCCATGAACATCACAATGACTTCAGTACACCTTTGGGATCTGGTGGAACAAGAGATTCACAGCATGAATTTGCTGCCAACACAACTGCAGCAATTACGTGAAGCAATCATGTCAACATGGACCAGAATATCTAAGGAATATTAGGAGCTCACGGCATGATGCTGACGCCACATCGCAAAGGATTCGGGCTGTTCTGAGAGCAAAGGGGGGTCCTAGTTTCCAGTGTGTGTATCTAGAAAAAAAAAACATTGTACAGTTGTGTACATCTGCACTGTAAGAGCTCGATAAATGTTAAGCTTCAGGTTCAGCTTATGGAATCAATGGAATTAGATGGACAAGAGCAGTGTTTTTCAAGCCAGTCGTCGGGGACCCACAGGACGGCCATGTTTTTGCTTCCTACCAGCTTCCTGGAAAACACAGGCCAAGAGGAATGACAGTTAGTTACGTTTCTATTTTAAAACGTAAGGACTGCTCACAATTTGTCCTGTTTGATGTCTGTGGGACAGGTATCTGGATCCTGAATATATTGAAGCCAGAAGGTGGATGAGTGGTACAATCAGAAATACAAATAAAAAGTCTGAGTGGCTAAATTACAAACAGAATGCAGAAACAGAGAACTGACCCAGTATCATGTGACTAAATCCTCACATACAGTCTGTCAAACGATAAAGACACATAAGTATGTGGATTTTGATGCACTATGACGATTTGAAAATAATTTGTTAGTTTATTTGTTTTAAGTATAAACAAGAGGGTTGGTGTTTATTTCATAAGTCACTATGTTTTCACTTAATACAATTAATAAAATTCAATAAAAAATGAAATAGCCATTTATCTGCTTAACATTAAGCAGAACCTGTTGGGTAAGACAAAAGAGATTCAGCACTGTGAAATGCGACAATTTTATTATCTGTCATATAAGGTATTCTTTTGTCTGTGCTATTGTTATGGTTGTTCTCATTGCATTTTCTTACATTATAGGTTATGCATATTCCTTTCAGGGCAAAATGGTAAAAAATTATTTTTGTAAATCCCAGTAAGTGGCTAATAAGTAATTGTTAAGAAAACCCATTTGCCCATTTCGAGCAGAACAAACAGAAAAGGAGGCAATAAAACGGAGAGAGATGGACACCTCGACTGTATTTAGTGGGCTGCTGCTGTTTGGCTAATGTTTTATCAGGGCGTGCTATATCACCCAGGATTGCTTTGTCAATAACTTTTCAAACTTGCAAGGTGGAATCTTAGATTGTCAGAATGAGTGACAGGTGGGAGATGGTTGATAATTGAAAGGAATTGGAAGTGTGAAATCTTTAAGGGCCACTTCTACACAGCAAATGCCAGGGTATCTTTCCATCACTCTGTACTCTCACAAGCCAGTGCATTGTTAATGGTGGCCTGTCTGTCCATCAGGCTTGCTTCTCGGAGATTTATCCATGTTAGGTTTCTTATCTCTTGCTACTGAAGTCATTTTGCGACCTTCAAGCCAGGGTGTGTGTGTGTGTTGGGGGGTGGGGGTGGAGAATGCAACTGCTGCTCTGATATCCATCTTTTTTTTGGGGGGGGGGGCAGTTATCTAATATAATGAACAACAGCAACTAAAAAAATGTGATGGCTAATTTGACTCTGAACCTAACAGGAGATTCATCCTTGATAATCACCAGTTTTCCCCCGCATTACTATAGAGAAGGTCTTTCTGTGGGTTGCTGTTTGTTTAACATGATGTTCTGTCTGAAGGTGCATGAATAGGTTTTGTCAGGACTTGTAGAAATGGCAGGTGGTTGCTGACACCCAGCAGAAGATTTAGGTATGTTATCAGATCATTGGGATAACACCACTCCTGGAAAGGCATTGGGATGGACTCTGAAGATAGTGAAGCTCCTGTGACCTCTTTGCCAGGGCAGACATTCTTATGTGGTTTATTTCTGAAATAGTTTAATTACACATCAGTTGTTAACAATTTGATATTAATGTAAAAAAATCTTAAATTAAAATGCTCCTTTTTATATACACTACTCTGCATTTTTAGACTTCATATTTTCTCGTCAATTTCTCTTTTGGGGGTTACCTTAATTTTGTTGGAGCAGCAGGAATTGCACTGCTAGGTTGAGAGACTGATTCTACCTATAATCAATCACAGTAATTAACATCCATCCAACTTCTGGCTGCTTATCCTGACAAGGCAGGATTGAGCACAAGGTAAGAGACACACCCTGGATGGGAAGGAGGTCCACTTTAGGGCACATGCATTCAAATACTCACACACAACTGAGAGATGTTAGAGGAAACCAGGGATTTGGGGGGGAAAAAGCTTGGACACACACACACACTCACACACACTCACACTCACTCACATGCACACACACAAATAGCATGGTTCCCAGACCTGGATGAATGAGGCAACAGCCCCTGTGCCACCCTATAGTAATTAACAGATCTACATAAAGACTTGACTATTCTATACCTTTAGATTGCATTTTACTAAATGTAAAGCAACTGCACAAACACTGTGACAATTCTATATGTAATATACTGCAAATTATCCTCAAAGGATTCACAAATGTTTATTGTTACATTTCAAAGATTCACAGGTGTATATTGTTACATTTCTGCTTTATGTTCTATTTGTTAAACCATAAGCATTTAGCTGCAATATGTGCTCATTTTGTAAGCCTTCAGCAGAGTAAATACGCCGACAATCTGAAAACATCCTAATGTCTGCAGCCTTATACAAGAATTTAAACCAATAGCATGACATATACAATAGTATAAGATTATTGTATTGAGTTCCAAGTGCAGAGTCATTGGATACACAATTGGATACACAATCCAGAGAAATATCTATGCCAAGCCTAAATCACAATCAACAACAGGGTCACAAAACAGGCAAGATCCTAGAAATCAATAGTAGTGAATCAGGAGGACAAAGCGAACAACACAGTTTAGGAAGGAACAAACTCAATGGCTCTCAAAGTTCTGAAAGGTCCTGTTATCACACTTAGTCTAATGGAGGGATACGCTGTAGGTTTGTGTAGTGTTCAGGCGAGGTGCAACAATATCTGCTCAGGCACAACTGCAGAGAGCATTTACTGGAGTCAGACATGACAACTATTCATGGGGTAAAAACACTGGCATGGTTTTCTTAATTTAGTTCCTCATGCAAAATGTGATTTTCAACTGGTAACATTGGGGGGGGGGGGATAGAAATTACATATTTATATACATTATGATATATTTGGATTAATTAATTTTTGAATTTTGATATTTCGGTCCTCAGTTCCCTGACATTATCAGCAAGATAATGGGACAAACACTGTGTATTTTCTGGGGTTTAAGGGGGTTTAAAATGAACTACTTTACAAAGATGCAGCTGTCAGAAGTCCATAAAAATTATCAATGCACTTTAGGTGCCTTGCCTACACTATTAACTGAAATCTAGGGCATTTAATGCCTACTGTCTGTAATTAGAGCATGTAGAATTTTAATAGCATAAATAATTATTTAAATGACTTAAATTAAATATTACTTTTATAATTAGGCTTATGATTAAGAAGTTAATAAAAGAAACAAATTAGCTTTCTTTATCTAAGAAAATATTAATTTGTGTCATCACATATTGCACACTACAATTTTACAGTGTTAATCTGTCAAGTAGCATCAAACTTCTAGAAGCAGAAAATGTTACATTGCAGAATCACAATAGTTGCCATGGAAACATAGTTTCTATATTGACAAAGAATGATACCAATGCAAGCATTAGTAGTTCTGACGTAAAAACTGAACTTGACAAAGAGAAAATGTCACGTGCAACAGAAAAGAAGGAAAGGTGGACTGTCCATGCAGTTTAAAGAATTTCCAAGGTCACATTGTTTTAGCACCTGACAGGCTCTCATATGTATAAAGTAACGTACCACCCAGAACAACTCTGGGAGTCTGTTTTACAGAAAATGTCATGGTATAAGATATAGGTGTTGCCTGCAAGACTGTCCTATCACTGACAGCCTCAGAATGAATATTTAACTGCAAATAGGCTGACTGCCTCTCAGTGTTCGAGGTCACTGTCTATAAACCTTTGACCAAGACGAAGGATATGGAAGAGACAAGCACAGGAAATGGGACGAGGAGTGGGAGGAAGAAAGAGGTTAAAAATTACTCTTTCACATCTGAGCAGCATAGTTTACAGAGAATCTTAGTTTAAGACCATCCTTTGTTTGTGCAGAAAAAGTGGTGGGGGGAACCATGCAGACAGAGGATAAATGTTCCATATTTGGTTGTTGAAATGTTTTAGGCTGCTGCCTGTTTTCTCTGTCACAGGGAATATTCAAGGCTGACACATTTCAAGCTGTTCAAATACCCATTAGGATGTTTTGTTTCCCATCTGCACCAAAAATAGGAAGTGCAGACAGAAATGTACTATAAAACTTCTGTGATATTTAATGATCCTTGTATGAGGGAAGACCACAGACCATTCTCTTCTGCCAAATACCGATCCCCTAACTTAATTTCCTGCTCAATTGCTGTTTTATAGTGCATAGTACAGTGATACCAGCTAGTAATATAGAAAACAGATTGCTTGTGCGGCAGAGTGGATAAGACTGTTGCTTCGCTACCAAGGACCCGCGGTCTCCAGGGGTGGCTGTCTGTGAGCATCAGAAAACCAACAAAGCCCATCTTTTACGCTGACTGGCAGCAGCTGGCAGGTTGATCTGTAGGCATTCGGGTGGGTGGTGGTCGTCGGGGGGTACATTGTGTATAGCACGGCCTCATTTAAGCATACAGCAGAAAGGGCCTTTGCGCCGTATGCTCACTCTCACCTGTGGTGACATTATGCAGAAGGCCTGGCACCCCTGTGCCCCCACAGAAGTGGACACCCGAGAGAGATGCACTCTGACATCCTTTCCCCAGGTGCCACACTTCCCATCTACTTGATTTTGAATCCCATCCCTGTGGGGACTGACATTTCAGCCTTAGCATTCACCAGCTTGGTGCTCTCAAGCCATCATGAGCTTCTCGTGCTGGGCTGTGTGGGCACTGACACGGCCTGATTCCTCTAGAGGAACCCTTTGCTTGCAGTCTGCCTGTCAGAACATTCCCCTCCCACACCATCATCAGGGAAATGCTCTCAAATGCTTGGCGGCATATCATGACAAGTTTTAAATATTTCAAGCACATGGACGTTAAAATGCAAGGTTATTTTACACATGCTGTAAAGATTATACATGTAAAATAACAGTCACCCAGTTAGTACTTACCAATTAATTAAATAATACTTACATTTTAAGAATAAAATAAGCCTGGCACTGGCATTTGCGTTTGTCATTAAGAAAAAAAATAATTCAGCATCCATATCTGTGTAAACTATTTGAGGCAGAAATGGTTTTTATAAAACAATTTTACCTCTATTTTCCCCAGTGTTTCAGCATATGCACAAAAAATGAATAATAATTTATAATGCTGATATAGATATATGTTTGACATATATGATTATCAGGTAAGACCGCCGCTTTGGTTCCCAATCCTCTCCTCAGGGGCACGGCAACTATTCCATGTATTTAATTAATTAACCACTTAAAGAATTAACTTAATCTGTTGGCTTGATAAGGTATTGATTAGCCAAACATGGTATGCTAGTGGTCGATAGCACAAATACATGGATATAATAGATGGTTTCTCTGTATACTGGGATGACTTTTAAATAGGTTTTGAAATGGTGATTCTAGTATACTTTTACAGACATAAAATCAGTTTTACAAAGATAATTTTGCATAAAGGTAATATTAACATCATTTTCTTTGGCAGCCTAAGACTTTTGCACAGTACTGTATGCACAGATGTATACACGGGGAAAAGGAAATAATTGTTCCCCATGGGCCAGATGTAAGTAGGCAAACTTTCCTTTTTCAAACTACAGAAAGCCAGCAATTGCCAAGTATGGAGAGATGTCTTCAGTTTTATAAGACCACTGCCTTGAGATGTCACCAAGAGTGCCATTTTCCAAAAACTGCTCACAGATGCTTCTTTGGCATTAGTGTCAAGTTGTAAAACCTCAGCATTTCTATTTGTGTCCATTGGAGGATTTATAACATCCAAAATTTCATAAAGTTTTGAATAATACCACCCACTTAAGGCGTTCCAAGCTTAATTAATCCTCCATTGCTTTACAATTCTAAATCATAATGCTGTGTAGAGCATTGTAGAGAAATGAGGTGGTACTTGGTCATACTCTGAGAAAAGTCTCCCCTGGGTTCAGAAGATTGTAATGCTCAGAAAGGGAGCAATTACCTTAACATTTTTTTATGCATGACGTTATGCAGAGCTGTGGCAATGCATTTATAGTGCTTCAGATGCTCTGTGCTTTGTAGCAGTTAATGACATTTATCTTAATGTTTTCTTAAAATAAAGATTGGTGACAAACCAAAGATTCTGTCACATTCCGGCCTGATTGTGAAATGCTCATCATTTTATTTATTAGTATTATTGCTATTTGGTGGTAGATTTGTTTATTGGCAATTATTTGTAGATTTGAAAACAAAAAATGAAATGATAAACATATGTAACATTGATGGTCTACATATGTGAGAATTTGTATTAATCTGATGTGTAATTCCCTCAAACATTTTTTTAGAAGTGATTTTTATTAATGTTCTACTGTGGGTTTTATTAGGTAATAGGTCTCTAAGATTGTTGTTAAAAGCTCCATTGCTTTGCGATCTACAATAATATACTTTTTTCTTTCAGGCCTCTCTGTTCTGTTTTTCTTTTTGAGTTGGATTTGTGCATGGAAGGTGATTCAAAACTCGAATGAACTTCAAGCAGAGGTTAATGCTATTCAGTTTTTTTTTTTCCTTGTGGGACAAACCACCCACCTTGCTTAAGGTCACTAGCCGAGGCTAATGCTGCTCAGAGGGGCTGCTGCAAACTTGGCATCCCCCTGATTAGACTCCCTGCTGATCCACTACACATACCAACTCACTTGCCAAGTCAAATAACACATTTAGTGAATTGGAAATAAGATTTAAGTGGGCGTGCACAATGCGGCCAACCTTCTCATCTTTTTACCCACTCCTTCTCTTTGTGTGCTAGACTGTGAAAACTGCTCTTGTTAGAGGAGTTAATCTTCATTTTTTCTGTAGATTATTTGGAAACAGGTCAATTGAGTGTTGGAACTGCAAACTCCACCCACCAAAGAAAAGGGGCAGTTTTGTGCTACACTGGTTCAACACCCCCAGTATTTTTTTTTCTTTTTCTGCTTGGATGAGAACGTCTTGCAGAGAATTCAATGGCCAAGTGCAGGTCCTCAAAGGAACTGGCTTTAATTCCATTGCTCTGTTTTCCACTTCTTGTTTATTTCAGAAAGGGAATGCACTTCATCCAAAGACACTGACTCCTAACACACAACCCTTTCCCCTTTCCTGTAGTGTGCAGCACTGTGTGCTCAACCAAAAGATAGGGTCTGCAATGGTTTTACTCTTATTATAGATTAAAACAGTTAGGCTGCCTCTTGTTTCAGTCTAAAAAATAGCCTTGCTTAAAGTTGTCATATATATTTGACTTCTACCAAAATTAGTCATATAACTGCATCGAATATAATATAAATAACCGTAAAAAGTAAAAGTTGGCATTAGCAAATAACAATAATAATTAAAAGTATAGCTGCAAGCAGCAATCATGTGGACAGGCACACTACCATGGAATAAATGTCATGGAAATAAATTCAGAAAGAGGAAGTACAAGAACTCAGGAACATATGAACATAGATTATGTGTCATAAGCTAACACACTGAATGAAACATTCAAGAAAAACTGCAACAGCAACAGATCAGGAACAAATATGGGAAGTAAGTCACTGAGTAAAAAGGTATGCTTAAAAATTCTGCCTAAAAAGAGAGATGGAGGATTGGTAGCTTTGTAGTAGCAAGTTCCAAAGATTTGGAGCTAAGAAACTAAAGGCTCTACCACCCATAGAAGACAAGCAAAGGCAAGGCACCACTATCACACCAGTACCTGCAGACCTGAGGGAATGGACAGGTGTATAAGGGAGGAGGAGCTCTACAATATACTGGGGAGCAAGACCATCTATGGCCTTAAAAGATATCGGAAGGAGTTTGTACTGTATATGAAAAGAAACAGGTAGCCAGTGAAATTTATAGAGTGTGGGAGTGATATATGAAGATATTCTACCGTTAGTGAGAACTCTAACTGCAGAATTTTGTATGTATTGTAATAAGGAGTTTGTAATAGCAGGAAGACCAGCAAATAGACAATGACAATAATTGAGACGGGAGGAGATTAGGACACGCATGACAGTTTCAGCATCTGTGTTGTTCACCATGATGCAGAGCCTGGCAATATTGCAAAGATGAAAGAAGGCAGACTTGGTGAGTGGCCTAATGTGAGCATCAAATGTGAGATTCAAATTATATAAAAACACAAAGGTTGTGGAGACATTAAGAAAGATTAACCAGAACACCATCAATGTTAAAAGAAATATCACACTAAGTGGCATACAGGGCATCGGGGTGAATAATTAGCACATCAGTTAAGTCAGCATTAAGTTTCATTACAGAGGCAGCATGTGATTTGTATTTGTTTTGGCCTATAAATTGTTCACTATCAAAAACCAGTGGCGTACAGTACCAGTAATACCAACAGATGAAAAACATCCATACGCATCTTGTGAGAAATGCTGTCAAAATCTTATATCAAAAACAAGAAGAATACTGACAGCCCCAGTATCAGCTGCCAAAAAGGTCATTAAGAAGCCTACTAAGTATTGATGGATAAAATAAAACCTCATGAACCTTTTGTTGTATTTTTGACCCCACTAGATGGTGGGCTTGGTTTGTTTTGGGCGCATGCTTTGTGCCCATTTATCAGAGAGATCACCATCTAGTGGGTTCACAAAATACAGCACATGGTTCATGAAGCGTCATTTTGTCCATTGCTACTAAGGAGTGTCTCCGTACTGTGAACGGAAACCACATTTGAAATGTTTTGTAAAAGTTGTTTGATGCTAAATTGGAATGCAACTGGGCAGCAACAGTTCTTTCTAGTATTTTGGAGGAGAGTGGCAGGCTAAACATAGGTTGGAAATTGCCCATTAGTTGTTAGGTCAGTTGGGTCCAAACCAGGTTTCTTAAGAACAGGTTTAACTACAGCAGTTTTTAGATCTTTTGGAATTTGGTGACAAACAAACAGCTTTGAAAATCAGAAAATCCTCTCGTACTTTTTGTGAGGCTTTGTCTGAAATTTGGTGAGGAGTGGACATAATTTGTGGTCTGAGCAAAATTTAAAGACTTTCAATAAAATCCAATATGGCAGCCACTTATATTAGGTATACATGACAATTTACATTTGTTGGCCATGGAAGTGCCACATGGACACACAAAAATAATTTTTCTAAGGCAAATCCATCAACGCATTTTGTTGCACCCCCCTAGTGGTCAAAATATATAATTTTTGGTGAGCTTCCTCAGAATGGGGTTGGGAGTCCATCTACCAAGTGTGATTTTCATGCATCAAAGTTTTGTTTGAACAACTTTTAGTTCCAACCCTAAGTAGTTGATGCAAACCAAATTTGGTGGTGATAGGATTAATGGCATAGGATGAGCTAAAAAAAAGTAGGTTTTTTTGATAATTAAAAATGGGTGTATTTGAATCAAGACGACCCTAAGATGCAGGGGGAAAAAGACAATAAACCTAGGTCCATCAGTTCAAAAGTTATAATCAAAAATGTACCTTGAAATTTGGCCTGATGGAGGCACTACAGCAATGGACGGATTGAACCCAGATTTGGTGACTGAATACTTTGGATTGTCTGCTATCAATTTGCCAAATTTAAAAAAAATCTACTAAGCGGTTCTGTGGCCTGCCATAGACTCCCTTCGCAGAAAGTATAATAATAATAATAATAATAATAATAATAATAAGAAGAAGAAGAAGAAGAAGAATAATAGTGAATTCTAATGAAAACAATAGGTATCTAGCATCTATGGTGCTTGGCTCCTAATTATATGAAGAGCACATCTGTGTTTGTATATCAAGGCAATCTAGCTCAAGACTCTGTAGCAGAATAGGAATGTAGTTACAGTATGCCTTGAAGAGGAATCATTGTTAAATATTATCCTCTTATTCTCAGCTTCTGTTATTTGGACACAGGTTTTGTATAAATGACTTTTTAAAATTTTGTCTTCTCAATAAGAATTTCTCTTGTAATTCTTATAGTTGTGTAGCAGGGTCGCGTGTTATATGGTGGTTTGTTTGCAAATATTCTGCACTTGTTATGCGTATATATGCAATGATAACATTTGTTCATGATGAGTTTTTGGATGATCAGTGACATATAGTATGCAGTACTACTATTAGATTATACACTACTCACAATAAGTTAGGGATATTGTGAGAGACTTAGTGGATGACATACATACGGTGTTTGTTTCACTTCAGACATTTTTGGGATAGGGAGGCAATTGTATTGGGGTGATAGACACACCTCATTTTGTG
>JAODKC010000044.1:23660203-23690501 GCA_026777985.1 Mormyrops attenuatus | reverse complement strand
CATTAAAATTCAGAGCAAATCGGAAAAGCACTCATGTACATTACAATATCCCTAACTTATTGTGAGTAGTGTATATCTGATTCAGTTTTCAGAATTGGAGTGACCTCTGAAAGGAGTCTTGAGGAACACCTGAAGTTTAATTAGCTTCAAAATGGTTAATCAGATGCAAAATATACTGATTATCTGTGTTTGTCTAAGGTAAATCAAGAAAATTTGCTCTGAGTTGTCAGTCTTCAATTGGTCTTGGAATAGATTTTCTATGGTTCTGACTCATAATTTTAGAGTGAGACGAAAGACCATTTTTTTTTTGCCACAGTGCATGTAACATTTAACCAAAAAGAAAATGAGAATTTTTCATTAACTTCAATAAATATCATTATTTGATGGCACACATCATCATATCACAGAATTGAACGCAATTTCAACCAGTCATATGGTAGTCTTTTAAGAACAGACAACCTCGGTACAACAAACTTACAGCAAGCTGGATTGAGGTAGCAAAGTACGTCACTGCTTCATGAGTGCTGGAAAAAATGAGCGCTCCCTCAGAGGAAGGCTTGGTATCGTGGCAGTGAAGAAAGCAACAACTCAGCTGCCCCGACATCTTTTTACAACGGAGATACCGTGGATAAACAAGGATAAGAAGATGTTAGTGGGGTGCTGGTACTTTGGCAATTTGAATTACAACACACCACACACTGGTACTGTGTACTATAAAACTGTAAACTCTGCTGAAAGCTTGTGGCCACGAAAACTGCAAGTGGTACAAAGATATTCACCTCTGGAAGCACTGCCATCGAGTAGAAAGTACGTCAAATGCTTACAGTCACAGACACCATCAATTAGTGTTTCACCTTTCAATCTGAAGAAATATGGAATAAATCATGCCCAGCACTGGTTCAAAATGAGACACGGCATCCTATTATTCAATTAGTGAAGTCTAATTCATGAATGAATCATCTTTTGAATCAGTTCTTTTCGGTGAATCAGTTTTCAAATCTAAAACAATTGGACTGTTTGTAGCCATGTTGCCTTTAGTGCCCCTCCACATACCGCAATCCGTTGTGTCTGTGATGTGTGCATGCCTAGGCACATGGTTCTTGTACCCCATTAACTCTTGGCGATCGGCACATTATCGAGGTTGACACGTTCAGTTCACTTGGTTACTCTCGTGAGACTCATAAGACCTGAATATCACTGAGGGATTAGTTCTGAATGTGCCAAAAGTCCAACAGCTAAGACTTAAGAACCAGATAGCAGGTGTGCCGATCCCAGGAAACCTCATAAACAGTGTTTGCTGAGGATTTTGCCAGACACAATATAAAATAAAGCCTAAAGGCTACGTATTCTGCATGGTAATAAACAAACGATACAATATATGGTTGTGGCTTCGGTATTTTTATTTATTTAATTTAAGCATTTTTAAATGATATGTTTGCAAATTTTCTAAAGTACCTGAGATTTTATCATAATTTTGGAGGCTTCCTTGAGATCACAGGATTGCCATGATAAATAATACAATTTTGCTTTATTTGCTTTAATATTTGCAGGGTTGATAAGACTAAAGATGTATAAATAAAACTATGGTCTTGAAAATTATTTTTTCCAGACTCGGTCTTGCCCCCCCCTCCAAAGTCTTGGTCTTGACTACCTCAAAGTCTACCACAAAGGGCTCTCCCCTTTCAGGCAGGGGTGGCCAATCTTAAATACCGTAGAAAGGGTCATTTTTATGCAGGTTTTTGCTACAAGTCCCTAATTAGATCGCTAATTACTAGATTACTATCTAGATTAATAGATTACTAACCATTAGACGCTTGGCATTGTGCTTTGTGATGTGAGGCTCGCATGCTGTTACCCGGCCATGAGTTTTTGTGCTGGGGTTAATATCAGAGGAAGTTTGCAGTTATTAGAAGGGGCGGTGAGTTAGCAGGCTAAGCGTCTTTGCTTCTGATCAGAAGATTGTGGCAGTTTGAGCCCCAGCTTTGGCAGATGTCACATGTCCATAAGCCCTTGCGCAAGACCCTTAACCCCCAGTTCCAGGGGCATTGAACATTAGCCAACCCTGCATTGTGACCCCCATGCTATGGAGAGTAAGATGGGGTTGACGAAGAGAAGCATTCCAGTGTACCTGTACTTATGAAAATGGCAAATAAAGCATGTCTGTTTTTTTTTGTATTGAGTCACGACTTTTACACACTATGCATGTCAGCACTTAGCAACCCCACTCTGTTACTTTACGTGCTCTGACACTTTGTGGCTGAGTTTCTGTTGTTCCTAAATGCTTCCACTTTGCAGTAATACTACTTACACTTGACCATGGAATATCTAGCAGGGAAGAAATTTCAAGAACTAACTTATTACAAAGGTGGGATCTTATGACAGTACCTGCTTGAATCCGCTGAGCTCTTCAGAACGACCCATTATTTCACAAATGTTTGTATACCTGACTGCATGACTAGGTGCTTGATTTTATACACCTGTGACAATGGGTCTGAATGAAACACCTGAATTCAGTGATTAAAAGGTGTGTCCCAATACTTTTGCCCATATAGTGCATGTACAGCAGCAGACTAAAGTAGGAATACAGCTAGAAATTCCTTAGGAGTTTGTATTGTTTTTAGGTGTGAGCGATCTGATTTTATGTTGTGATCGATCTTGAAGATGGCCACTATCTACTTTTCATGCAAATCGTAGATGTCATAATCCTTTATGTCCTCACACTAATGTTTCCAAACTTCACATAAAACTTCGCTGGCCAGGAATAACATGGATCCATGCTACGTTCAAAAACAACTGAATAACTTCCTGCTAGATGGCTGCGTTGATTGGCCAAATTATGTCACATGACTCTTTCATGTGTGACGCATTTGAAAAACAATTCAATGGCTGTACTCAAATTCAGGGGCTGAATCCTTCAATAGACACATTCTACAATGGTGCAGCCTCTGTAGGCTGCCTTCTTCGAAGGTTGAGCAGAAAGAGTTGTCAAATGGGAGGATCTGGTGTACGGATAATTTCCTATTTGCATCACCAGCTGTTCTCACCCTTATCTGTGAGTCACGAAAGGCACGGCTCATATGGCCTAGCTGGGACACGCCCACTTTACCTCTGTGCAATGCATCTTGGGATATGTTGGGCTGCGAAGGATCCAACGGGTGCAGTCTTCACAAAGCAGGAAAAGAAGGACACATTTCTATACTGCATTCGAAGGAGCCTTGTCACACTGCTGTGACGCATTCAGTCTTTGAATACAGCCTTAGAAGGATGCAGTCCCTGAATTCGGACACAGTCAATGTGAGCTATCAGCATGGCGGATGAGGAGCTGTCAATAGTGTGGCAGTGGTTTGGCTATGCACAGTTAGATATTTCACAAAGCAAAGTTATCTGTAAACATTGTATGATATCTAAAATAAAGTTTGACTCAGGATTTAATGACCATTTTGAAAACAGTGCTTTAATGAACCGAAAATAAAGCTTGTGTTTTAATAGATAAGTCCATCGGCTTGATCGAAGTCAGGCTGCTCTGCTTTTCTAAATACATCTATACATCGATAGACCCCATGCAGCTTAGGATCTATTCATCTTAGTTAAACTTAAGAAAACTTACTATACATCTATAGATCTGTAATGTGCTGCCATTATACCATTGCCTACCATTATTAGTTACTTAATCATTTGTATAACTCATGAAACTTTGCAAGAAAAAAATGGAAGGAAAAAGTCAACAAAAGATTGAAGTTCATGATAATGATGCATAAAAGATGTGTGAGCACCAAAACATCTGCAAATGGTATTTTGTTGAGATGGCTCTGATTTGATACCCAGTATCAGTATCAGCAATACTGGATTGGATATCGGAGTAAGAAACTGATTTAATTTTCCATTAGAGATGGGCCTAGCCTGAAAAATTCCAAAAGTGCTTGTAGCTTTACTGCGACATACCGTAAACAGAAGTGAGGGTCACGTGACGGCTTGCTGTTCAGCACCGCATGTGCGTCAGAGCTGTCATATCAGTTGTGTGCAATTTAGTGTACTTCATGCTGAAGAATGAAAAAAGCAAAACTGCAGAGTGCAATGTATGTATAGATATTGCTGATTTTTCTGAACACAGGAAAATGTATGCAAATTAGATGTCTACAGACTCGTAAGCTTGGTTAATTACTGCATTTTTACTGGAGACGTGTCGTTTTTAACTAGGAATGGTTAGTTTGGTATATAGTGATATTTTTATGACTGTTTTCTTTATTATATTTAATTTGGCAACAATTCACACTATGACAATTATTTCTGTACATTTTTGTGAAAGTTGCTGGATAAAAACGAAGAAACAGACTTGCGTAAATCATGTTAACTGTGGATTTCTTCCTGTAGTGTAGTGGAATAACGTTTGTTTGAGCAACGTGCCCATAGTGATTTCCTTCTCTGGGCATACTCAACAATACCACTATGACACTAAATGTAGATAATTTTCCATTTTAATTGAAATGCATTGCTACAAGTATCTCATTTAATGTTCAGTAGTTAATAAAGCGGAAAAAATATCAGATTGGTATCAGTATCGGCAGATACTCAAAAAATTTATATTGGTATTTGGATAAGATCAAAAAAAATTATATTGTGCCATCTCTAGTATTTTGTGGATGCGTGGATGTTTCAATGCCCATAAAACAAACAAAGTTATATAATATCATTTGACATTCATGAACTGACAACTGTTTAATGAAGCTTTTGTTGGTAATTTAATTCTTGTAAATAAGAATTTGAATCTTTCAGCTCACTGCCTTCTAGTTCTTTGTCACAAAAGTACTTTGATGACAACGGCTAAATTAATTACTGATGTTGAGAAGGTGGTTTGTTAAATTTACTTACTATGATAAACATCAGAACCGCCCTGCGGAGAGGTGCACGGCTATACCCCAATAGTGTGGTGCATGGGCGTCGCGCCATTAAATCTGAGGGGGATCTGTGGATCCTCCCCACATTTAACATAAAATATTAGTTCACTGCCAGTGTGTCCCCCCCACATTCAAAATACTTCTGACGCCCCTGGTGTGGTGTTATATTTAAGAATAACTGCCTGGCAACCGATTCTGTTTACTTAGGCAAGTGAAACCTTAATGGCTTCCTAACCACCAAATAATGCAATGTCAAAGTGATATTGAATGAACAGAAAATAAAGCTGATCTGCTAGTACACAGGTGGTGTGTCATACATCTAATATGTATTTATGTGTGCAATATTTATTTGCTTTCTTGTGGAGACTTCAGTTGTGACCTCCAAAAATAGAAACATTATTTATTAATTTATATTGGCGATGAACAAGAAAAACCATTAAAAACAATGAGGGATTTTTTTTTAGGCTATTTTCCTAAATAAAATGCTAAGCAGACACCATAGGCTAGCGGGATGCTAAGCAGAAAGAAAACAGTCTAAATTTCACTATGTACAAACCCCAGACCATGGAACCAGGGTATTCACTGTATAGTGTTAGATGTCAATCCATTTACACTTCTGTCCTTGCTTGATGTGAAATGGCCCAGTGAGAGCTTTTGAAAGATACGAGACAAGCAGCGAACAGAATATTCTTTGTGATTGCAATGCCGGCAGTAAAAGTGAATTCCACATGTGTTGGAATGTCTCCTGATCCAAATGCCCGGTAAGAACCCCCTTAAGGTTACACTGCGGTGTTGTACTGTTATTTCAGGCTAATTGTCCTAGAGATTAACATAATTTAATTTTAAATAGTTTAGCTATTTACTTCCTTGTTGGGGATTACATCTGCAGTTACAGACAGTGGAGCCTCTTGGATTAAGAAAGGCATTCATACATGGTTTTTGCTATGGCTAATATGATTAAGCTTCATAAAGTCTGTTTGCTTTTCTTTAAGTTAAACCTGTCAAAGTTCAAATTCCTTATTGAATGAGAAACCATTAATTATGGTGGGGGTTGGGGGCCTAAGGGACAAATGGGCTTATAACCATTATAGTTGGATTATAATTGTTAGTATCTCATATTTCTGTTTGTACTACTGAAATATACAAAGGAGCTTGTCACAGGTTTGTTGAGCACTCATGGGAATGATTTTGAATTTTTCTCAGACTTTTCAGTGCCTAAGGAGAACACAGTTATGCTCCATCACCTTCACCTCTGAAGATTTGGTGTCTTTATGGCCAACAAGGTAATTAACCCAGGATATTAGGTCCAGATTATATTTGATTTGCACATTTTATTACTGTTCAACTATGTCAGAATGCAGCCAGAAGTGTGTTAGATTAGCATAATTTGTAATTGATGTCATTGGTTAATTACAGTCCAATTAAGATAGTGTCATAGCTAATATTTTTCGTAAATTTACTGGCATATAAGCCAGCACAGAGTCATTTTATAGATTGATAGTAATTTATAAAATATTACTGTACTATTTGTAATTGTAAAATTTTAATTGAAATGTGCAAATTCCAGCAAAAATTCTGCTGTAGATTGTTAGAATAATGGTCATTTTTATGCAAATGTGACCCTTAGGGCCAGCTGTGTCACATACTGCACATGAAAAAAGCTGAGATAAATCACTGTTGAGACCTAAAACTGTAAAAGGGTAAGTAGTGAAAAAGAAGTGAACTCATAAGGGGCGCTATGAACTGCAACAAAGCAATGCCAATTAAAATGTGATGTATGCCATGATTAGTAAACCTTCAACATTCAACTCTGTGAGAACATAAAACTCTGCAGTAAAATCAGGCAACTTATTAGGCTTATGCATTTCTTGCACAGTGAACAAATTGGTACCTCTCATTCCATCACTAACTACAGAATAGCCACATTAACTAGGTCACCACATACTTATATACATATCAGATCTTGTCACTATTTTTCCAAATTGTACATTTTCCATTTTCTTAATAGGGTATATATTAAGCTCATATGTAGTAGAAGCTAGCTAAATATTTATTTGAAAAGGCACATTTTCCCCACTGATTGACCTTCCTCAAGCCATCTTAAGATGCATAACTCCTAGAGTGTTCATGCCTGTTTTCTGTTTTAGAGTTTTAGTCTCTTATGCTGAATTTGTCAGATATTTGAAAATGAAATTCATTTCTCTGGAGTTTTTCTGCATGTAACTATAGGAATGTTTCTGTGCTGGAATCCTTCTGCCAGTGTAGATTTAAATGTCATTTTGGAACCAAACAGAAACATGTCCCATTACATTCGAATTATTGGGATGTAGCTTCGGGCTTACATTTAAAAAAATTACTGAATAAATGCAATCAGATTATTATAATTAAGTCATAGAAGAGTAATTACAGGTTGCAGTCGCTTACACTACCGTGGAAGTCCCATATACCAAACGTTTGCTTATTAAAAGTTTATGTTACTGATAAAATTAATGAACAGGGCTATAATTCTCAAACAGCCGTAGATGTACCATACATGGAGCATAACAGAGAGCCATCAGTATCAAGGGTGTAAGGATTAAGCTTGCTCTTTGCCAGTTATTTAAAAAATGTAAAACAAACAAACAAACCAGTTTACTTTATCTGCTGGGTATCATGTATAAGCGAAGCTGTTGGACCTTGGTCAGTATATAATATAGAGGCAACCATGCAGTGACTTAAGATTCTCCTAAATTGCTATAAAAGCATGAGAATTACAACCCTGGGGTCTGTATGACACGCGGAACCGTCACAATAATCCTGTTTACTTACATCCGCATCTTCTTGTCAGAGAACATAAATGCAGGAAAGGGGTGGGGGTATGGGGAAGGCGTTACACTGAATAAATAACTCATTATGGCAAATCATATTGGATGATGCCAACTCTGAGGCCGGACTGACAGGTGGAGGTAATTCGCTGAGGTTACAATGTATCGGTGTAGTTGGCTCTCTGGTATCGGAGATGTGCTGCTTGCAGTTGGCAACCTGTCCACACGGAGTTAGAGCAGATAATCCCCATTCACCATGGAAAAGCCTGGCTCCAAGGCCAGCATTTTCCTGCCTCTTAGAGCTCTCTGCTAATCACCACACCAAAAATGAATGAACAAAAGCTGAGAATTCGCAATAATAATTGACCATAAAAGGCAATATATATGTGCCATTGAATACATGAGGCTTATGAAAATTGATGATAATGGCATTCGTTGCCATTACTGATGGTGGATTCATTGCTTCCAGTTATTGTTGAAAAGCAGGTCATGTCTTAATCTCCTTGCTTTGGCTATAAATGGAGGTAATCCCACATAGACATGCATGCATGCTAGATACACAGGCTGTGTTTGTAGTCTGAGAACTATAACATCGCATAATTACTTAAAATATTACACGATGGTCTAGAAAAATAAATCCATTTGTTATTCTAGAATTCTTCATAAATAGGATCTTTGGCCAGTGGGTTGGTTTCTCTAAGTGATATTCTGTATGTGTATGTCCTGTGATAGACTGGTGCTGTGTTATGCTGCATGCATCCTGCCTCATGGCCGACACTTCTGGGGATGGGCAGTATGATCACTGTGCCTTAGAAATGGATGAGCAGTTCAACGACACAAATGAAATATAAATATTATTTGAATTGCTCATTATCCTCAGTATTGATTTTAGTGTAGTTTCAATTATAGTGAAAACATTATGCTGTGGCTTTGATTTAAGTGTAATAAGATATAAGGTGCAACATTATTCATGGAACAGAATCTGACCTTCTGTCATGTGTGTGCAAACTGTTTTCTGCAGAATACTGCATTATTTCTATTATTCAAAATTTAGGTGAAGCTGACAAGGGTCAACAGGGCTATATTAGTTAATTTGCAATTGTAGCGGTTCCGTCAACTGTATATTTAGATGAGCAAAATACAGGTAATTAAAACTGTATTCCAGATGGTTATGGATGTTGTGAAAATTATGAAAGTAGAAAATGTTTTTTTCTTTGTAAATTAATCTGTTTTTTTACATCTTAATTAAAATCACAGAAAGGATATAGGCAATTAATTTAATAAAGAAAATAAGAAAATGATAAAAAAAAATTAAGTAAACAAACATGTATAATTATATTGTTGTTATTATTTAATTTATCTGATTTGATATAGCATAATTATCGAGTCAGAGGAGAAAGTGGAGGAATGGAACCCAGGAACAAATCATAAGCTGTAGAGTGAAATGAAATAATAGGGTGACTATGAGATACAGGAGAGAATGGGTGACACAATGTCTTTAAATGGTTAAGACAAAGCTGGCAGGTTATTACACTATTCAATTCCAGAGTCAAATATAAAAATTTCTATTATAGGGACAATTAATTACCCCACAAAATGGCAAATATGCATCCTTGTCAGGTAGAGTGTGCTCTTATGGCCTTTCCTCAAACATGAGACGTGGAGATTTGATCTCTTCTAATGGTTCTGCTGAAAAGGGTAATTACGCCATGGTCAAAGCTAATTTGCTTTCTACCAGATGAACTGTTGTATTTTATTGTACGCTGACATTTGAAAGTAATTATGGCCCTGTTGACCTTAGACAATTCCAGTTGTATGGTTGTCTTCGAAGGCTCTGCTTTACCTTTTGGCTGGCAGTCACTGCAGTAACGAGGTAATGACACGGACAGAGAGCACCGTATGGGACCCTGCTGAGTGTCCCAAAAGCCATGCAAATGTCTCGCCATTCCTGGCCACAGGGAAGAGGCATTTTTTATCCGTTTATTATGATGCTATGTAAGTGATTTCTGCAGTTGCTGACCACAGAAAAGCGTATTGATATAATGTGCATCATCTGCCTTTGCGAAAGTATTCAGATCCTTCAGACCCCTTTGACGCTTTTCAGTCAATGATAACATATGAAAATGATATTCCCTATGTCGCAGTTCTTCCTACGTAGGGGCGTCTTGTGCCTTAAGCTTCAGCTTCACTGTGCGGATAAGCAGTTATGGACAATCAATGGATGGATGAAATATTCTTTCATTTGATATAACTAAATTAGCACTTGGTTGTTTTATGTACTGTCTGCTTGGCAATGGTTCTGGGTGAAAAGGTTGAAGCTTTCTTTGTCTTCATTTCTCGTACCCACCTCTCCATTTCCACTTTTCTTTCCTGGCACACCAAAAAAAATAAAACAAAAGAAAAGAAACACTTTACTTGACAGGGCACAAATGCTTAGTAATAACTCAGTTACTACTGAAGTACAAATTATTAACAAATCATGAACAAAATTTTGTTGGTACTTGATAAAACACGTGTCATGATTCATTAATGATGAATTAACATGAGATTAGTATGTTACTAGCCCTGCGGTGTGTTGGCGACTCCCCTGGGTTGGTTCCCGCCTGCACCCATTGTTTCCGGGATATGCTCCGGTTCCCCCCCACGACCCCAGTTGGGATTAAGCAGTTTCAGAAAATGGATAGATGGATGGATGGAAAGTATATAACTAAGACTTTGTGGCTTTGTGATTAATTAATACATAAGTAATAGTATAATATTATGTGTGCCCAATCAAGTAAAGTGTTACAAATATAGTAAAATAAATACTACTGAGTAATGTTATAAGCAGTATCTAGTTCCAGCAAGTTCAGCTAGTGACTGGAATTTCTCACACATTAGGGTTTTAAAGCATAATACAGAGCTATAGGTTTCACTATCGGTAATACGCAGAATTGGTTTCATTGCTGTGATGTGAATGGCTGTCGACCCTTAGGGTAACAGATGCTGAAAATGAGATTGACAAATAGTCAATCTCAGCATTCTTCTAAAATGAGTATTACAATATTTTGGGGGAAGGGGGCAAATCTTTTGACAGAGAGAGTGTGACGAGCTGACGTGGCAGTCTAATGAGACACTGCCAGGCCGGTTGGCTGGCGTTAAAGTCGAGTGCTGCATAGCTTGATGCTGCCACCACCATGCTTGACTATATGGCGATACTGGGGGATGTCAACAGTGTGGTGTCTAAGAGAGCATACTTCTCCCAGAAGCAGCCCTTATTGCAACCTCAGGAACTGTGTGTCAGTAAAATATCCAGCTATATATGTGGGCACAAATATGTACTAAATACCTATGTATTCTCGATAAAACACATGGCACTTGGAACAAAATTTTTCGTTATGTCTGATCCAACCTCACCACATTCTTCCCCCACATATCTACAGGATTTATTATAAACTTATTGTGGCTGTTTAACAGTATTCAGTAAATTCTTGTCGCACTAATATACAAGCTTTTTAACTAATAAATTAATCATATAGTTACATTTTGAAATATTTCAGTTAACTTTCAGTAAGCATTTAAGACTTTGAAATTCATCTATCTGTACATCCACCTTCTGACTGCTGAAGCAGTTCAGGCTTGTGGGGAGACAGACTCTACCACAGGAAGCACAAGGAAAGAGGAGAGCCTGAATGGCGTGCCATGGATGGGTGTCCATTTGTACATGGCGATTTGCCTAATTGCATATTTTTAGACTGTTGGGGAAAGCTGTAATATCCCAAGTAAACCTCCGAAGTAGGCAAATTCCACCCATACTGGGCAGAAGCACAGTTTGGGCCCTCAGCTCTGGAAGAGTGAGGTGACAGGGCTACCGATTAAGACCCAGATAAGTATTTTACCTAAAACATTTTCATATTTATATTAATTTGTGCGGATAAGCTTTATATAAATATGTAGTTTCTGTTGGAGGAAAATGCCTGTATGGTTCTATTTGCACAGTTTTACAAATAGAGTCTAATACTGTAAGTGTGTGCCCTTATTTTCAGGGCTAGTGTTGCATTATACAGCGTCAGGTTGACTTCTCTGGATTTTTACTGATTTTACAGGTTTCATGTTTTTGGATGCTTTCTTCACTGCTTCTTCGCAGTGCTGTGATGGCAACATGTAGACGTCACTGCGATGCTTCTCCAAATAGGCCATTATCTCCACATCTCTCATGAATCACTTATGCTGTAGATTTTTTTTGTCCTATGTGGATTATATTGTATTTACCCTGCACGTTCACAAACTCCATTTTTTGTGTCTTTTTGTGGCTTCAAATAGTAAGCAGTTTATTAACTAATCTGTGACTGTAAGTTTCTGTCTGTTTGCATTCTGAAACAGACTGACTGTTAATAGGCCCTTAATTGGTGTTTTTATTGATTAAAATTAAAATCCCAGCCACTCAGTTAATAGGATGACTCACCATGAAGTCTGCCATAAGTAATGCAATCTAAAATTGATGCCCTACTTCAGATTATCATTATTACTCTTAACATGTGGCACACAATTTGCTGCCGAATAGCTCCTTTGAAACAGAAGATTAAAATAAACGCAAAAGAACATAGTGGCCAAGTGGGTAGTATTTTTTATTCATGCCTTCAGTGTTATTGGTTCGATCTTCTCCCCAGTCTTTGTGTGAAGGGGATTTTAGTGGATTTGCTGCAGGTTCTCCAGTTTCCTCCCACAGTCCAAAAACACGCAGTTTGGTGAATTTCTGTATGTAAATAGTCCATTGCTTGTATGTGCACCCTGTAATAGATTAGCATCCTGTTCTGGTTGTTCCCTGCTTTGTGGCATCCTGGAATAGGCTCTTTACTCTTTGTAACCCAGTTATGAAAGATGGATGGACATCATCATGCAAAACTTATTCTTCTATTAATATTATTTTTTTAGCTTTTGAAAAAGATTAAATAAAGATCTTTGTACTCTCCGAATTATGTCAGTTTGTGCCCTGTTGACATACTGTAACCTATCTTTTAAAAACATTTTTAAATTGTTATTTGAGTTTATGTTACCTTACTGTACATATAACCTGACATCAACTTGCAAAAGGGTTAGGTGTCTGTATACAATATATGTTAGCATATATGGGCATGTGTACAAGTCTGCAGTAATAAGAAATGCTTTACAAAGACAGCCACTAGGAGGTCACACCAACTTGGGCATGTACTGTATGTGAAAGGACATAAGTGGAGCATGATGACATAAAACCCGGGCCCATTCGCTCAGTAATATGTACGAAAATTACTGTAGCTTCTTCTAGTTTTATTAATAACCTCCTAATGGTAGTTAGTACAAGATTAATCCATCTTCTTTCTTCCATAACTGATATGGAATTTTTAATCAGGAGGAGGAATAATGTTAGTCCATTGGTAATGAGCGCTGACAAATGGAGCCATAATCAAGCCTCAAAGTAGGGTATTAGTGAGCGTGACAAAGCTGAATACCAAAATCAGTAGAACGTCACAATGCCAGGTAATTGCAAAATTTCTTAATTTGCAGAGCATTATTATCAAAGAGTCAAAGTGGTCTCTTTCTTCTATAATCATTCTGATTCTAATAAAGACTGACAATTGTGTCACTTCAAACATGTCGCCACCAACAGTTCCATGACAACAAAAGAGCCCTCTGCGAAACACGTATTTATAATGGGAGAGACTGCAGAATTGCAGCGGCACCCAGCAGGTGTGTCAGCATGTCCTTCCACCTCTAAACACCCCTCCTCATTCTTGCTGACAGAACGGACAATGGCACAAAACCCCCTTTTCGCTGGCATCCTCACAAAGAGCACAGTTCACACGCAGACCAGGGACTTTCTTCAAACACTCTTTCATTCACATATGTGTCAATATTTTGGAGTCGTTGTTTTTTTCTTAATCTTCTAGCAGGGTTAACTTGCAGGAATATTGATATGATTATTAAATACCAACTTCTGTAAATACTTTGTTGATATTATTTGTTGTTTGATGGTTTTTTCTATATGGTATACTATATAAATAATACAATATAGTATACAACTATAAACAATACAGTTGTATAGAGTTATTGGAATTATAACCTTAATATGAACTTAATAGGACACAAATTGCCTGGCAAAATATCTGGTGGAATTATTATAATTTTTTATTACTATTATTATTATTATTATTAATAATAATAATAATAATATTGATGTTGTTGTTGCAACATGCAGTCAGAGTGTAATGGAACGGCATCGCTAGCTTATGTGCTGACTAATTTTACCAGATCATATTTCTGGTGAGCTCAGTAATATTTAATCACCTTACCATATTCAAAAATAACCGGTTTATTCTTGGATTTTCCTTGTGAAAATCATCTTATAATAAAGTCCTTCTAGGGTGTTTAAAATGTGCATTAAATTCAATGAATGATATGGGTTCATGTTCTGAAGCTGGTGCTGTCCATTTAACTGGGAGGACAAAATTTCTCTGTGGGTTTGGGTATCTGGAAGAAAATGCATCTTTTAATATTATCAGTCTGTATTTATCTTTTCTTTTTCTTGGTCAGTTGCCTATTGCTTCATTTATGTTGCATTGTCCTCCGATTGCCAGATAACTATTTATGTATTCTCAGTACCTAAATCCATAAAAGAAGTAATTGTGGACCCTAAAGTATATAAAACTCTTTTCTTCTCACCGTGATGACTATATCAAGGTCTGTTAAACATAGGTACTATGCGTCCCAATTACAATAGCTTTCAAGCTGACTGAGTAACGTACCTCTGAATATGCATATCAGAGCTGGCATACTATTATAGATGGCTGGTCAGACTGAGGTCATTAAGAAAACTTGTGAGACCACAGGCATTTGCAAAGTCAGTTTGTTTCTGTTCAGTTTTATCTAGACAATGTGTCACACTGTTGCACATACAGTGGTTTCATGAGTCCTTGGCGATTTAAAAGTAAAAGAGGTTTAGTTTCCTTTTTTATGATAAACAGGCATGCCAGACCAAAAGTGTCTCTGTAGCCTTATTGCAGCATGGGGTGAAATGTTTAAGCATGATTAAAATTTTTGGCTGTGATGACAGCATGCATTTTCTTATAGCATTCCAAAAGCATATCTGTGATCATTTGAATAAGCCAATCTATTTGCCATAGCTCTGTATGCTGTATGCTGTTGGAAGCAAATATGAGTACAGGAATAAGTACAGCCTACTATAGCATTTAGAACAGTCACTGAAATATTAAGGTTTAAGTTACATAAATGTAAGAGTTCTAGTTCTATGAAGCACCATTATTTCTAGACAACAATACAAATAAGCAAGGAGGAACCACTATACATACACTATATGGATGACACCTGGGCGTTACACCTACAGGATCTTTTATGACATCCCATTCTAAATACATAGGCATCAATATGGAATTGGTCGCCCCTTTGCAGCTGTAACAACTGCCACGCTTTTGAGAAGGCTTTCCACAAGAGTTTCCACAAGATGTCTGTGGAAATTTTTGCCAATTCATCCAGAAGACCATTCATGAGATCAGGCACTGATGTTGAACGTGATGATCTGGCTCGTAATTTCCATTGTAGTTCATCCTGAAGGTGTCTGATGGGGTTGAGGTCAGGGCTGTGTGTGGGCCAGTTGAGTTCTTCCACACCAAACTCACCCAACCATGTATTTATAGACCTTGCTTTTTGTACTGGGGCACAGTCTTGATGGAACAGAGAAGGGTTAGGCCTTCCCCAAACTGATCCCACAAAGTTGGAAGCATAGAATTGTCCAAAATGTCTTGGTATGCTGAAGCATTAAGAGTCCCCTTCACTTGAACTAAGATACCTAGCCCAACCCTTGAAAGACAACCACATACCATTATCCCTCCTCCAGCAAACTTTCCAGTTGGCACAAATCAGTCAAGCAGGTAATATTCTCCTGACATCCTCCAAACCCAGACTTGTCCATCAGTGCTTCGTGAAATGAGGCTTGCATGCAGTTGCCCAGCCATGGAAGCCCATTTGATGAAGCTCCCAGTGAACAGTTTTTGTGCTGGGGTTAATGCCAGAGTTGCAAAGTTTAGAACTCTGCAGTTATTGAGCTAACAGAGCACTGGTGACTTTTACACATAATGTGCCTCGGCACTCGGTGACCCTGCTTTGTTACTTTACATGAGCCTGAGTGAAACACCTTAATTCAATAAATAAGAGGTGTGTCCCAATACATTTGCCCATATAGTGTATAATAATAATGCTGTATATAGTGGTTTATGTTTACATTTTTTAAATTGAATATTATATTATGGTATTGTGTGAGATTATTGGATGCTATTGAAGATACACTTGTACAATGAGCTAAACTTGGCAACTGCTTTAGAAATCAATGCACGTATTAACTATTGCTACTGTAGTCATGATGTATATTAGAGTAGGTAGTCTCCTACATAATTTGTCTTGCAGCTTTGTGTTCTAATTTCAATAAGAAGTCTACAGCTGAACACATTATTTTAAAATGTTATCGTCATTCATCATGCAATCAGCCAACTATAATAATTTAAATACTTCTCTGAAAATAAATGCCTTATGTTGATTATCATACAAGATGGAGGTATAATTCTTGCAATTAAAAGACTACTGGTTGTAGAAATAATAGTAAATTATGAAGTAATGTGTTTTATGAATTTGATGAAAATGAGGAAAGACAATATTGTACAATGTTATACTATGATTTTGACCCCGCTTGATAGGTTTACCAAAATACTGGGCTTTCCCTGACAACATGCCATGCAATCGATACTGCTGTTTTAAAAACTTCCATGAAGTTGTAGCTGCATTTCTCTAACTAGAGAATGGTAGTACATTTTTTGAAGGTATTAAATTTTGCAAAAAGGGCTTTTAATTTGTGAACCTACAAATATGCTCTGAATCAGATCAGGGACACCACTGGAGATTTTGGCCCTCATGAAAGGATATCATATTGGGTCCCCCAACTCGGGGAAAAATCAATTCTGTTCCAAATTTTTAGGGCCCCTGTCACTCAAGGATTCTTGGAATCATTCTACCCCCACCCCCCCACTACACTCCTGCTCAGAATAGTATAGCAGCCGTAAATGGTCATCCTTAATTGAGTCACACTGGGTTTCCTAACCTGCTCTTAAAGGTACACTCCACAAGTTTCTTGCTCTCCTTACTTTGCCTGTCTTGCAACCAAACATCCTCACTTCTGTCTTTCCACCTAAAACTAAAGCTCCAAGTCCTGTTTTCACAGACAGGCTACAGTTTTCTCCACCACATTTGTCTTAAATGTCACAAGTGGGTCTCATTGTGACCTCGATGTCACAAGTGCTCCAAACACCTTGGGCTTGCACTGTGATGTGAATGAAAGACACCCCACCCCACCCCATCAGCTCCTGTTTGTGTACACCCCTGGCACAAACACAAAATCGTTATGAAGCTTAGCCAGTGACAGTATTTCGGAAAATATGTCTTCCTTCTGCAGCAAGCAGAAGGAAACAGAAGGAAGGCAAATGGAAAAGGGCATAACGGTGAACAAGGGATGAAAAATTCTTAGTGTACAGGTTGTTTTTCAGTTACAGGTTCCTATTTAAGACCAGACTTTTAAATAAAATATAGCAATTGACATTAACACTACCTTTTTAGTTAACTAAACATAGAATGCTCTGCATGTTGTTGTTGTTGTTGTTATTATCATTATTAAGTACTAACAAATAGAAAGGCAATTGTTCATAAATCCTCCTAAAATCACAATTTATATACTTTGATTTTTCAAGGATCAGCGTTCTAGCTATTCGATTTAGAGTAACCCTAACCCATATTTGATACTTGGGTGCTCACACTCAGGGTAAGACTTGAGACTTCAACGGCATTTGTCAGAAATACTGTGAAATAAGCTTATGCAATGGTGTGTTGGGGGTGGAGGTGAACACAGGGTACTGGAGTGGGAAGGGGGAGCCATGTTCTCTGAATGGGTTAGAGTATTTGTATCATGCTGCATTAGCAACCATAAAATGTTGCTGAAATGAATGGACTTTAATGGTGAATTAATTAAAACGGTTATTAATATTAATTAGCCCTAATCATATTATTGCTGAATGTAGCTCTGTGGAATGCCGTGATGTATGCATGTGTTCCTCGGTCACTGTTGCATTGTTTGCTCTGTCAAGCTGGACCCTTTCTTGGGTTATCGTATCTAATTTTGGTTTTTTTTATTTTATTAATAGAAGATTTTATTATATTAAAATATTTAATGTACATTTCACCATTCAGGACCAGGGACAAAAGTGCATCATAGTCATCATCATTCTTTGCATCGGTAGTAAGTTGATCCAGTGGCAATCTATTTTGCTCTTCATTTTCTTGACTTCGTATGTCAAAGGTGATTAAATAGAGAGAATTTAAGGCTAAAATCACTCCTTAATTCTGAGGGGTGCATGGAGAAAAGGGCTCCTTGATACGATTCTTAAAAAGGGGGACCGGTGGGTGTGTTCCAATAGAGAAAAATCACTTCTGAACCTCCCTAGGAAATCCTATGCCATGTTACTGGGTGAATTTAGGATTCCAAGGAACAATGTGGATTCCAGCCTCTCTGTGGAACAGTGGACCAACTCTTCTCTCTTGCATATCTGAATGAGGGTTTGTGGGAATATGCTAACATGGTCTACATGCTTTATGCACTTTGTAATGGGCCATGGCCCGGCACATTGTATGGGAGGTGCTGCTGGAATATGTGGTAGCAGGACCGCTACTACAGTATGTGCTACTTAGTCCCTCTATGAATGCAGTAAGAGTCATCTCCGCATCCATGACACAAAACTGAAGCCATGTGGAGTGTGTGTTTGCTTTCAGTAAAGGTGCACCCGCTATTTGTATTTGTATTTGTATGTCATTATATCTCATGGCTGGCTTCGCCAACTCTGGCTTTAGTAAAGGAATTTAAGTACCTCAGGATCTTGTTCACAAGTAAGGTAAGAGGGAATGTGAGATTGACAGGCAGATATATAACTGCAGTGTTGCTGGGATTGAGTGGTCTTGTGATAGTAACGTGGGAGTTAAGTCATCGTATGAGGCTCCGGGTCTAATGGTCAATATATGCTCCAATCCTCACATATTTATGAGCTTTGGGTAATGACCAAAAAAACAAGGTCATGAGTACAAGAAGCCAAAATTAGGTATCTCAGCAGGGTTGCTGGGCACATTCTCCATGGCAGGGTGACAAGTTCGGACACAGGAAACAGAGTTGCTACTCTCTGTGAGGAGCCAACTGAGGTAATTTAGGAATCTACTAAGAATGCAATCTGGATGTTTCCCAAAGGAGCTGCTCTGGGCCTATCCTACTGGATGGAGGCCCTAGAGAAGACCTGCAACATCCTGGAAGGATTATATCTCCTAGGTGGCTTGGGCATGTCCAGGGTTTCCCAGGAATGAGCTACAGTCAGTAACCATGGAAAAAGAGGTCTGGTCTCACCTGCTCAGCACGCTGCCTCTGTGATGTTCACCGGTAGAAGCAGAGAAGACATTAGATGAGTTGAGATATTATGTGTAGTTCTTAAAGATGGTCAATAAAGTTATTCAAAGTTTTATGGAATTAGGAAGGAATTATTCAGTTAAATATATGGCATCTTGCTATAATAGATAAAGTAGGCAATGTCTGTTTCATTTATTTATTTTCAAGAGCATTTTATTCCATTTTAGCATGTATTTCAGTATTTTGAGTTCTTTGTTGTGCAATCGATTGTTTTGAATTTCATAATTCAGTGTAAAATGCAAATCAAGAAATGCATATGCTGAAATCAGAGAGGACAGGATGTATATGGGAACCAGGGGAATTCTGCCATGATTGTCATACGTTTTGCAGCATATAACCGAGGTGCTCACCTAGAAGTAAAGGAATAATCTAAAGTGAGTCTGCGGGCCATAGCTGTTAGAGGTGCATAGCTCATTTTGGAAATTATTACTCTTTGCACATACTAGGGCTGTCACTATCGATTATATCAATAATCCAGTAATCTACCGATTAATCTGATGATTCATCAAGTAATGTTTTATAATATATAATATAATATACGTTGCAGTTGTTGCACACTGAACACATGCAGTCACTTTAGGCACTCCAATTCACTTAAGTTGCATGTCTCTGGACAACAGAAGGAAATTGGAGGATCCGCTGAAAAGGGTGAACATGCAAAGCGGTGGTGTGCGGTGACAGCCCTACCCATTGCCCCACTGTGCCACCTTGACAGGCTTGCATGATGTGCAATGTTAATATCGACATGACATTCCATGTAGCCTATATGCAATTGTCGCATTGCAAGGATTGCAATAGTCTGCTACGTGCTAAGCAGCACTAAAACATTTTTATTCAGTCACAGAAAATCAACCTTAGCAAGCATAGCAATTTTAATGATGGTCCCTTTTCAACCTTATCTAATATTTGAAAAAATAATAATATGGCTTAAGTTTACTGCCACTGCTTTTGCATAAGCTCTGCCGTACTCTCCAAGACAATCATAATCAGTCTCATCCTCATCCCACTCATAGATCTTGTGGCACGTTTGCGAGAGAATAAACAAAAATAAGTGAAGAGGAGAAAAGGGATCAAGAACTGGTCACAAAAAGACATTTGTCTTCCGCTGTATATATATTTTGTATTCCATAGAGACAATATTGAGCAGAAGTTATTTAATTGTCAGCACTACTTTGTGTCTGCTGGCACGACTCAAGGCACCACCTTCTTATTTGACAAACTCTGCAGGTAGATAAGGTACACTTGGCAATACAGTTAATTTTCAACTCCAAAATATTACAAAAGCTTCAAATATTGCATTGTGAACTTTTTCCAGTGTTGCTCAGCCCTAACTCACAATGCATTGACAAAAAAATTATTAATATTAATTGCTTATATGTATTATAGAAAATGATGTGGCTAAGCGACGGGGCTAACCTTTGTTTTCAACAATTGTTTTGATATATAGGAACTGCAGAAAGGAAATTAAGCAAAATAATTCAAGTCAAAGTGATGATAAAGGCAGGCGCGGGTGTTCCGACAGGCTAAATAGCACATATTTAAGGTTAACCTCCCATTATTTGGGTGAGTCCGTCAAACCTAAATGTCTTCCTTGTAAGATGTATTTGCATTGCAGTTGTGCTTTGGTGATATTTAAGTTCTGCTTTGCAGTACTAACAGATCATTGCATTTTCATTCGCTTTTAATGTGAACTGCTTCACCACAGATGATGTTTGCGCTCTTTACTTGGACCTTCATCCTCTATGCACCATCTTCCTTCTGCCACTTTGCCGAGTAATTGATCAGGAGAGTTTTAATAGATGGTTTTCAATAATTGAGTAATTGAGGTTAATTGAGTAATCGTCACAGCTCTAGCTCAAAGTCACCCAAAATGGAGACTGCATAACCAGACATAAAAAAAGAGGTCACAATGGACTGCCAGTGTTAACTGGGCATCTTGTCGAATGTCCAGCCCTCTCCTGGAAAGGTGTTGCAAAATAGTCTCATTAAATTAATGTCCCGCATCTTACATTTAAAAAAAGACCTAAAAGTTTTCACAGATGACTTAATTTGGTGTGGGAATGTTGGTTTGCTGTGAAGTGCTGCCGCTCCCCTTTGCTGTGTTGTGACCTTCAGCGTCGCTCCACCTGCTGGAAGCCATGTTTGATTCTCTGTCCAGGGAGATGCCTGCTTGACAGCAGAATGGTATCACAGGACATAGTGGAGGAATTTTTCTTTCTCTGTCATCATTAAGGGGTTTCCCCCTATGGTGAGGGGAATGAAAAGTACGATTTAATGTTCTCAGGAGAGTGGCAGGAGAAGAAAGGCTCAAAGCTTTGCACGCTGCTTTCTGAGTGGGTCACTCCAGTCCTCACAGCGAATGGGATGTCCCTGTGGAATTTGCCATAGACTTGCCTGAAAAGAAAAGGATTAAGACCCTTTTAAGGATGGAAATGTAACAAAAGAAGCACTTTTATGATGTAGCGGCATAAAATGAGGGGCTCCATTGTATAACTGATTGCAAAAGATCTTTGAAACGAGCGGCCCTCGATGTAGACTCCCATCCCCTGCGGGTTTAGTGGCTTGTACAAAATGACTTGTCTACATTAGACCTGGAGTGGCTCTCATTTCAGAGGCAATGTAGAAGATTATTGGTTTGTTTCTATTTTTTTCTGCCCCTTGCCTTCATAGTTATTCTAAAAGTGGCTGATGGAGATGTGGTCCCACTGAAAGTTCCTGCTAATTTTGAAAAAGAAAACGTAATTAGCATCCCTGCGGGCTTCGTGCTACTGTCCTTCTGCTTATGTCCGCAAGACTGTGTGTAATGAAATTTCGTTATGTATAATAAATGATTTAAAAAGTTCTTAAATAGGTAAATGGGCTGTCACTGTATAATTTTCCTAGCTTAGAATCTTACGTCTCCAAGCAAAAATTGTATTAAAAAAACTGCAAGGTGGCCTAGTTGTTGAAATTTATATATATATATACGAATTCCCAATATTAGCTGTTCTTTAAATATTCCAACTGAATATTTAGAATTAAACACATGCATACTTTTGCTTTTGTTTTGTAAAGTCTACAACTATGTTTTTTTCCAGTTTTACTGACAGGTTTCTACTTGTATAGCTAATGTAAGCCATGCTGTTACGAATCCTTAAATAAAACATTTGTAACAATCTTGATCAAGCTTTGGGAAAAAGTATTACCTCTTGGCGTGCTAATCTGAAAGTCTCACTTGTATCACAGTTATAAGGCATCATAAACCATGAATATTTATTTGTTTGGAGATGAGTTTTGGTGGTTACTTGTCTCTCATGTGTGACACATTTTCCCCATTTAGCCTTTTCTATTACATGCTTAATCATGCAATACAATAAGAAAAGAGAATGCCCAGAAAAGGCAGTAAAATCATTAACAGTGACCCACACAGACCATTGTAACACTACTTAAAGCAATATATTAATTTGGTACGATGCATGTCTTTACTAGCAACATAATTACATAATTATATTTGCACTAACTGTAAATTGTTTTGATACAGCTGAGGGTAGTGTACTTTTAATACTGCTTTTGCTTTATTTCATGAGCTTTGTATCATTTTTTATTTGTTAAATTTTATTGAAAGGCAAAAAAATCCAAGCAACATGCATGCTTTGGGATAAATCATTATCCAAACCTATAACCAAAATTGTCTTGACTAATATTTTTGAAGTATTTTCATTTGTTATATCTTGTATGTATCGTGAAAATTGCATTTCTGTTAAGGTACAAGTAGACAAGACTGAAGTCAACAAAACTTTAGAAAATGAATGTAACTCCAGTTTATTGCTGATTCCTTGGTAGATGAATAAAAAGCAGTGAACACTAGAGGGGGAGCTTCTCCGTGCTGCTGCCTGCGCTCCCAGGGGTCCCCTACCAGGGAATCTTCCTTTTAGCTCCTAGACGTCCAGCCTCTGAACTAGAGACCGCCAGGGTTCAAAGGTGACAAGGTCGAGAATAATTTGATTGCCCTTCTGCAGGAAGGCCCGAGATGTGTGTGTGTCCGAGGAATGCTGGGAAACTGAGTAGGAAGAGCTGTAGTGAGTGTTAAGGAGAGGCTGGAGTGGGCTTTAGCAGCATTTGCACTAAGGCAGGAACAGTGATTTTTTAAGACCCCTCTGGAGGCATTGTAAAATCAAGAGAGGGACTATTTTATATTGCTCTCTCCATTTCAAAGTGCCTTTTTTCATCATTTAATTGTCTAAGGAATCATTGAATGAATTGTCATAAAATTTTGACTAATTCATTGACTCAGCCAGTAAGGAAACAAGATGTCTGCTTCCATTTTCCTCCAATAGGATCTGGCATTTGAAATGAGTTTATATGGTTGTTACACCTTTAGCTTTTTCCCCATGGTTCTTGAATCATCTCCTAATTAAGAAAAGGGAAGTAACATCAATTGCCACCCAGACCACATAGCTCAAATCACACTTTTCCCTCAACAGACATAGTTGTCAATGTTAATTCCCTGTTACACCAACCATTTTTAACGCATTTTGTATTTGTATATTCAGTAATTACAAATCTATATAATGATAACAATTCCCAAAGGTTTTCTGCCAATTTGTCTTAATTTTTCTTTTTTTATATGATAGATACAGGTGTGAAGCTGAGTGGGGAATCGATTTTGAAATTTTTCTGCACTAAAGTAACTCCCCAGCTCATTTTCGTTAATTTGCGTATTCTCTAGGCTGCCACATTGTGGTACATATTTAAATATCAACATCATATGAATGTTTGAGGCAGACAATCTCTTCTACGAAAATGTCACTTTAAAGAGAGAGAGGATAAGCGGCCTAGCACTCTAATGCTCGTTTATTTGTTCATTCCTGTACGTTATACAAAAATATATATTTTTTCTGCTTAATACTTTTTTGCAGATATTTAAATGGTACAATTAGTTTAATAAGAGCTATTAAGATAGAGGCACAACGTGAATATTTCATTCTATTGTTTTAAAGCTGAAGTTTTTGTCAGGTCATTTGGATAACATACATCACTCGGCAGGACTGAAACACTCTTACGTCACTGCGGACAACAAACATTACAGCCATCTTATTTTTTGTAAATTCAGTTTATTTAAATTTATTGTATAGTTGATCATTTATTGCCTTTGTACTGTTTATCTAAAAATGATTTACATCTTATGTATATGCTGTCAGTTAAAATATTCCTTTCAGGTTTTCCATTATCCTTTTTGGGGTGGAATTCTTGCTGTTGTTAGTGTCATCTGCTGTGAACGTGAAATGTTTTTGTTGGAAAGGTAAGTGTTTTCTATACCGTATATATATATATACAGTATAAGAATTGGGGTTATCTGTACACTCTGGCACACAGCATTGCCAAGTCCCTGAAATACCCCTACTCCACTGCATTCTTCACCAGACCTCTATGGAAAGCAAAATTTGGTGAAAGCAGTGATGGGCTACCACACATGCCCATGATTCTGGAAAACGCCCGCATCATAATAGTCTGTTCAGCCTACCTTTGACAGGCCGACCCTTTATTTTCCTTTTCAGTTTAGCTCTGGAGCCGAGTAGCCTGGAGAGTGGTGCTACCCCTCGATCAGAGCAAGCGTTATAAAGCGTTCATTAGAGCCATCTCCACGCTGACCTCCAGGGGGCCTGCACAAGGCCACCAGTGAACTTCAAATATTATAGTGCATTAGTCACTTCCAGCCTAGCCTTTAATGTCATTTTTTCATAGTTTCCTCTTCCCCTTCATCATCCATCTTTCTTTTCAAAGTTTTATGGGAATGTATGCTTTTTTTGACTGCTAGCAGAACAGAGGTCATATTCAAAGTTTGAAATTCTGCTTCTCAAACATATCATAAATGTTAAATGTCCCAAAGAGATATAACAGCTTAGTGTATGTAAATCCAACTCTTAGTATTTCAAAGGTTTATTTATTCCACTTTTTTATGGAAATCATCCTTTTTTCCCCTTTTACGCCTTTCCCCTTCAGAGTTGTATGCTAAAATAATATGTATACTATTAGATCTGAGCTAAGATCTTGATGGAAACTGAGTGTGACTTCAACACATTTCTCCAAGTTTTCCAACCTGATCCGAAACAATTCATATTGAGCGGTATCAATCTCTCAAAAGCTTTATATGATAGTCCAGTATGTCTGGTGCCTGTAATTGCTGTGGATGAAGCAAAATTAAATGTACGCATGCATCTTATAGTGATAAACTTTGGTCAGACAATCAACATAATGAGCAGTAATAAAAAATTAAGAAACAATGTTTTCAGTATTTTGTGCATTGAACGTTATCCGCTCTTTCAAATGAGTTGGCAGCATTTGTTGTAACCCAGTGCTATGTTGTTCATTTTAGCATTATTAGCCAATCCAGTTTTGTCAGTTTTGTTCAGCTTTGTAATAAACTAACACACATTCAGTTCATCTCGAACTGGAATTGCGTACTTTCACCCTGCAGAGCAGATAATTGGGTTTACTTTGTCATGGTCCCAAAATAAGTGTTATCTTAATTATACACAAATTAAAAACAAGAATATGATAAACAATGCACTGTGCAACACAGACATAAAGTATGCAAGTAACACAGGGACATTTGTAGGATGACAATTATAGCATAGTACCTTTTTCACAGATAATAAAATCCTCTCCACCTCCTTATTTCCTTATCGCCTCTAAAAAAATCAAGAGATGAAGCTTTGTTCATCTCTCTGTAACAGAAAAGATGGGATGAGTTGTTGCCCTACTTGTCGGTCAACAATTTTAAGTGTGTTTTTTACTCTTTTTAAACTTTAAGCTGAGGCATTTACAGACATCATTTGCTCCAGTTATAATTTTTTGCTTAGTAAGAAATCTAAGAATATGATCCAAGTCTGGTTCTATTAGAATCACCCCTGCAAATGCATATTTAATGATTTCTTTGCAAACTGATGAGTTGGTACCACATAGGAAATGCATGCTTAATGGAAATAATAAGGAATAAATCCTTGCAATTATAAACATTTAAATATATGATAAAACTAAAATTGTGTATCTATGTTTCCAATCAGTCTAGATTTATTTTTTTCCTGTGTGCATAGGAGCAAGAATGTGCACTCCTGTGGTGAGAACTGTGTTATAATTGGGTCAAATGAGGCTAAATATATTCGGCTTGTGGATTTGTTCAGATTGTGTTTGAATTCCATAGACTTGCCATGCAGTTTTATGCGCAGCAGCTAGGGGTAATGTAGAAACGTTAACAGTCAGCTTGATAAGATTAAATTTGCAATAATATTGAGATATAGCAATGTACCAACAATCTGAAAACATCAATTCATTGTCTTAAAGTTGAGGAAATGCTTATATTATTTTAACGGAATGAGAGACTGGGTATATATACCCAGACATTTCTAAATTCTTGTCAAACGGTCTGGTGTAGTTTCATCTACAATAGTGTGAGTCTGGCTGAATAGATAGGCCGACAGTCCCAAACCAGTCCCAAACCAAGTCATTAAGCACAACTAAGATTAAACAATTGTCCTCTAGAAAATAGCTTTTAAGGTGTCCTTGTCTGTACCTAAACTTCTTGCCCAGCTCAGTATAACAACAATGGTAAGATACTTAATTTATACTTATATGGCTTGTTACATAGGTGGGTGGCATAATTCACAGCAATTGTTTCAACAAGGAATATCAGGATATTAATATTTACTATTAATATAAACAACCAGCAGCAATCTATTGTAAATTGTAAAACGTAACCAGATCTCCTATATCTGTCATGTTTCTATGCTTATGCCTGATTACCTTATCTACAGTATATTACCTATGTTGATATGTAAAACAATAAAGGTATTATAGTATGCAGTTGTGTTTCACACATCATGAATATTTACTTTTCTTTTGAAATCTAAACTTTTATATCTGTTTTATTTAATTTTACTGGCTCTATATCTAGCCAAGTCATTTTGTCCATTTTGTCTGTCAGATCTCCGCCTGATTTTTGCATGAATGGTATGTCTTGCCTAATCCTTGATACCACAGCATTTTCCTCTTATAGTTCTGTATCCATTTGTGGGTATTTCAGAGATTATGGAGGATAAATGAAATGTTTATGAACTGTCTTACTGCTTGTTCTGTCAGTGCTTACCTGTTTTATTATGTAAAGCTCATCGGATGACAGCATCTGTATGTTTCTGGTCCTTGCAGTTTTCTTTTTGGAATAATTCCTTTATAGCTCTCACAGCACTTAAACCAGTCAACATTTATAGCTGGTTACAAATGGAACTGCGGAGAAGTGTCTGCCAGCCAAAGTAAAACAACACAATTTAAGATTAGATGCAGATGATCAGTAACACAAGAGAAAATAAATAAGAATTTCTTCTGTTCCTCAAATCTTGTTGGGTGGCTGGAGGAAGAGCAGTGTAGTTCCCAAACCTCTCCTCTGGGGCACCTCGGCCATTACATCTGTTTGTTAAATTTCACCAACCAGCTCACTTAATTAAACAGTTTATTTACAGTAGTTAAATAATTTGATGAAGTATTGATTAGCCAGATATGGTAAGCTGGTGTTCGAATCAACAAATATGTGTATAGGATGGTAACTGCAGATATAGGGGTGACTTTAGTAGATATTCTGAAGTGGCTAAACTAACAGAAAGACATCAGTTAAACATACTGTAATTTTCTTTGACTGCCTATGCCTTTACTCAGCTTCGAAGTGTCTTGAAAATAAAACACATCTACTCTGAAATAAGACTCTAATAACTCTAATGGTTTCACACAGGTACAGCTGTTTTTTTTAATGTTTTACAGTGTTAAATGTAGTATACAATGTTTGTTTAGCTGAAGTGTGTTTCTCTCTTCAAAACAAAGAGAAATTCTTGTTTAAAGTAAAAAATCCCTGGATTAATCCATACTTCTTATGGAATTATTGAGGTGTTTTATCAGTAAAGAAGGAGCTGTTTTGGGGCCAGATGCAGTGTCCCTGAACACTTTTACCTCTGTGAATTCTTTTGAATGCCAATCCATTTTAATAGACTCCAATTCTTATTTTTTTTTCCTTGTGTTATTCTACAAAAGATTTATTTCTTGTATTTTCCAGATCAAAAGGTTTATGTGTAGTGGTAGCCCATTCATCTTAGATATATGTTGCTTGAAAACAAGTATGCATGCTGGGATTATAGCATTTAATGATTCAGAAAAAAGGGATGCATTGAGAGAGAGCACATGCTGTGTTGGTTGTAAATATATAACGCCATCGCAGGCAAAACACTGTAGTGTCCCACCAACTATCCAGCAGTGGTGCTGGGAAATTTATATTCAAAGGTTAAGATGTCTGTGAAATACACATGAGTAAGTCTCGTAGTTTGTTACTATAGGTTCATTGCCTATAATGTTAAGAATTGAGCAGGGATAATTTATGATTCCCATTGTCCCCTCTGCAGGGATTAATTTTGAATTATTTATGCTCCTATATGCGTATAGACCTGGAACATTTTACTTGAAGTTAGCTGCTCACTCATGGTCACAAAATTATGCAAGCTGTGCTGGGAAAATTATGTTATTCTCTTGTTAAGTCACAGCATTTATTTCCTGTCCCCCCAAGGGAGCAAAGACCTAAGGAGGAAAATAATACATTTTGTAAAAAGTAACAAGCCTGTTCCATTTCCACATTGATAATTAATAGCATTGTTATGTTTTTGGTTTTGTGCAAAAAGCAGATCTGTCTGCTTGAACTTCTCTGTGGCCTAAATAGATGTTATGCATGCCCATGTCTGACATATTACTGGCAAACTCAAACTTCTGGCCCTTTTGTATTAGGCAATGAAAGCAAAGTGTTTAATTTGTGGACTTCAAGTCAAATGTCAAATCTTCCATTATGTTTTTGTTTTGCACAAATGAAAATGGATGTGCATTTTGAACTCTAGAAATAAAAGGTGGTGTAGGTTAATAGTAGCTTATATTTTGAACAATTTGTACAGTAACTCATTTCTAATATCATTAGGGAAATTAGCTGTGGTGGCTTATGTATTTAATAAATCATTCAAACGCATGCTGAATCTTAAGTATGCACTTAGAAGATAAATCACTTACTCATTTTGCCCCATTAACTTATAACAAATCTAAACGTAACAAGTAATATACTTATCTTTAAGTATTATTTTATTTTAGTATTATCACGTCTCAGTTTTCAATTTGTTGGGTGTAGTGCATGTTTTTCTGGAAAGTACTTTAATTTTGTAGTCGATATTAATGATGCACAGTTTTTTTTTCATTAAAGTCTGAGGGCTCAGCCATGCATAATTGTTTATGTGCTGTTATTCAACTAAGACACCATTAATCTATTGAGTTTGGCAACTATTACATTGTTTACAGCCGGGAAGGGGGGTCACAATATCTCATGTAAATGAATTAATGGTCACTCCTCCATTTAATCAGTGTTCTTTGTATTCTAATATAATATTTATGCTGTACATGTCACACTGTAAATCAGTGAAAGTTGTTTTCCCTTGCAGTCTTGCGGAGACGACACGCAAAGTCTCTGTAATTATATATATTAAGGCATCCCAGTACTACACAGCAATAACATACAAATGAGAAGGTGGGAAATATTGATGTACGGCACCAACTGTGACACAAAGATGTGAATTCGGTGAAAGGGAGCCCTGTAATGAACAGTGCTTTAAGTTGTAGTTTAACCTCAGTGCCTGTCAGCACTGACCTTTCACCAACCCCGAAAGAGTTTGATTTCTCCATTTTCTCCCTCTCTCTCTCTCACACACACACACTCTTTCTCTTTCTCTCTCTCTCACACACACACACACACACACACACACTCTGTCATGCTTTGAATTTTTTTTGCGAAACACAGGCAGTAGAGGAAGGAGAGAGAGAGAGTGAGGGAGTGAGTGAGAGAGTGTGGGGATATAGGGAGGGCCAGGCAAAGACGTTTACATCAAAAGGGGTTAGCGGCTGAATGCAGAGCTGCTTTGCAGTCACCCAGCGTGTTCTTAATTTGTGGGGCACAGCAGCTGTTCGGAGGCGGGGGGGGGGGGGGGGGGGGGGGGGGGGGGGGGGGGGGGGGGGGGGGGGGGGGGGGG
>JAODKC010000044.1:23587618-23660103 GCA_026777985.1 Mormyrops attenuatus | reverse complement strand
CCCGGAGCCCCCCCTATTCCTGTCTGCATTGGAGGCGTTATTGACCTGCCTCTGAGACAACATGCCCTCTGTATAACCCCTCGTTCACCTGCAGTTGACCTTGAGTGGAGACACTATTTCTCTCCCTTTTGTTTTCATTTGAAAAACAACACATTTAAATTAGGGCATGCCTCCAACAAATGGTCTTTGATTATAACTTTAATCTAATGTCCTCTGCTTTCACCTGGTTGAAAGAAAGCAATGAATGCGGTGAAAGTTCAGGGAGACGTCCTGGTAACCTGCAGCTGCTCCCATTCATGTATTTACAGTTTTACGAGTGGCTTCACTTATAGCTGGGTTTTTTGCATTATCAATATTGATCACGATCTGCACTTAAACCTTGTTATGACAATTGATGTCTTGGTTCTTATGCCTTGTAATGGTGATGATGAGGGAGAGAGGGGAGTTGGCCTGATAATTTTGACCTTTTTGAAAGCTTTCTGTAATTATCCATGAATAATCAATGAATGGTCCAACACCAGGCTTAGCTCCTACCGACTACATTTTGTTCTTGCATCCACAGCTTCACAAGGTCTTTTCTTTGTAGTCCTATTTAATGCTTTTTGTAGCAGAATCCAACTTTCCTAAAAGTCTACATATGGTAGTTGACCTCTTGGCTTGCTTATACTTAAAATAAATCAGCTGTTTTGTGGGTGTGATGTTATTTAGCACATGTTCCATCATCTAATGAACCCCAAAGGCAAATGAGGAGGAACATGCGTCAAAAGACATTAACCTTTCTCAGGCTTCTAAAACTGCTTTAATATACTGTATAAATATATATTTCTGAGGTTGGATATGATCATTAATGGAAGTACTCCGAATGTACAACTTTGGCAGCAGAGAAAGTATATCAATGTGTATATGTTGTGAAAAAAAATGGAAAACTACATTTATTGCTCATTATCCTTAAATTATTTATACATCTAAATTGTATGTGTGAATAAGTGGATGTTGCCTTTTTCACTGAACTGGTATTTTAATCAATAATTTGGGGGTTCAGTATTTGTGTTTGTGTATGTATGTGTATGTGTGTGTGTGTGGGGGGGGGGGTTTATGTGTATGTATATAAATCAAAGTTTTGAAAAGTGTGGATTTTGTCCCCCCAACTTTCCCAGTCCTCAACAGTAGTTTCCCACAATACGTGTGTGGTTTCCTCTGTATCTCCAGGCAAATTCAGTCCATTTCCTACTTCTAAACCAATCCAGGTCAGGATTTTGTATTAGCCTTATGAATGCACCGGTTTCACTTTTCAGGAATCCAGTCCACTTACTTTTCCTTTAAATGCCAGTGTCTCTAAAAATTCCAGACCACAATTTGCCATTGTCTTATCTCTAAGCTTAGCTGTGATGCCTTGCTAGTTGCTAGGCAAACGCTGACTTTCTGTCAGAACGCCAAAAGTCCAAAATGGACCTTCATAATTACTTTTCAAAGAAAAGAAAAGTAAGTTATATCTGTCATTTATATAGAGATACTAGTTACTCAGGGACTTGAGCTGGACAGTAAAGCAAACGGCATTAGTTAGTAAAGACCTGAAAATGGCTGATCTGAGACTCGTCTAAGTGGTCAATCGATTTTACTTTCAAAAGCACAAGAGTGCTAAACAGCAGTACTGAAAAGGCATAGAGTCAGGAACCAAGAGCATAAAAACAGAAACTAAAATGTTAAGAGCAATGTGCCAAGTTGACCTCCTGTAATGAGAGTACTCAAGCTGTGAATGAGTGGCAACAAACTGCATTCATCTGGTTTGATGATAGGGCTGGGCAATATGCCAGAAAAATTATATCACGATATTTTCACAATATTGACTTTTATCACAACATTCTAAAATTCATATGTAGAAAACAGTAAAATATGCCAAGTTGTTTTGAATTTTTCTGATTTTGATGGCTATTGTTTTACTAATACTTATGGAACGTGACAGATATAATGATAAATTATGCCAACAACCAAGTCATACCTTGATAGATTGTGCTAAAAAATAGTGCATTACAACCGTTAATTATTCAAAAAAACAAGTGTTTCAGCTGGACCACGATATTCAAATTGATGACAATATGAATGTTCATAATCACGATACGATATTTTATCGATATATCCCCAAGTCCTTCGTGATGACATATGCAAATTACTTGCTATCTTTTGACCTCCATTGTCCTCCTTTTGAAGGCTGTGAAACTGCAAAAAATTGCGTTTTGACATTTTGGGGACCATATTTCAGGTCCGCACAAAGATCTGTGAATGGAGAGTCCCCTCCAGGATATAATTACAGACCTATGTGTGTGTGTCTGTGTGTGTGTGTGTTTGTGTGCGCGCCTGTGAGTGTGTGAATCTTTTGTTTAGCCTTTTTTCCACATAGTATGCACTTATATTGTGTATTCATGTTTACATTAAGTACATTTTACGGTTGCAGAGGCATTTCATTCAACTGTTCTGTATTTGTAACTCAGCCCTTTGCGAACAGAAAGATTTTTTCCATAAGGAGAATAACTGAACTGGTCTATACAAATATGCGTTATCACAAATAAACAAGCAAAGGTCTGCTGGCTTGATGGTAAAATAACAGCATTTAATTTCAATAAATGTAAGGCAAATTAGATGTTTCAGTGTATTTCGAATGCCAAAAATTACTATGCCTGAACGCCTAATTTGATGAAACTGTATGCAAAGCATCTAAATCCCTTTCCTTTCCCTTCGGTTCCTGAAGAATAACACACAACCAAGAGACAAAAGCAATGTCAAGCTCATAAAATTAACATAGCAAATGACCTGGAGAAAGGCACCATAAATACTCTGATCTTATCACCTCTAAACATGGAAGATGTGGAAACGCATCCAATGAAAATATCCTCATTATTCTTCTATAGTCTTGGACAAACTTTACAGGAAACCATCTTTCCACTGATTAAGTGCAAGTCATTACAAGGTCATTTCTTTTTTCGTACATATTTTTGTAGCAGAAGGATATGTTCTGCGTGTGAAGAACTAAGCTAACCTTAAAGTCATTTATTCTTCCCACAGTTGCTTCTTTTTGATCAACAGGAGCTTTTTTATGCTGTGTGTACATGAGAACCCTATGAGTATGAAGGCATCAGCTCTTTAAAATGCAAATAGCTATAAAGTTGTTCATTAGTTTATTCAAGGGATTGTCCTAACATGCTCCTTGATTTGTTATGGATTTACATGCACCTTTTTAAGGATAATGTAATTGGAGTTGAATGTCTGTGTCACTGGAACAGTGGTACTGTCCGCATGTGATCCATGTTCTTATCCCAGTACTGCAGATTTCAATGAAGCCATGCAAAAAAAGGACATTTAGCTATTCCATGCCTGCTCTCAGAGGCAGCCGGAGATAGTCTGACGAGATCAAGCGACCATCGCAGAGAGAGCAAAAGCCTTTATCAGCACCACATTCTGAAGCATGTTTTAACATTGGCTTTCAGCTGAACAAGGTTCAAAATGAATTCTAACAGCTGATGGAGAAATCGCTTTCAATAAAACCACAGCATACCGCACTGTAAAACAATTATCCATGGGACAACTGAAATTCCCCCTTTAAGTTCCTAACAAGTAAATCAGATCTTTTTCTTCTGCTGTATTCAGATATATTCAATATTTCCAAATGTGCTTTTTTCATTGCTTTATAGTTGATAGTGTCCTTTTACAGCCTGTATAATGAGGCTTGTAATGCAGACTTGAAGGGGGGGGGGGGTCACTTTATACATATGTACTATATTACATAAATGTCACTTCTCTGACCAGTGCAAGGACTGTCACATAGCTAAGGGATCAAACTAAAAAGGCTTCTACATAAATCATAATTATAGGGGTACAAATGAGCCAGCTTTGAGATGCCTTCAGAGGGACGATGCTCTCCAGACAACCCTTCTTAAATGTCATATCAAACCTGTACTTTTCAGTATGTTGTAGGTGCAATGAAAAAAAACGTCTGTCATTCACCATGCACGATTTTGTTCTCAGATTGTACCTGGCTGATTATGCTTACCTACTAACCTAATAATTAGCATTTTATTATTATTTTACCTCTTCCATTAATAAGCTTGAGATTTCAAAGTTCCCACAATAACAGCTCCTTCTACTTCCCTATGACAACGACAGGTGTTTGTCGTAACTGTTAGTGAGCGATTACGGAGCAGCCCTTTTCCTACTTTGTAACAATTTGTGTCGGCATGGATTAGGGGAATTAAAGCAGCGACTGTCAGAAGAAGGCGTGTCCACATGGCAGCATAAAATGAGAATAACAGCAACCTTTCGCCAGCCCCCCCCCCATGTTTACCTTCAATATGTCCATAACCTTAAATAAGCCATTGTCTTCAATAAGATTCTTGGCATTCTGAGGCATCATGCATACAAGGCTGTATGCCTTGGAGTTGTAGATGCATAAAGGTACTCCCATCTATAGCAATAGACTGCAATAAAATGAATTATACATTTGCTGCATGTAATCCAGTGTGTTTGTTAATGAACTGGTGATGTTAGGATCTCAATATCTTGTGTAATTGTGCATTTGTATTTTTCTTAATTCAGGGTTTTCTGGAAATAGGTATACATATTTCTTTGATATTGAATATGTGTGCAGTGTGTATATGCATGTATGTATTGCATATTTAATTAATTGCAATATTTTGGTCTGTTTTTTAAACCTGGAGTCCAATTCGCAAGTAATCCCTGGTAGAATACATGTTGACAATGTTTCAAATCATAAGCCACAGCAGACAACACTGGTGGTGTGTTAGTAGACAGCTGAGCTAACAGACGCCGCATCCTTGACATATGACAGAAGGAAAGAACTTTTGATAAAACTGGTAGGGAGATTGAACAGTAGATCGAAGTATGCCCATCCAATGTGTTATTTTTATTATTATGATCTTTAATCTTTTCACTAGGCTTTTATGAGACAGAATTTCACAATTTTATTGTTGTATTGTGGAAAAACAAATATTAGCCTAAACCATAGGCTCAACCTCTGTATGTTTATTTATTTGCTCTATTTTCACATTCTCTTTCAAAAGTAAGCCCGCCCTAATTGTAGTTGTATTATGCTTCTTTATATTTTTCCCAAGCTGCATTTTGTCCATCAAATTACATGACTTTCCAGACTGGGTTACATTTATAAGGACAGAGGAAGGAAAAAAAATAAGTATAGTGCTCATCTCTGTAGTGTGTTTGTAGCTGGCAAAAAAATTAATGAATAGACATGTTTGTTTTTGTATGGTAATGCTTAGGAGACCATGTAATGATCCACTGTATCTGTTCTCATAAATATTATTTTCTGGTGGATGTTCTGCAGTTGCCTCACACTTCTAGGACGGGGTCTGAATGCAGAGTGCTTGTGTGATGCTGTCTCTGCTCCCCACAGACATGCAATTTATGTGAACAGAGTGATGTGTAACTCTGTGACTGAGTGTGTGTGAGTGTGCTAGTGCGTGAGTGAGTGCTTTGTGATAAAGTGGCATCCAATCCAGGGTGCACCATCCCTTTTATCCAGCATGTCCTGGAATATACTTCTCAACCTTGTGACCCAAGTCAAAAAACCATTTATCTAACATGAATGGACTAACCTCTGTTTTTTGTTTGTCGAACATCAGAAATTATTCGGACATAATATTCAGAATGTACTGCACTTGATATTTCTGTGTCTCGAGTACATTTTTAACCATGGACATATTTCATGGACTTTGTTTTCCATCTGAATTGATTTAGCCCTTTATACTCCTTTTATCTGGGACAATACAATTTCACGACTACATTTTGTAATGTAGAGCATCAACAGTTATTTAAAATAATGTGATGCTAAGCTGCTGTGTTGGGTTTGAAATTGATATGTATTCCTCAGTTGTATAATCACTCACTTGTTGCTGTGTGCATTAGTTGAGGATGGAGGCGGTCCATTGCAGGTAACAGTAAATTAGCCAGCAGGATAAATGCATTTCCGATAGGCTTTCTAATAGACTGTGTTTTACCATCCAAGTGGTCCTTGATGATAACATTGTGACAGACACATAATTTAATTTGTTGCTCTTTTGACTTCTTAATGCCTGTTTTTCCACATCCATGTCCTGGATAATGATTGACTGCACTTGATATTATAGATGCTTGTTTTATTCCAACTAAATTGCCCTGAATTTCATAAAAATCAGTACCGATGTGTTTCTGTTGAGAGAATGAGGGCTCCAAAATGTTAATAAACACAAGACATTTATACAGTTATATAGAGGAATATGAATATTAATACATATAATTTCAAATGTCTGTCTTTTGTGTAAAATATAAGCTTGGATTTTAAAGCAATTCTACCAGAAGACAAAAGAACGCATGACTTGTGCATTGTCATAAGTGATTATGTATATTCTATGTGATCTTTTCATCTTTTTCTTTAGGGAATATTAAAATTTAAATATAGGTTGGTGATACATTAATTGTTTTGCTAAACCCTCAGCTAATAGGCTGTATGATGTTGAGTTAAGCACCTGGAAAAGGGTGTCAGGAATGTAGAAATTCCTCTAGTTTTAACACAAATGTATGATGGGAACATCAAATAAAATGAAATATTTTCTTGGATTTGCATTCTCAATGCAGTTGAACTGAGTGGTAAACTGAGGGAAGCAGGGCAGAAACTCCTTTTGAATGCCGAAACGAGATGGGGAAGCATTTATCGCAGTTTTGATATTGAATTTGATGTGACTGGATGTTTTATTCTGCTATATTTATTCCTCTGTTTCGTTTTAGTGTTGCAGCTGGGCTCACACCTGTGTGCATATTAGCTGGGGATATAATTAATCTGACTTTCACAAAATATCACAAAATAAACCCTTGGCTGTATTTCAGCCTAGAGAGGTTTTTTTTCAAACTTCACATTTATTAAAAAATTTAACAAGAACATCCATTGATCCATCCATCCATTTTCAATAACAATGCAATTACAATTCATATTTTTTGCGATTGTGTGTATAGATAGATAGATAGATAGATAGATATGTTCATTAGCAGTTTCCAAGATTATGAAATGTCTAGACATATTCTGCATATCCATTCATCCATGCATTCATTCACTCATCCATCCAGCTATTTTCTGTAGCTGCTTGTAAAATGTTGTTAATAAATGAATCTTAATAAAGCACCCACTGACTTATACAACTATGAGCATTATTACATATGCAATATATGCATATACAGTATACAGTATACATATAAGATGTTTGCTGATTGTATCTCGTCTGGATTTTTGTGATAATTATCTATAAATTGTAAAACCTAAATGATTTTTGTCTTGTAATATTTTGATTGTGATAAAATGTAAATAGAAATTTCTGTCCTTGTACAGATTCTTCAAATCTATCTATCTATCTATCTATCTATCTATCTATCTATCTATCTATCTGTCTGATTTTTACATATTACTTTCACCCTTTGTAATAAAAAAATTGCAGTGATTTTTATTTGTTATTTATTTCTATGGTTATGGGGCCTGATCATGCCATACCATAACATTACAGATATTCATTATAATGTGATCTCCTTGCCATTTTTTAGCAACCTTTATACACTGAAGTTTCCAGCAGAGTGTCAGCCCGAAGAATTGCATTGTCAAATTCAAGAATAAAATTAACTTTGGTGGAACACTGGTGAAAGTATAACAGCATTGTTTCTCTTATACTCTGCAGTTCTGTTCCAGTTCTCTGTCATTATAACAGATGCTATTTCTCTGTAAAACTCCATCTCAGGACCAACATTTTTACTATCACTTTTCTGGGGGTGATTTTACAAATGGTCTGTGAGATCTTGCCAGACAACTTTGAAAAAGCATCCATAGGTGTGTGTGTGTGTGTGTGTGTGTGTGCCTACGTGCGACACCATATCTAGTTCTTTGGCTAAATAGGGGCATACAGACAGGGGAGTTAATATAAAGTACATATTTACATAGAGGGCTTTCCCATATAACTCAACCACTCACTTTTATGCAGTGTAATGAATGCATGGATGCATACCAAGCCTCACTTTGATTTCATAAGTGATAGATTGTGCGCACAGAACCATGTTTTTATTTGAGTACTCAAAAATAAATTAGGCAGAGAATGTATCACTTCCTGCTGGTAATGCTTCAGCCTACCAAAGCTCAACTTGACTGTTCAGATAAGGTTTCAATTTGTCATTTTAACACATCTAAGTAAGTCACAATGCATAAGTGAATGTATCAGTTTCTAGCTGTGAATGTCAGCCATTGTGTTTTAGAGAGCAGAATGCAATATTTAGGTTGTCCCAATGTTTAACTCACAGTAGACTTAACGGCCCTTCGTGACCAACAGAGTATCTGTAGATTATTCCTCTAGTCAGCCACATAACACCTCTTTTCCCTGCTCTCAAACTTTAGACTATGTAGATTAAATAAAACCATATAGTAATAAGAGGAATATTTGTGTCACTGCATGATCATGCAATTTTCACTATTTATTAACTATGCAGGTTGAAGCTTTCCTTTATATTAACTAAAAAGACCAACATAATCACCATTTTTTTGAATGTATGTGTTTTATGCTTCGTTAGTATGGCATTGCTACAGCTCTCATGGTTATATGCATTAATCTGTTTCTGGGCAATGCAGTTTAGCAATTGAAATTGAATTAATTTGAAAATTAGCTGATTTGATATAAAATTTCAGTATCTGTATTAGTTCAGGCTGAATTTTGCATTGGAGAAGAGTCTGGGATAAAGGTGAAAATCAAAAGTGATAAATGTCTTTCTAGGGAAAGAAGTATGGAATGTCCTTGAGTTTAATCAAAACTATTTGTTTTTAGTCAGCTTTGCTGTTGTCTCTTTGCTCTTGTCCACAGATAGCTTGACATTAATGGCATCATAAATCATGTGAAGTGGCATTTTGTTTTTTGGAAACTGGCTCAGTCTCAGGCTGTAAAATGCCCACTGCTCTCTGGAATGCAGTATTATGGGAAACTAACTGCGATCTCAAAACATGTGAACAGAAGGAGCTCAACAAGATTTAGCTTAAATCACATCTCTTTATAAGGGAATCATTAATATATTATCTTGTTCGTAATATGCTTGAGCACACATACCTAATCTTTTCTCAAAGTGCCAAAAGTCTAATTTACCAGGTGTCTGTGCTATACAGTATTTGCTTACTTTTTGAAGAAACCCTCTTACCTACAAGCCCAGTGTCAAATTATACTGTCAATGGCCAGTATCTTATGGTATGCACATTTGATGGAAGATTAAGTGGTACCACAGCAATTTGTCCTGAAGTACGGCATGTAATGTGTACAATTGCTTTGGTGGCAGTTGCTTATTTACTGTCAGAGAGCATGGTACAAGGCTGAAAGACTGCACTTCTGTCAAACGGGAATTGCGGAGGATAAATTAGACCCAACTAATGTGAAACCCTGTGTGACGGCCTTCGGTTCTTCTCCATTACGCACAACAAAATGCAAGCAGAATGAGTAAGAAAGACCTAGTGGATATCAGGCCACCAAACAGAGAGCAGGTCTTTCAGGTTTCTTTCTGTACTTTTAGTTTGTGCATGACAGGGCTGAACTTGGATCCTCTCCACAGCAGTTATTTTTTCAGAGTTCACTATGTGTAATTATGACCTGCGCCCTCATTCATATGCATATGTACTGTTAAATGTAGCTTTCGTCATCACAGACATCAATAGGCTTGTGTGCAAATCAAATCCCGAAACTCATTCTGACTGTTGTACAATAGATGTCATTCATAAAATATGTTCTTCACAGGATGAATTGCATAATTTAAGCTCTATCAAGTATATTATTATATTGTACATTATTGCTGACTTATGTAAGCCATGTTATTTATTTTTTCTTTTAAAAAACGAGCAAGAAACTGAGAATTTATTTAATTTCAGGCAAATAACACAACTTGTGAAATGCACAGTGACAGGCTCACACACTGTTTCGCAAAGCACAACCAGATGACATATTTTTATCCTAGTATGGTCTGTGTACGCTACAAATCTTATCTATCTGCATACTGTCAAGAAATGTCAAAAAGAGAATGGAAGTTTCCTCTAAAGGAAGCTGCACGGAGATGAAATACTCTACGATCCCACAAATACGGTACTTGTGAGTTGGTGTCGCTTGAAAGAGAAATGACAGTAAATGGCAGGCTGGGAAAGGAACACCTTCTCCTTGACTGATTGCAGTCGTCGTGTAGAGTTGTGCCTGTGGCAGACTTGTATCTACCAACACTGGAGGCAAAACGTAAAGAGCGACAAACACCACCTCAGACAAGCAGATACAGCTGATTTTACGCCTGTCAGCTGTGTCCGATCAAATCTGTCCGTCAGTTTACTGGACAGTATCACATATGATTCGGCTCATATGGAATCCTGTAGAAAGCAGATGTATTTTTTGGTTTTGTACATATAGTGAAAAAAGATTTTCTTTCATACGTATTTGCATATGTGATGCTGCTACATTTTGATGTGATTCGTGCATCCTGGATTATTTTTTGCTTGTATTGTCATTATTGAATGATTAAATGTTAGTCTTGTTAGCATCTATTTAGTTTGAACCAAGACTTGTACAGTCGGTTCAGTAAAGTTCCTCAGAGGGCTCAGGTGTTATGAGACGCATGCATTCCTGCTGAAAAACAATTGCCGCAGCCAAATAGCCAGCTGATAAGGAACAGAAATAAAACATCCATCTGTTAGGCAGGCTTTGACCAATAGTGCAATATGTCGCATATTTTGTCTGCATGCTTGCCTGTCTGTACGCTCAGCCATTAGTTTATTTAGCTTTTTTCATCCGCATGAGCATTCCATAACTGCATCGAAAGTATACAGATTAAATACTGTTACATTTTCATCACCAGGATGTCATCAGGGGCCGTATAGCAAAACCTGTGTGTTAGCATTAAGCCTGGACCCTGCTGGCAGATGTAATTTAATGTGCAGCAGACCTTTCCTAATTCAATCAGGTTCCACCATTGCCTTCTTTTCTATTGCAATTCGATTAGTGAGCTAAAGCCATCAAGATTTCCTGGACAAAATGAATGCTTGTATTAATCCTCCAATTTCCATTTAAAACGTGGCATCGACTTGATTAATAAGGTCTGATGCTGAATAATTATACGGCAAACATTCGTGGATATAGGAAAATCACAGATGTGACCAATGAGAAGTGTCTTATGGGAAACGAGGGGTCAAAGGGAAGCATTGGCCATGACTGAGGTGATGAATCCTTTAGGTGTCCTCTTATGCAATTAACAGGCAGCCCTTCTATTAATTTTTTGCCCTCAGAGTGGTGACTGGTCAAATGTCAGGGTCAGGGGTCTTAGATCAGAGGTCAACGTAACAGCAGCTCAGCAGCAAGAAGGGGAATGGAACTAAAATTCCACATGAATTGTATGTTATATACACACAGATACACACACACACACATATGAGCACATCTATTAAATATTAAGAACCTCTATTCAGCTTAAAAGAAACATTCCGCGAGCATTTAATTGAGAGTGATCAATCTGGGAGTGCTGTGTTTGAGCATTCAATAAAGGAAAATCAATGGCGGCCCCTGTAAGGGGGGACAGACAATGCCAACGTTCTTACAAAAGGGATTATAGGTTAACATTTATTCAGTGTAGGTATTGCAATGCTTTGGAAAGTGGTATAAAATTAAAACTGCGATCCATCGCCATCCATTATATGTGTCCCATTGATCTTGTGCTCATCGACTTTTTCAAAGTAATGTTTCATTTTGCCTTGTTCACTGTATTGTATCATTGCTTATTTAGATTGTTTGGCATGTTAAACCTTTGGCATTTTTTACTCTAAATAAGAGCAATCAAAAGATAAAATGTTGTAGATTATCATTTTATTGATAAATGCTCATTCTCAAATATTGTATATCCAGACATCATTTTATTAGTAACACTGCAGTCAGCTGTGTTATTGACCTTTGTCAGTGAGCCTTGGCAATGGATGGACAAGGTTAATGCCATACAAAACAGCGAGAAAAGTTGTCAAAATTAACGTTATTTGGCGGCAGTCCTGCCTCCCTTTGGGGAAAAGGTCTCTTTCATGTTTAAGGAAAAGCACTCCCACATGTTTGAAAATATCAGGAATACTCCAGGGATGTTATTCCGTGGCAACCATGTGCAGCTTCAAAACACTTCATTGTTAAATGGCTTCAGAAGGGGAAATTAAGCCTGACACTATTTTTATTATGAAAACACTGTTTAGATTTGCCCAGCCCCTTCGATTACAAGAACTCTTAAATCTGTCACAGTGTATGATGGAAACTGGCTGCAACATTTTTTTCCCTGTTTCTAAGCAGCACTTGTCAAATAGAAGCACATATGTTCCTCTGTAATTAACCAACCTCTTGTTATACAGCACTACTCTTCAAGCAGAAATGATTAAGTAATGCAGTGATCTGTGGGAAATGGGTATTTATATAATTTAAGTACTCTATGTGTATATGAATGTGTATGTGCTTCTAGCTTTGTGTGTCTTATGGTACAACACCAGAGTATGTGATTAGGCTCTTTTTTTAAAAACAATATTACTACGTTGTGGTCCTCCACTACAAGAGTCTGTGTAGCCAGCCATCTGAATACAGCTAAAACTGATTAGCCTGGGAAGTAGAACAGAAGTTAAGGAAATTCAAGTCTGACAAAATATCTTAGCAAAACAACATATGCCTATACACATATGATTTGAACAGCAGTTCCCCTCTAATACTTGATGGCACAGATGAATGGGATTTGCAGGTTCAATAGTACTTCCTCCATCTGCCACTGCGGAGCTCTGATTCATTATTTTATCACAACGATGCCGCACTGTTGCAGCAAGAGGGCACACGGGCCAGTATCGACTAGGCACCTCCCGAGTCCTCACTTTGAATGCAGTGCGCAGTCGATCATGCACAAACATCATTCAACTCCCCTGATTCTGACAGGAGTTTCTCCTTCCTGGTACTAAAGCAGCCTTAAGACAAGGAAAAGTGCCTCTTTACTCGGAGGCAGACAGGGCTCTAAGCCTGGCTCAAGGGGCTTATGCAGATATGGTGACCTTTCTTCCAGAGACCAGATTTTACACTCAAATTACCATTAGAGCCCTGTGCTCCCTGGAGGTCCCCAGTCAACTTACGTGTTTCTACCCACCAGGGTTAAAAGTTACCATGGCACCATGCCTGCATCGCATGCTAAATGGAGTGTAACACATGTAAACTGCATTTGGGCTTTGGGAATCCATGGAGGTATTCTCTGCAAGGAGGTACAGTGCAAGGAGGTACAGTGCAAGGCATAGCAGCGTAAGTTTAAATTCCAAGGGGATTTTGGATAATCGGGCAAAACCAGACACTTACTCCCATACCTTCTTTCTTAAAATTATATAATCTATTGCAATAGGTTCAATTTTGTTGCGTAGTTTTATTCTCAGAGGTGACCTAAAAGGACACTAACTAAGCTTCTGGAATCACAGTTTTGAACCATCCATTTTCTATACCTGCTTGTCCTATGTTGGGTCACAAGGGTCTGGGACCTATCCTGGACGCTACGGGTACTCAGAATGGAACAACCCAGGGCAGGGAGCCTTCCTATCACATGGCACACACACAGACAGATTTGGCAACTCTGATTCACCATAGAGTGATTTTGGACTGTGGGGGGAAGCCAGAGTACTTAGAGGAAACCTCCCAACGACACAGGGAGAACATGCAAACTCCGCACACATGGAGCTGGGGCAGAGCCTCTAACGCTGGTCCCCGAGGTGTGAGGCAACAGTGCTAACCACTGTGCCACCAAACCATCCCCAGTTTTCAACAAAAATGTCCTAATTCATCAACCACTGTTCACGTGTTACTGTCATTGTCAATAATGCTTTACAATACATAAGACCTCAGTCTAGGCTGAAGATACAAGATGAGCCTCACATGTGAGCTGCTGCTGCTGCTTCTCTCAGCTTAAATAATATCTGTAGTAGTGATCCCAGTGATCCCAGTTATCCCAGTGATCCCAGTGATCCCAGTGATCTGCTTCACTATACGTTTCTTTGTTGTTTCCAGATCTCTATCATACTTGGTTGGCTGTGTGGAATGACTCATGTGGAATTGACCATTAGCCTTCAGGAATAGTGGCACTGTGGCACTGCGGCACTGTGTCACTGCACATCTGACCCCTCTTGCCCCCGACTGACACTAACAGTACAGAGAGACATGCAAATGCAGGTGGTGAGAATGTCAAAAATAGTTGTAGCTACATGACTATGTTATACATCATAAGCATTTACACATTGTATTTTTACAGTTTGAAAAATTGGCTGGTTAGACTTTCAGTGTCTCTGGTCAAGACTATAAATAAACAGACCGAAAGCAGAGAACCAGACGTCGGTTTAAATTATATTGTAAGAAAATGAAACCCATATTCCTGTTTTTTGATTCACAGTGTGATGGCAATTAAATAGGCATGGCAGCTTATACGTGGACCAAGCTAATTCCTGTTTTGTGTGTGACATGTTACTGCTCTGTTTGTTACTGTAATTGTCCAATCAGATGACAGCTTTTTATGAGAAATACAAAATGTGTCATGGCAGAGTGTGCACTTTGACAGGGTTTCTGTCAAAATAAACAAACTGCATAATTGGCACCCTTCACCCCACTAAAGAAATGTCTCCATATGTTGCATGACTGTCCATAGAATCAAAATGAGTTAATGTAGCATAAATGAAATCTGTAAAGCATTTACTTGTATCTCATTTTCTAAGAGATATCAGTGCCAGTGATAAATTTATGAATGACCTTGATATGTTTAGTTAGCATTTGAAATTTCAGTAATAGCAGATATGCAAAGGGACTGTGTTTCTGGAGAAAAGTGATGGTCAACAAGCTGGAGAATTCAGGGGTCCCACTGGCATAATGTGACTGATCATTAAGGAACTATGGAACCTCAAACCTCATATGAATAAACGCAGCACCTTGTTCCAACATAGAACTGTTAACCTCTGTAAAATGAGTGTAATCTTCCAGAAATTGAACCTCTGGGAAGGCGATGAATCGCTCTGGGAAACACAGTCTGAGGCCACTTTAAGTTTGTAGAGCAGTGCTGCAGAGTTGAGGCAATAATCTTTTCTCAGAAGCATGTTTCCGTATGTGTGTGTATATGTGCATGTGCGACTGGTGCATCTTATTGAGACACTTTCCCTAAAACGATTATATGTCAGCTATCTGCATAATTTGGTTCCTGCTAAAGCTGCTTTTAACTCATCATACCCATCAGGGGAATTATGCAACCGATAATGTCTCACCTGACAGGATGCCGGGTCATGCAGGCAGGAGCTGGCGCTCATGTGATAATTCAGCCAGCTTTGACCAGTTCAAAGCTGATTTGTAGAGGGACTGTTTGCTGGCAGCTAATCATTTTAGCAACACCTATAAGCAAGCCAGTGCAGGATAAATAGAGAGATCTGTATTTTTTCCCTCTGCGATACGCTGTCCTGCACTACCTGAACTCACAATGAACTCTAGGAATTTCCTCTATTTTAAGTTTTCAAGAAATAGCTTGTTTTTCCCTACTTACTTTCTGTTGACCTGTTCTTTGAACCTTGATATATGGAATGTTGATGCAATTATGTAATGAGCTTCAAAATGAAGCTTTACTACTTTTTAATAATTTAACAAAATTGAATTGTTAAAGGAAACATTCTTTGAATGAATTGCTTGAGATTAATTTGAAATTGAAAGCGTTTCACTGATTCCTATTCATCAGAGTCAAGTTCATTAACATGATGTGAAAGCCCCAATATTTTTCTCACCCGTCTAACTGTCTGAAGTCACTGCAGGTTGACATGTATGGTCTAGGGGTGGATGATAGTTTCCTAGGCTAGGCTCAGGTCTAGGTGGTACAGCTGTCACATAAGAACATGTCCCATGAGTCATATGAGAGTAGCTATCATCAGAGAATGAGAAATGGATAGGCTGTTAAGACACTACTCCTGCCCGGTATCTAGTCTGAGCATGTCCTTGTACTGACTGGCACCTTCTCCTCATCCCATGACTGTTAATTACCTTCACACCTGTTCGTCCTGTTCTGCAGAATGTCAAACAACACAGGTTAGTTGAAAGTCCAGACTTCTGGCTATTTGATTGACTCCAAAGCATTCATCTATATTTCACCTATCTGGTTGGGGTGGTGATGAATCTGGGGGGCACATGTCAACAACATATGTTTGTACTATAGGATATAGGAAGCAGTCTGAATTTACATTGAAAACACCTTGGAAAGATGGAGAGATATGCAAAAATTAATCAAAGGTAGTAGGTAATGGCTGGATTCATAAGCCTGTCAGTTTGGGGGAAAAAAAAACAGGTCACAGTTCCACCTGGGAAACTCCTCTGGATTTTGGAAGTTTATTGTTTTGTTTATCATTTTTACAGATGCAAAGCATATCTTTGTGCTGAATTTTGTGATAGACATAAATGACTTATGTACATTCGATTTTACATATGGTATTAGTATGTGTTCGTATATGTACTGTGAACTGGTTTTTGGTCGGGACAATCGAGACAACCATGTGACGAAGGACTGGATGTTGGAGTGGGATTATTATTTGGGTAAACAATTAATTTCCAGGGGAATTAGTGTTAGTTGGGAAAGGTAAGTTTTACGTTAGTGGATCAGTGTTTTTGTTAACTTTGAAAACCGTTTTGCGGACCGATTAGCTTCCAGTAAATTTAATTCCGCTAACTATACATCCATTACTATAAATCAAAATTTTTTTCGCAGGTAAAGTAGATAAAATTTAACAATCAAGAAAACTGTAAGCCTAAAATCACACATATTTGTTCCAGTGTGTGTCTGCAACAGTGTATCTGGCACACTGTTGGCTGATTATGTGCAAACACAAGATGTGATTAGTTTATTATGTGTCGTATAACAGTGTATATATATACGACATATATTATTCGTATAATGTAGTCTGGGCTAAATATAAGTGAACAAAGATGAAGTCCATTTATAGTGGGGTACCCTGAACTAAGCGGAGACCTGGGGCCTGTATCACAAAGCTGGATTTCTTACTTAGTCGCATAACTTGTTGAATTTCAGGTACCCTAGTTTAAATGGACATTATCTTCGTTCGCTGACACTCGTTAACCCACTGTACTGTAAATATGACAAGTTATTTGACTAAGCAAGAAATCCTGCTTTGGCCCCTGGTCATTTTCCTTTATTTTCTAGGTTCTGATTGACTGAGCTAAAGACTAATAGACCCCCCTTCCTAGTTCCGAGTAAATGGCGCCATATTTGTAGTCCCCAAGTGGTTTCGTTGAAGGCAAAATGTCAGCATGAGTCAGTCAGAGAATAGGACTCCTTCAACAAAAATGCTAATATCTCACATATGGAATATCACTGAAAAAAAAATTATTCCAGAGACTCTACAGAATCCAATGATCCTCAATTGGGTATGTCCTAAATACAGTATCCTCATGTAATCACTGCAGCCCTGCAAAGATGACTAGTAGGTTAGCATTTCCGCTCTCTGGGTATGTTTTTAAGGGTTTCAGAGCCCAAAACCAAACTGAAGCTCAATTCATATAATAGAAATTAACAGTTCGCTTTCACAAGATTTTTCAGTGATTTATCAGTTTAGCGTTATCAAATTAAACTTTGGAGTGGATTCCTGATTATCGAAACTAACTTTTCCATTAGCTCTACCCACCACTGCATGCACTGACCATGTCTGTCTGCATCCATGGACAAATGTAGAAAAATACACAGGAGTCCGCAGACACAATTGTGCACAGGCCGTAATGGTACACAGAAAAGTATTAACTAGGCTTAACAACATTAACAGTGCTAGGTGGTGATACCATTATTTGCAATTTACATAGCAAACTTGAAAAAATGTAACCAAGCGATAAAATTTATTAGCTAAATCACTACACACTGTCTGCTGAGATAAACTGAGTGTGCAGTTTTCGCCCTCTCTTTTCTTTTTCAACTTTTTGTACGTAGCCTTAATTTTCTTTTCTGACAAACATCTTCATTTTGCGATTTTGTGCATGCACTGACTGCTGTGAATGTAGGCTGGCTAGCCAGTATTGGCTAACCATGAGAGGGGAGCCATTGGCAAATGTGTGCCATAAGAGCGAAGGCTGAGCTGAATCATTTTACCTAAAACAGAGAGGGGCTACAGAGGATGTCTGATTTGCTTATTTTTATTAAAAAAGGGAAGAAAATGTAAAATATTTATTCAAAAAATAATAATAATGTATTCTATAAATTGTGATTAAATGAGTGTCCAATAAAAGCTTATAAGATTAAATTTTTAGGGCCCTTGGAGTCATCCCTTCTTACCCCCCTACCCCGCTTTACAACACGCCTGCCCAGGTACTTGCTCCCATGCCTCATCATATATTGGCAGGTGTTCATTTTTGAACGCTTGGAATTTACTATTTTTAGACCTCCATGAAATAGTTCTGACAGGATTTTTATAATGAGCGCTTTGGTTGAAGTTTAATTAAAATCTGCTGGCAATGACTAAAATCGTATGTGTGTATGTTTTATGACCCACACATACATGGATGGCCTATTTCACAGAACTTGGTACCTTCATGAATTTTTAAATAAAGTAGAACGGGAATCTAGTATCTTGCTACAACGGAGAGATTCGAGAATCCTTTACACTTGGGAACTGTAGTGAAATGTGACATTTTGCCAAGAGCACAATTACGTGAGTATACATAGAATACAATTTTGAATTTTTTTAAGGGTGAAACACAGACGAGTAGTTGTTTGTATTTCTTGAAGAAATTTGTTTCAGTTAACTGGAGATTTTTTTTAAGCAAAAGTGCCTCAGGGAATGTTTCTCATGTAACAGATCACAAGCATAGACCGGTATCCTGAATTATGTTATTGTGGAACTGTATAAGAAATGTATTTACTTCACAAAGTGTGATAACGTAAAACAAAACAAAAAAAATCCTTTTTTTCACTCCTTCCAATTTTCTGTCAAGAAGGAATGCAGATTAATGGGGAAAAGTAAGCCTCAGGTAAAATACTTCTATTCAGGCCATGGAATCCACAGAGAAACAAAAAAAAGTTGAGCATTTTAGGTGGAACTTATCAGACATACTTTCATTTTGCCACCAGTGATGTGCTGATGATCCTGGTCTACACTGAATGTGTGTGTTAATAATTAGGCCAGATGATCAGGCATTACTATATAGGGGAATGGCCAGAGTAATGCAGCCAATTGGTGCTGTGCAGAGATGGGGGCTGTTCTTTGCTTTCAGAAGCTGCAATGCGGAGAGGAGGAAAAGAATTGGAGTTTTCTGAAAAACTGTAATGAAGGAAGCAGTGCAGCGACTTAAATGCTGTGCCCCAAATACATGTTTGCATAAATGCAGATTATCTAGCGAATCAGAATTCAACTAAATGTTATGAGTGCGTAAGGAGTAACCGATAGCCGACACCTAGTGAAAATCATGCTGAATCTGTGTGGCAAACATGGTTGATATGTGTACATGTTTATATCCTTGTTTTACAGATCGCTTGGTTTTTGGATGGGAATAATTGGGTTCTGTTGTTTGCAAAGCATTGCATCTCTACATGCAGCTCAAAATAATGGCAAGTTCAGCCAAAATTTTTATGTAACACACAGTGGAGGTTGACAGAAAACCAGAAACTCAGCTTGAACCTGTGTGGAATGGAATTCACCTGAAATACAGTGGAAATAAAACTCAGCTTGTTAGAGCAATAATAAGGATGTCAACATTCTTTATACGGTCAAAATAACCTTTTGAAATAAAACAATGGTTTAGCCAAAATGTTTTTTGTGTTAGTGTTACATGAGTACAACCCTTCCAAACTTCTAAGGAACGGCCATAAAACATTTCTGCAACACTTTTCTTAGAGCTGTCATCTGTAATGCATTACAGATACCTTCATACTGTAATATATTATATAGTCGGTATAAGAATTAAAAAAGCATTATAGTATTTTCTATTGACAGTCCTAAAGCAATTATCTTGTTAATTATAATACTTCATAAGCTCCAATGAAGCTCTCGTCCATAATGCTCTAGAGATAACTTAATAATGCATTGTAAGGGTAATGCTTTGTACTGCATTATGGAGTCTATAATCTATAGCACATTATAGATGAAAGCTTCATAAAACATTCATAATGCATAATAAACATGTTTATAATGCTTCACGAATGTATTATGTGTTATGAATGTGTTCATAGATTCTTATAGAAATATCATTCATAGAAACTGTTACCAACATTTCTATTTCTAAATGTTACCAAATTTACGCATTTAAAGCCACTGAACACAAGATCAGTAGCTGATGTACAGTGGACTACACCACCCAACTGCAATGACTAGGAATAAATTGTAAATATACTCTAAATCTTAATATGAAATTGAAAAGACTGTATGGAAGGCTTGGACCATTTAAGAGAAGTTGAACTATTCCCCCTTTCTTTTTCCCCCATTAGTCAGTATATCATTAAAAAACTTGAACATGTCTACACTCTTTTTTTTTACCAGAAGTAGTCATTATAATTAATACCTGTAGGCGGGGTTCATCATGAAGAGGACCTAAACACAGCCATAAGAGACCATGCGCATGCAATGTTCCCCAATAGGCCTATAATCTAGACCCATAAAGCCCAGTTTTTAATGTTTGCAAAAACTTTGATCAATCTACTTGCAAATAGTCCATAAGCAAAACACCTCAAATGATTTGTAATTCTGTTTAGTTGTTCTACCCATTCAACAAAGAACAATACAATACTACATATACTTCGAATGCTTTTATTAGCTTGCATACTTTCTGTGAGAAATTGTTCAAATAAAAATTTTAAGAGTCTGCTGTTTGACTTTCTGATAGCAACACCATACTACATATTTATGAATGCAATCAGAATTGGATAAATTGCCTAAATTAGTCAACATGTTTGAGTTGTGTGAACCAATTTGATATTACTCCCAAAACACAGAAAAGTATAGATGTTCTGATGGATTGACTGACACATGTAATACACATTTTCACAAATATGGAAAATGAATCTTTAAAATGTGATGAATTAAGCTAATGTTTCCTGTAAGCATGATAAATCCTAGACTCAAATCAATAACCCCTGAACATTACCAACTAGATGTTCCTTTTTACAGACGACATCCGTATAAATCTTTCAGCATTACTGTGACGGGCCAGTTAATTTCCAGGCCTTATGACAGTACTTACTTAGCTCATTGCTTTCTTCCCTGTGCCTTTTAATCTTACTTGTTCATGTTGATATTGAGGCAGAAATTGGCAAAATGCAACTGTCAGCTGAAATAGTATATATTACGAGAACCAGCTTAAAGTTGCTGGATCCCTACCTGGATTGTAATTATAGTTATAGTCATTCCCATTACGCTGTTTTCTTTGATCTCCTCTGTTGATGATGTGCAAAACCAATAAAAAAGGGTCTAGCGATTCGACTTGGTATTATTTTTTTTCCTTCTGTCAAATTTTAGGAAATAATTCCTCTGAATTCTGTAAGGGTGAAATATGAAATGATTACAAAAAACAGTAGTACAAAAACTAGCTGAATACCGAATCAAACATCTTATAAGAAAGGTCATCTTCTAAGACACATTGCACCAATTCTACCTACATGTATCAAGTAAAACGTCTTCATTAGATCTAAGGCCTAAAGAAAATATCAAGCCTGCAGAATGCTGAAGGTCTGCTGCTGACCTTTCTTTGGTTTTAATCATTGAAACTCTTGACAGCTTAATAAGTTGAAGGTGCTGGATCACAGCCTAACTTAATAAGGCCCACAACTGAGCCTTGGCCACCTATGATTGCTCCCATAAGTCTTAGCACATCTGGTGCTATGTCCTTGGATGAGAAATATTTTCCATAACTTTTCTTATGTTCAAAAGCCTTCACCGCCTTTAATAATGCTGAAGTGATGCAGTGCATTATGTTCCTTTGTGGCAGTCATGTTAACCCAGAGTCACATGTCCATTATACTTCAGCTACACTCTGCAACATTGTCTTATGTCTTAAGTATTGCCATAATATGCTCATTAAATACTCTGAACATCGAGGAGTGTATTTTATAAATCATGATGTCATATTTAATTAAAGTAATTGAAATCTGTTATATACAACTAAGTTTTATGTCATCCATTTGTGTAGTTAATTCTTCTTCGTCTTATTATTATTATTATTAATAATAATAATATTAATACTAATAATTGATACTTTATTGATCCCCATGGGGAAATTCTCTTTTTTTACGCCTCCTCAACTTGCTCCTACATGTTGACTCGCGCGTACAACCAAAGAGGTTGTTCTTGCAAATGTATTTAAGAAAAAAATATTCTGGTAGCTGTATGTCCAGCAGTGCTGCGCTTCCTAATGCATGCTGTGCAACGTACTATAAGATGCGGGGAAGTACTGTACGGTACAGCAGCAGAACCATCCCAGCCTCACACACATCTCCTAGTCTCTATCTCACGCCTAAAAGTCAGTGTGATTATCCTATTCTGATTTCAGTTTAGGACCTGTCTGTTGGAATGGAATCCAGTCATATACTGTATCTGGGTCAATCTGTATGTGAAATAACATTAGTGATGTACACTGCATACACCTGTAGTATTTTAATAAAAATAATTGCATAGATTCTCAATTTTACAGGTTGACATAATACTACATACTGTATGACATTTTTAGTAATCAGAGTTGCTTGGTCATTATCTCTATAATATTAGTAAACCTGAATATTGCTTCGGTCTGCAAAGCCTGCAAAATACTGTATTTTTTTAATTATCAATTAATTTGTATTCACGTATCCCTTTTTAGTTTGAATATTTAATATTTCTTCAGTAAAGTCACTGGGTCTGATTTCATAATGGAATGACATCATTTTTTGACTTGTGCAGAAAATCATGTGCCTCTAATGTTTATGTGCATCTGTGTGTGGAGAATGCATGCGATTGTGAAAAGATTTTCTGAAAACATGTTTTATTCATGTACAGCTAATGTTCTTTTTCTTTAACAAAATGCTTTGGAATTTGCAAATACTCTAATGTTATAATAACACTCTAGCTGTACACACTGGAATTGAGTCAGACGTGAGATGAGAACTCTGCTGCAGTGCAGTATTATCTTTCCATTGGGGATGGGAGACGGGTGACAGGTAGGGTGGTCTCAGTGGGCTGCTACTCACTGTCTCCTAGGGACTGGTAGGATATCTGTAGGTTCCAGTTGACAGCAGTTACCATCATGCCTTCTGGAACCCCCGAAGTCTCCTGGTTAGCACTCTATGACCGGCAGTGTCCGATGAACGAAAAAGGTCTGATATGCAAGTGCGTAACCGATATCCAGATACAACCCTTTTTCAGACGGTCTAGTCCGGATGATGAATGTTGCATATGTTGGGCTCATTAATTACATAAAACCTGCATTTTTAATTTATATTGTTACATTTAAATGATTAGTAAAAATTATATTAATTTTTGGGAATTTAAGACATTTATCCAGCAAACCATCCTGAGATATTTCTTATTCAAATTCATAGAAAAATAACATTTATATTTTGCACAAGTTGTTTTTCAATTTCTTTGAACAGTTCAAATTCAGCTGCACTTCCTTGAACAAGACTGTTTCTGCCCTCATAAAACACAATCAAATTCACATGCACTAAACTACAACATAAGCTCCTTCCATCACTCCTGAAGTTTAACCACAGGTGATGAAATGTTTGGATCAATACGCCCCCAGTTTTGGCAATGCTTCGTATGACAAAATGGGATTGACATTGACAGGGAAACGATCCTGGGGTCTCGCTGTGCTGCAACGCAATCGTCTTGCACGCCGCAGATCACTGACACCTGACCCAGTGTTTAGAAACAGGGGTCCCAATGCACAGAAGGATTTCCGCAGACCACAGTTTCAATTTTCTGTCAAACTGGCAGGACTCCAGCACGCTGGTACTGCACCTGAGCTGGGATACAGGCAGGCCGGCAGCTCAGAGTGCTTATGTCATATGCATTAGCATTTCCTGTAGGAGAGTTACCAAAGCGTAACAGGGCTGCAATTACATGCAATCACGGGAGGGCTTTCAGCCTAGATTTGTTGTCTATATTGACTAATATTGTCCCACCTGGCAGTGATCCCAGAGCAAAGGCGTGATCATTTGAGCCCTGGCTGCTCTAACTTTGTCTCTATGCTCCAGCAGTAGAATGATAATCAAAGTTACTGTGGACTCAGCTCTCACATGTTCTGCGTAAACTTGCCCCACCTACATGACCTGAAATGCCATCTAGTCTCTGCATGGTTGAGTGTAAAGCATGCTGCTCATTACAATAACACATACGGCTAAAATGCTGTATGTTTAATGCAGTGTAGCGTTGTTTATACCTTTATATTAATTTGCCCATGCAAGTGCACAATATGCCTGCGGCTTTTGGGCTCTTCTCTATAAGGACTTATGTATATCATTCATTCATTTGCATATGGTATTACAAATGGAACGGACACTCATCCTGAACCAGAATAAGCTGTTAGTAGATGGATGGATGGATATTATATTTTTTACTGTCTCGTCTGCAATTTGTTCTATGCTTGTAGGTATTTATATTAGCTCTGGTACCTAACATACCTCACTGATATCCATGATTGGTGGGTGACTGTTCTTCAGGCTTTGACCCAGACAAGATCTTGGAGGTTTTCACCTATTAAGCACCCCCTACCTTTGGAAGATGTCCTTTTCCCGCCTGGTGCATTTTTCACAGCCCTTCATTAGTGGCCTGACTGCAGCCGCCGACTCGTACAGAGACCACAACGTGCTTTTAAACAAGGACAGACTCACTCTTTGCTGTACCCTACGTCTGATCTTCACCTATATTGTCAGATGCATAATATGGCCTTTTTTCGTATTCTGCTTCAGGTATTTTAATAAGGGGTCTTTGTGTGGCACTCCAGTTTCTCTCTGTCACCACCATTGTACTTGTGCTTGTCTGATTGGCTGCACTTAAAGGTGCAGGGGAACCGTCATTGGGAGACACAGAAGGAGCTGTGTGCGGTTTTAGGGCAGCCATGCTCTTTTAAAGCCTACCATAACGCTGAAAAATTTAAATGTAAATTACCTATTAGATGTTCCTGTAAGGCAACAGTATCCGCAATTGTGGCTTTTAGGGGGCAGTCTCTTCTCGGAGTGATTCTGGTACAATAGAGCGACCTGGGAAGGTTCACTATGCATGAATGCAGATGGACAAAAATCCTTCTTCACAGAAAACTATGTGTGTGTAATTATGTTTTTCTTTTTCTCTTTTAGCTACTTTGCATAATTCTGAAATACAGACTCTCCCCGGGTTACGATGGGGTTACTTTCCTAACAAACATCATAGCCTATCCTAGCCTACGTTAAACATGTTTAAAACACTTACATTAGCCTACAGCTGGGCAAGGTCATTAACACAAAGCCTAATTTATAAAAAAGTGTTGAATATCTCATGTAATTTATTGAATAATGTACTGAAAGTGAAAAACATTTACCCATTGTAAAGTTGAAATATCATAAAACAGACTGCATTGTAACCCAAGGAGCGTCTGTATTTAATTGTATACACATTTTCGACATCTATCCATCTCCCAACTGATTATCCTGATCAGCATTATAGAGACATTTCTGACTTTATTAAGTTTTTTTACAAATGTCTCTGTTCATTTTAAATCGTTGTGTAGTACAATCTCGTTTAGTCCATAAACTGTTAACTGGTCTTTCTTTATTAACCTTCTAACCTTCACCATAAGTAATCAAACAATCAAACAAAATACAAGTCTTTTGACATTTTTGGCAGCCACAGATTTGTATGAAAGTGAATTTCCCGGAAAACAGTCCCCACAACAACAAAATAACAGGTTTTTATCACATTGTGGGGACATTCGGTAATGTATACCAAATTGTAATGTATACCTCAACCACACAAACACACACACATGCACACAGGTTTGTAATTATATCTTTCTGGGGACTCTCCATTCATTTCAGTGGGGAAAACGCTAATCACAACAAGACAACATTAACCCTTACCCAGCCCTAACCTAAACCATGAGTAACCAAATAAAAAACAAAACTTTTGGCATGTTTACTTTCTGATTGCATTCACAGGTCTTTGTGGGGACCTGAAAAATGGACATTTGGTCCCCACAAAATAATATAAACCTAATCCTTACAGACACACACACACACAGTGTATATATGGTCATAAATAGTATATGACCTTTATATGACTTTCCATTCCAAAGCGCCTTACTTTTGGTAATGAACCTATCTGTGAGCTGATAAAACATACTTGTTAAAGTATGTGGAAACATTCCACATTCAGATTGTTAACTAAATTCCTTTACTTGATGTCTGTCTTGTATGCTTACACAATTTCCCAGTTTGCCTGATTTTTGCTTTGATATTCTTCTGGCATATCTGTAAAGCTTTCTTAAAGCAAACATCAGTATTTTGCCACCTGTTCAAAAGGAATGAATGTCTTTGCATCTAAGCAATGCAATCCTGCGTCTTTCTTTGCTTTTCCTCTGTTGTTATAACTGATGTAGAAAACGAATGAGGTTTGTAGGATCGGGGTAAAGGGGATTAATTTACTTAGATTTGTTCGTGAAACTTACAGACTTTTATATTCATAAGAGAGTGACTCTTTGCCAATTGCAGTGGGTGACTGTGGTGTAATGCTTCAGGGAGAAAGACCGCTGAAATGAAAAACACAGGCAACTTGTTACCTGTTACCCTTAAAAAGGTACTTAACTGCAAATTGTGTCACTAATGTCTGGCCGTCTAAATGTGTATCATTAATAATTACTTCTTGTATAATACATTTTGTATAAAAGCATCTAGTATTTAAATAAATAGTCTAATTTAATAATGTCTCCTATTCCCTTTCCAACCTTGCTCATCGCATACACACACGCACACACATACACACACCTTTGTGAACTCTGGCCTGCATTAATGACAAATCACTCAGTCATTCATGCTTAACCACCCTTGATCACACTATCAAGCCTCATGTTATGAATCTCACAAAAGCCATTATATTTGGTATCAATCTGAATTTCTCTGAGCCTTAGAGAGAGAAAATGTGCACCGGGGTCAGCCAAGGGGCAGAGGAGAGGGGAAGCTGGAGAAAGAGATTAGAAGAAAATAAATGTAACGTGGACAACAGCTATATTAATAGGATTAGCCGCTCATAGATTTCAATATATCATCGATGGGGGTGGTGCGGGGGGGGGATACACAGGCAAAAAAATGCTAATGGTTATTTATTGCAATTCTTGCGTGCTTAAAGAGAGTTTTATCTGCCAGGGCCCTCCCGACACTTAGCTTAGATGTTTGTATGAATTTCAGCCCTGAGTTTTGCTGGGCGCTTAGGGTCACATCTGGCCATGTACATAGTTTCTTGTTATGCCATAACAGGGTGTGACTTGGCACCAATTATACAAATGAGACCTCCTATGAAAAAGATACCGTTACAATTACAAAATTTATTTTATGCACGTAGGACTGCACTGCAAGTTTATTCTCCCAGTCTGGTTTTCACAAGTAGCTGCCAAAATTACACTGAAGATAATAATAGGATAATTCTTGAAAATTGACTTATGTTTCAAAATAATATGTACTCTTAAAGATAATACATATCTTGATATTTACATATGAACATATTGACAGTGAAATTCAAAGTGTTTATGGAGACATCAAAGTGTGGTTTCTTTTAATAAAGTGTAATGAAAAAATTAAAGACAAACATATTCGTACATGAGATGCTTAGATGGAATGTACAGTGCCTATAAAAAGTATTCACCCCCTTGGATGTTTTACCCTTTTATAAATCAATCATGATCGACATAATTCGGCTTTTTTGAATAAAAAAAAAAAAAACTAATTACAAAAAACCCCATTAATGTCAAAGTGAAAACTGATTTCTACAAAATAATGACAATCAAATAAAAATATGTAATATAAAATAAGTGATTGCATAAATATTCACCCCCTTCAAGTCAGTATTTAGTAGATGCAAGCTTGCACATCTGGGCACTGCAATTTTATTCCATTCTTCCTTGCAAAACTGTTCAAGCTCTGTCAGGTTGCGCAGGGATCGCTTGCGAACAGCCCTTTTCAAGTCCAGCCACAAATTTTCCATCGGATTGAGGTCTGGGCTTTGACTTGGCCACTCCAGAACATCCACCTTGTTGTCTGCAAACCATTTCTGTGTATAGCTGTATGCTTCCGGTCATTGTCTTACTGGAAAATAAATCTTCTCCCAAGCCATAGTTCTCTTGCAGATGGAATCAAATTGTCCTCCAGGATTTCCCTATATTTTCCTGCATTCATTTTACCTTCCACCTTTACAAGCCTTCCAGGTCCTGCTGCCGAGAAGCATCCCCACAGCATGATGCTGCTACCACCATGCTTCACAGTGGGGACGGTGTGTTTGTGGTGATGTGCAGCGTTTGATGTCCACCAAACATAACATCTTGTCTGATGGAAATTTTGGTGTCATCAGACCAAAGAACTTTCTTCCACTTGACCATGGAGTCTCCAACGTGCCTTTTGGCAAACTCTACTTGAGACTTAATATGAATTTTCTTCAGCAGTGGCTTTCTCATTGCCGCTCTCCCATAAAGTTTTGACTGATGAAGAACCCAGGCAACAGTTGTTGTATGCAGAGTCTCTCCCATCTCAGTTGCTGAAGCTTGTAACTCCTTCAGAGTAGTTAAAGGTGTCCTGGTGGCCTCTCTCCCTAGTCTCCCTCTTGCATGGTCACTCAGTTTGTGAGGACGGCCTGATCTAGGCAGATATCCACATGTTCCATATTCCTTCCATTTCTTGATTTAACTGAACTCCAGGGGATGTTCAGTGCCTTAGAATTTTTTTTGTATCCATCCCCTGACTTTTACTTTTCAATAACCTTTTCTCTGGTTTGCTTGGAGTGTTCTTTTGTCTTCATGCTGTAATGGTAGCCAGCAATACTGATTGACCAGTGAATGAACCTTCCAGACACAGGTGTCTTTATACTACAATCACTTGAGACACAGTCACTGCACTCAGATGATCTCCATTACACTAATTGTGAGACTACTAGCACCAATTGGCTGGACCTCTGTTGAATTAGGTTAGTCACTTTAAAGGGGGTGAATATTAATGCAATCATTTATTTTATGTTACATATTTTTATTTAATTGTCATTATTTTCACTTTGACATTAAAGGGGGGTTTTTGTATTTTTTTTTGTCAAAAAAGCCAAATTAGGTTGATCATGATTGATTTATAAAAGCAATAAAAGGGTAAAACATCCAAGGGGGTGAATACTTTTTATAGGCACTGTACATAGAGTAGCTGTCAACTTTGCATGCCTGTTTCCAAACAGCATTTTAAAATGCATTATCAGAGCTGTTTAAATCTTACTTTCGTCCATTTAGCATGCCTTTATGATACCATACAAAAATACTGATCACACATAATTTTTTGCTTCATTAGCCATATGTGGCCTTGCCAATTGAAATTTACTGTTGGACGTTGGGCATCCACTGCCGGCTTTCATGTGTGTTCTGTCAATCTAAGGTCATGCTACACTGATGAGATGACTAATGCATTTAATTAGGTAATTTTGTCATTCACATTATAATTGGCACACCCTGCATTACTGCACCCTCGTCCTCTCCCTAGTATGGCTGTTACGAGTCACACCTGTTGACCATTTGTCTTGCCTCTCATTTCAGCCCTTGTGTGGATCACTCCGGCTGCCTCTCAGTTGCTCCCTCATTGGGTCCAGTATAAGAGTGCCTCCCAGTCTTGTGCTCCCCATTCTGGTCATTCACGGTGCCCTAGTGTGCATGTGCGGGTTCCCCTATTGCTAGTTGTGCCTTTTGTTTGACCCCATTAAGTCTCCTTTTCTTTGCCCTGTTCTTGTTTCCTTTGCATAAACCCCTTATTGGTTTGGCCTCATGCCTGCTCCTTTTTCCTTTGTGTCTGGATTGTAATAATAAAAAACTACCTTTTTTCCTTTAATTAAATTAATTTCCTTTTATGAAGTTAAATATATTAAAAGTAAAATTAAGGTTAAAATGACAGTAATCTGGTATATTTTCATCACAGGAAAGTTATTGTTAAAATGGACTGCTATAGACAGGGCCGTCAAGAGGGAAGGAGACCAGGTCAGTTGTCCCCAGGTCCTAGGTCAAGTGGGGCCCAAAAGAGCCCTCTAACCTTTAAATAATCTGCTGGAACATTTTGTCAGAAATTCATATCTGTGACGACTTTATATAGTGCTTGTGAATCACATACAAGCTGTTATTTTTATCTTCCTAATTTTCCTTGACATGGTCAAACAATTTAACATTCCCTCCCTATAATGCAAAAATGCTAATGGTTTGGTCTGCTAAACTTGCAGGCTTTCCAAAAACAGCGAATTACAAAGCAGAGAAAGCAGCATCAACATTAAGTTTTTAAGCAGATTTTTTTTTCTTTCAATGTCTGAGAGGTCAGAGCTGAAAAACCTGGTTTAACATTTTATACATTTCCTGCAGACCTACAAAGATGCAGCAAGCGGATTATGATGGTCAGACAGGAGAATTGGCAGCTTGCTGAATACATACGTTTGTGTATTATTTATATGTACGATTTATTAAAATTAGATTTCAGTTTTCAGACTACTCAGTTTGTTGCCTTACCTTTTGAAACTGTTTAGGGGCAATGATAATGGAATTTTAAGTGAAAATGAAGTAAAGAAAAATTGCTTTAAGAAAAATTGTGATAATTGTTGCTTGTTATGAAAAAATCATAAAATATTTTGCCATATCGCCCAGCCCTAGGCTGATATCAAAATTGTGTTATGAGCTGACTCTCTGTAACTAAACATTGCAGGATTACTAAGTTAAAATTCTCACCTCCTGTACCATTAGGTCAGGGGTGTCAAACTGCAGTCCTGGAGGGCCGGAGCCCTGTGTAGCTTAGTTCTTTCCCTGTTCACCACAAATGATTCAGCTCAACAGCTTATGTGGTAATTAGCACAAGAAGTTGAATCAGGTGTGTTAAACGAGGGGAAACCCAAAAATGTGCAGGGCTCTGGCCCCCCAGGACTGGAGTCTGACGCCTGTGCATTCGGTGATCTTTTCCAGGAATTTCCCATACAGCAGTCCCATGTAAATGACCAACCAGAAAATACTTGTATGCATCTAAACTTTCAGAAGCTTTAAACTGCTTACGCGCGTATCGAGATATGCTGAGAATTAAATAGTTGATAATGATGTCATAATTCTTCAGGGCGGGCATGTCGCCCATGCTGCAACACTGCAGAGGTATGAAAAGATGACTCTGTAATGACTATGGATGGCATAAACCAGCCTAACTGAGTTTCTGTTGATATCTGGTATTACATTTATAAGTTATCTAAAACACTAGACAAAGACCACCATCAACTGCAGGTGTTTTAGTATTGTAATTCCTCATTTTTAGTATTGTAATTCCTCATTTTTAGTATTGTAATTCCTCATTTTTTCTTCTTGTCCCCATGTCCAGAGACAAGATGATCTCCAGTCAAAAAAATGAGCAATTGCAAAAAATTAAAACAGCAGGTTTTAATATGGGTGTTGCAGAATACTATTGCAGGGCTTTGAGTTTTCTTTTGCAGTATTTACTAGAACATAGCTTGGCCATCCTTATGCTGGGCTCAGACCACACAAAGTAACCCCGAGGTTTCCCTGACCGACCCATAATCAAGGTTTTAAAAATGTGCCTTAGTACAGGTATAATAATCCATACATCTAATAATAATAATGATAATAATAATAGTTATTATATATAATAGTTATATCATAGTTATTATTATTGTTTTACATTAATGCAATTTATTCACAGAAATGTCATTGTGTTTGAAAACATGCATAATCATCTTCCCATTTATTTGTTACAAGAAAGGGAACACTTTTTTGAGGTATTACCTTGTCTTTTGGAATGAGGGTAGAATTATACCTTCATGTGACAAACTATCACTATGAGGCGTCTATGTCATATAATTTGTACTTCTTTGTGTAACATATGTATATTCCACAAAGCTCTGATGATTTATCGTTTCAAAGTAAATATTTCAAGCTTGAGGAATGAAAATGAATAATGTGTGATATTTTGCTTTCTATCCCTGTAGCTGACCACGAAAAGAGGCGTCTCCTCAGGTCAGTCGGATCACTTCCAATCAACAAAAGCAGAAACTCCTTTCATTTGTGATATAGTTCCATCAGATATTGGATTGTTCAGACCAAATTGCATGGATCTGATGCTATTTCGTCATGTTTCCTTAAACACTAGACTTCTTAGCTATAAAAGTGTTTTCCTTCTTTCTCCCTCCTCTTCTAAATCCAGCCATAAGGTTGGAAGTCGTGATGAATGAGTGGGAGTGGAATCATTATTAAAGGTGGAAAATGATTAATAACTACCATGTGTGTTTTCCTCTGTAGTGTAAATAAAATATATCATTCACGTAACGCATGGAAGGCTGGTAGAATGATTTATGATGTGTTAAAATGCATGGAAAGCCAAAGGCTGGAGCCCCCTTTAGACACAGAACGTGACAGTGTTTCACCCAGGCTGTCTGCGCGACTCGGAACTCCCCCCACTGTCTGAATTAGTTCCTTCACTGTCACCCTTCAGAGATAGAGTCACGTTAAGGTTTTCAATCAGCCTGCAAGACTCTGGGATAGAGGCGATAGTCCCTTAGTGTTCCTGATGTACCAAGAATGTACAAAACGGTACATTCATGGTTTAGTGATTCTCAAAAGTTCAGGCACATGTTCCCGACATATGACAGATGTTCAGCTGACTGGGCCAAATGGTTATACAATAAGGCCAGAGTTGCACCAGCAGGAAAGCCCTTCAGACCACTTGTCTGCATGTACAGGAGGCTGAAGGAGACACATCACTTGTGCCACTTGCCCTGGCAACGAACTGACGTTTCACAGCCAAGATATTGATTAAATTTAGATGCCCCTTAGTTTCTCAGCATCAAATCATGACAGAATTTCCATATTTATAAATAGCTGGTGTACTGCCAACAAGCCACATATTACATTTATTTTCCCCCATCATCCAGTGTTTCAGTTTAATATGTAAAATTAGTTGAGGTGATGTTACTCTCCATAAATTTAGTTTTTGCACTCTCCTAAGCTACCTTACCTTACAAATATTATTTCCAAATAGAGTGGAATAAAGGACAACACCGCAGCAAGACAGCATATAGTTATGTGCAAATCCTTTTTATCAAAAACATTTCAATAATTTATTTAAAGTGTCCCATAAGGTTTCATTAGACCATTTTTGATTCTGTACAACTCACTTTGCTCATCATTGCTATTTTTCAATAAGCCATTGATTTAATAAAGCATGAAAACACATGGACTGCTCTCTTTTAAGGTTAGATTTTTATCCCTTTATCTCTTCATCTCTTTATCTCACTGTTTTATTCTCTCGTTTGTTTTTCATGTTGGTTTTTCTTTTTTTTTTTTTTTTTAATAAATCTAGACCTTTACGATAACACTGGAATGAGGTGCTATTCAGAATGTGTCCTTCACCATTAAAATCTAACAAATGACTAGTCGTTGTTTAAATATTAGGAACCTTAACGTTCAGGGTAATTTTGTCATTAGTTTGATTTTAGCAGCTGCCTTTTCACCTACACTAGGCTATGTGAAACTGTAATTGCAGAATTTCTGTTATCTCTGTAATACCAGAAATATACAAATACATAAATACTATTCATATCAGTTTCTGAATACGCATGTATTCAATTAAGTATTATCATTTTTTGCATTGAAAAAGAAGAAGATATTCGTGCAGAAATAAATAAACACAGTGTAACTGAAGACTGTTTGTGGGTTACAGATTTTTTTGTTATTTTTGCATTGACCCTTTTTCCTTTCATATTTTTGTGGATGTTGCTTATTCCTGCGTTCACCAGGGGCTTGCCCTGGTTTAGGATTAAGGTTCTGGCGAGAGCAGGGGGCTGGGGTGTCCCACCGCGCGAGCGTGCCCCAGCCACTGCTGGGGTGACACAGTTACCACCGAAAGCCTTTAGTAATGCCTGCTCTCCACTGTTAATAGCAAGGAAGGAAATCTGTATTTTGCTATGATATTGGAGCGTAGGGATTGTGAACCTGTTGGAGGACACAGTTGCGGTGCTGCTCTCCGCTCCTAAATCATGTGGGGAAAGTTAATGTGTTGTCTGTGGGTCTTAAGGAGACCAGAATTAGAGTTCAGCCTCCCACAGAGCACAGTTTTCATTCCTGGGGTTCTCATATCTTTTGTTTACACTAGTTTTTACAAGTGCTATGATGGACCTGCTCTACCTGGGCTGCTAAGTTCAGTCTTTAAAAAAACGATCCTTAAAAATGTATAAATATAAGGAGCATAAGGAGCTTAAGCCATAGAGGGAAATTCAGTCTGTTCCCTTCGGAATGACAAATTAGAAATGTAAAACAGTCTGTCTTGACCTTAGAAGCGGAAAAGAAGCTTGCCAGGAGAGCTAATCAAAAATCGGCAAGTATCCTCTTCGTAATGCATTGGCTTAAAATGCATCAAGTTTACCTAAGCATGGCTTTGAAACTGCCTCTAAGAGATGGGAAGATGTTTGCGTAGCATATTACTTTAAATGGCTGTCTAGGTTACCTAGGGAAGTAAATCTGAGTTATTGTACTTCCCATGATGGCAAGTCCAACTGCCTTAATGCTATGCATGTCATTACTGGAAACTTGCCAGTTCAACATTGGGGAGTTTTACATATCATCTCCACAGGATATTTCAGTGTAAATACACTACATGAAATCTGACACACACATGCCTGCTTGCTAAAATGTGGTCAAAGGAAACAAGTTCACCGCATGTAGCTCGATTGAATTTCCTGTTAAAAGTATCACACTGGATTGCAAAAGGACCATGTCACTCCATTTATTGAGAAACTTTATTGATCCCAGAGAGAAATCCGTGCGCATATAGCAAAGAGTACATAGCGCACAGATGAGCATGCAAATAGTGCAAAACAAAGTGCAAAGACAGTACACACAGTGCAAACAGGTCAATTTGACGCAAACAAACGAAAAAGGACACAGTACACAAATAGAATATTCTGAAAAATGGAATATTACAAAACATTAAGGAAATAAATATTTAATAATAATGATAAGAAGAGGAATGAAATAACTTTGAAATAACAGTTTGTTACTGTTACAAAGATGGGCTGGTTCCTGACATGTTATGGCTGGGGGTGGGGAGTGGCACATTGGGAGGGGGTGCTGTACTGCCTGATCACAGCAGGTAGGGTGAATAGATACATTCGTCATTGATCTCAAGCCAGAAATGCTAGGATTCTTGGATATCCGTGGTATCACTACAGTAAACTAGTCATGCTAAAATTTACATGGTTTGATATTTGTTTCAGGACCAAATAGTTGCCTTGAACCATGGCATATTACATCTTATATCTTGAACAATTAAAATACACTTTGCAATTTACAATAAATCATAAATTCCAAAATGCTGATTACTCGTGTGGCTAATGATCTTGAGGAGATTTCTTCATCCATATGCACTGGTTTTAGCATAATGTTAATTGATTTCTAACTTGTTTCTAAATTGAGCTGCCCAACAACATAGTGTTACCTTAAAATGAAATAATATTTGCTGACCAGCATGAAATTGACTTTTCCAATGTGGTTGCCTTTCTGGATGATAATGTAAGGTATATGCAAAACCTATCCATGAGAGATTGAGTGGAATTCAAAACATTTGGATAATAATAATGCATTGGGCACATATCACTGCTTTTTGCTGATGAATTCTGGCACCGTTTGTAAACAATGCTGTGCTCAGATATAATAATTCAGAGAAATTCTGTAATAAAGTTTAAAGTGCTTCTTTCTTTTGTAAACAGTGTTGTCAGAGTTTTCCGGCCAATGTCACCAGTGAATTATTTAAAGATAGATGATAATGTTAACAAGTTTTGAACATCTAGAAATGAGATTTTCTGGACGTCTTAATTGGTATCAGGATGAGAAAATGGCACGTCTGTGCAAGAACCACATGTATCATATGTTTTGAGCGCCTGTGAAAAACATTTCTCCAATTAGATGACATCTGTAAAACGTCACCACAAAAGGCTAACAAACATTCAACCAGCTTGGTCTCTTTCCTCTTTCATCACCCTCTCGTTTGAAGACATGAGTAGTATTATACATTGGAACACGTGTAAACATGAACATTGGTGTTGAATAACTGAAATGAATTTTGACACCACAAATCTTTCAATTGCTCGCCCTAGTCAGGGTCACAGAAAGTCAAAAGAAACAAGAAAAGAGTCTATCCAGTGTTGCCAACGTAGCAACAAAGTCACTAGATCTGGTGACTTTTCAGACCCCTTATATTAAAAAAGTGACTAGTGACAAATCTAGACTTTTTGGACAAACCTTAGCTAACAACAGAAAGAAATGTGAATCAGAAAAGCTTTATTGGGAATTTGGCATTATATGAGAGCACAGAGAGTAGGAGAGAGGTAAACAGATGTAAAGCGCTGACACCATTTGACAATAGGCAGAAGGAAAATCCGATGCAATGATGTCACCAATATGCTAAATAGCGCATGGCATCATCTACTGACATTTAGCAACTTTTTAGCCAGCTTCAGCTACTTTCTATTGAAAATAGTTGGCGACTGACTCAGAGTACAAAGCTGTGGTACACCCTGGATGGGATGTCGTGAGATGCAGATATACACACGAATTATAGGCAACTCAGAGATGCTATTTGGCCTAAATGCTTTTCTTTGGACTATGGGAGGGAGACAGCATGACTACCTAGTAATCCATTATGAAATCTATTACAATTAGCTATTTAAATAACCCCCCCCCCCACAGAGAAGTGGTTATTAATTTCAACTGATAATATAACAAAGAGCAAAAAAATATTGAAGGTAAAATATAGTTCCATTTTGTTTTTGTGTGATGTTATTGTGAAAAGGGGGGATTCGTTTCCGAGACGACTTTATTGCTTTTTCCCAGGCAGGCTCACGTTTCTTTTCCTGTTTACATGTGCTGGAATTCTTTAAGGCTGGAAAAAGACAAATCTCTGTTTAGGCTGCATGCTATGGGCTCGGCTTAGCAGTGCGACGTGGTGAGGTGACTGACCGACTGCTCCCTGACAGCCTGGGAAACTAAAGGATTCCATCTGGAGCAGGGGCCAAAGGACAGTGCTCCACGACCTTTGACACATATTTGTCTTTTAGCAAACAACTTTGTACGCATTTAGCGAGTGTTAAACTGCAGAAGTGACCCAGAGCACTGTCAAGAAACAAGAGTCTTGAAAAACAGATGACAGATTAACTAATAGAAATATGTCAATATGAAAATTAGTGGCAAGAAATATAAAACTTTAATGCATGTATTAATGCTGTATTTTAAAAGTGAACATACTTTAAAAAAAAATCCTAAAGTTTAATGAATGTTAGGGGTAACCCAGAAGATGCCCATCACAATGTGAGACCTTGGCCAGTACTGAGGTTTGTGGGGGATGAGCCTCAGAATTTGCAGCTTTCAGCAGTGTGGAGGAGTTGCTCCTTGCATGTCTGTGGGGCTCCATTTGGCCTGGTTCCTGTTAGAATGAGTAAAGCCATCTGAAGGCATTTCAGTGCCTGCGATTTGCTGTTCAGTCCTGAGCTGTCAGTAAAAAAAAGGAAAAAATACAAATCTGTTAAAAATGGATAGAAAGGGTTGGTCTCTTCTACACCAAGAGAGCTAAATTCCAACATTTCTCCTCTGTTGCAGTGTCAAGCATAACAACTGGAGCAACAATCAACACATCAAGCGAAAGATATTTGTGATATAACTGTCAAAGTAGTGCTTTGAAAAACAAGTGTTTGCCCAAAAAAATACTTAAATCAAAATAAATTAAAAAAAAAATAGATACGAGTGAGAGGTTGGTGTCATTGAGCATCTTGTTTCAAAAGCACAGAGCTGTGGAATGAAGAGCTATCCATATTTTCTGTCTTTTTATCTTTTCCCTCCATTTTCTTCTTGTTTTAATGGGGGATGGGTGAGTGTATAAGAGGATTCAGGCGTGAATAGACTTTTGTTTTGTGCTTTCTTTCTCCTCCTAAGAGTGTCAATTGCTGGGTGCCCCCGGAGAGGGTAGTCCCCTTCAACAGGCCAGGGTCTGACTAGCTAGTTAGCATTCAGAAACCAAACGGAGAGTCACACTGCTGAAGCTACAAGAAAGTGGCTGCAATCTCTGTAGAGGTGGTGCTGACTTGCTCTTAAAACACATGATGCGCTGATCTAGCCATAATGACTTTGGCTATGTCTCCAGATTCTGCGTTTTCAAATTCTCTATCAGTTTCTGATTGGGCCTCAAATGTTTAACTGTCTACAAGTGATGGCTGTATTTTAGATATAGCCATTAAAATTAACAAATCACTAGCTAAGCCACAGTTTTAATATATCTCCTATCTTTATATGCTATTTCTAATATTTTGTCCACACAGCAGTTTCCTGCACAAATAGCAATGCAGGATATAGTTTCTGACATCCATTTTCTTTATATGGAGTGATTACATCACACGTACATTGTCTGAGTGTTTGTGACATTCTGCTGTAGGAGGTTAAGAATTCCAGACATTATGTTCATCACCAGTGTCAGTATCAGTAATGCTAACTATGTGAATAATTCAGCGGAAACTTAGCATGAACCCCAATGCTAAATAATAACATACTGTTTTAATCTATGTCTCAATTGAGTGAAGCAATCTATAGCTTTTGTCCAAGTCCTTTGTGACAGAGTCAAAACTTTAGGGGCATTGAAATTTCATTTCTTTATAACAGTTTGAATGGGCTCTATTGAAGTGCAGATTGACTGTGCGGCATGGATGAGCCTGTGCGTTGAGAAATAATACTTTGTCTTATTTTAATAGTTTGAAAAGTATTGCAGTATGGGCAAGGGTTCACAGAGAGCTGGAGAAATCTGAAGTAAATCTTTGACCATATCTAATTATAGTCAGATAAACACTGAGTAGGGTTAAATTAACGGGAGACAAGCCCGTCAGACCCATACATTGCTGTCATGATGTGTGTTCGTGTGTCTACTTCTTATACCTTATTAGCCTCTCTTCTACCATTCCAGGTCTGTAATATTAGTGCATATACTGATGTAGTAGTACATTTGATCATTTTACGATGAAATGTAGGTCTAGATGTCTGTGGTGTCCAATGTGTAGGATCTTGATGATTCCTGTGGATATCTAAGAGAGATGTTATTTCTTTCATCCATGGCTGTTCTGCTAGTTAGGAAGGCCTCCTAGCTGCACACTCACCTGCTTAATGCCCTTCATGAGGCCGCACCGACACATCAAATCACCTTGCACTAGAAGGGGGGGGGGGGTCATACTGCTGTCCAAAGATCTGAAGCTTAAGGATAGAATGCATTTCCTTCTACTCAAGCCACAGTGTGAGACACAGAACACCTGACAGCATTCTGTGCATTGTATCTTCATGGTGTTCAGCATTTCCTAGAAGTGCTGACCTGCACAGGGTGTGCTAATGGTGTGCCAGTAACAAATTAAACCAACACAGTCAATGAGAGCAGCAAGAACACCAGAGCACAGGCGAACTGTAGGACAGATTTCTCCTCGTGTTGAAAGGCCTGACCTCAGCACCTCACTGCAGGGTTTTATTACAGCAGACTAAAATAAAACCTTTTGGTCGTGGCCTCCTGTAAAACTTGGCAATGGCCAAGATGACATCGCCTTTATTTCAGTAGGTTTGTATCAGCCTCTGTCATTGACATGTTTTGGATTTTTATGTGTCGTGTTAGTGTAGAGGATATTGCTTTGGTAATGTCAGAACTAAGGGAAAATATGGCATTAAGAAATTTGTGTAAAGGGGAAAAGGGTAATAATTAGCTAATCAACCTTTAGGACTAGGACTAGCTATGTTAGTGTCACACAGTAATACAACCGCAATGGTTTCTTCAGTGCCTCAGTGCGTAGCATCATTGCTTCACACCTCCTTGATTGGTGGTTCAGATTCTGCATCCTGTGTGTGTGTGGATTAGGTTTGTATTACATTATGGCGACCAAATGTCCCCCACAATGTGATAAAAACCTGTTATTTTGAGATTGTGGGGACCATTTTTTAGGTCTCCACATAGATCTGTAAATGCAATGAAAAAACTAAAAAATGCCTAAAGTCTCATATTTATTTCGGTTACCTATGGTTATGATTAGGGCAGGGTAGGGGTTAAGGTCGTCATGTTGGGATTAAAGTTTTCCCCATAGAAATGAATGGAGAGTCCCCACAAAGATATAATTACAAACCTGTGTGTGTGTGCGTGTGTGTGTGTTACATTGTGGAGATGAAAATGTCCCCATAATGTGATAAAGATCTGTTATGTTTATCTTGATGGGCACATTTTTCCAGTTCCCACAAGGGGAAACTCATTTTTTTTTAAAAAATCTGTGAATGCACTCAATAAACTGAAATAGCCAAAACTCTGTTATTTATTTTTTTATGGTTAAGGTTAGGGCTGGGTAGGGGTAAAGTGATTAAAATTGGGATCAGGGTTATGCCCATTGAAATCAACGGAGACTCCTCACAAAGCGATTGATACCTAATGTCAATTTGTGTGTGTGTGTGTGTGTGTGTGTGTGTTTGCGTGTTCCACAAGTGTCATGTGGGGAATCCTCATGTAGTCCAAAGATATGCAGTTAAGCTCATTGATGTCTCTAAAATCCTCATAGACAAAGAGTATGTGTTATTGTATTTGCCCTATTATAATAATATAAAAAAAACTTTATTTTCTGTTTACACAAGTACATTTCAGTTCTTCTCTTCACTTACGCCATCTTGCAATCCATAGCTTGGGGGTCACAGCACAAGGTCAGTTAACATGCAGCCCTCCCGGAGATAGGGGTTAAGGGCCCACAGACATGTAACAGTTCTGCCAAGGCTGGGGCTCATACCAGTGGCTGTCTAATCACAGGCCCAGCAGCTTAGCCCGCTGAGCCATTCCCTGGGCTGGCTGCCTGAAGGATGTACACCAGCCTTGTGTCCTATGCTCCTGGTCCCCTGTGACCTTGACCAAGATGAGCGTATAGAAAATATGCAGCTGGATGGATGGGCAACATTAATTTGAAATCCACTAAAATAGGACTAAATTTGAAATGAAGAATAGAAATAGGTACATTCAGGTTTGCGTTACCAAAGCTCATCTGACACCATTTGGGCATTAAAAATATGCTTGATAATTGTACAAGATTTTCTTGGTTGTACTTTATTGACCATACCAATGGGGGAGTTACATTAAACTTAAAACTTGGTGTGATTTATAAATGGAGCTTGTATCAAATGCATGATGGGTTTTTGAGTGAGTAGTCTGCATGATGTCCTCATATGATTCTTCCAGACCATTGCAGGAATGGCAATTTTTCAGGCATTTCTGGAAGAATCCCTCTGTCCCCATTAGATGTAATGGTCTCCTAACCAATCCATGCAAGTAAGTGGGCTGAAAATCAAAACTTTATGGTAAGGAGATGCACATTATTGGTCACATTAAAATGTCTGACTGTAAATTAGAAAGATTGGAAATTAAGATATCTGAAGATTCAAAACTAATCTTCCTGAATAGTTCAGTATATGTGGTGTTTCAGATTATACAAATTCAAAGCAATATGGCACTACTTGAAAAGTGGAGTAAACAATTAAGCTAACCCAACCTGGGAACACAGACATGGTAGTTTCTTCTGAATGCTTCAAGCCATGAATTTATATACATAAATAAAGCACCAAGCATGAACTAATCCAGAAAATGCAAGATTAGGAAATAAAAGCATTTCAAGACATCCCTTAATTATACAGCTTGCAGAAAATTGATTGGCAAGGCATATAACTGTAATACTTAGAACTAAATAGAGCAAACCAGTATGAAAATATCAAATATAAGCATAAATAGCTAGGTGGGGTTGCGTTGAGTACTGTTAATAAGGGATTTTATGGGGATTTATGGGTGTTCCTACCTTAAATAAGTAGTATCACAAGTATTCTCTCATATACAGTGAGAAGAAATTTTTAAAATAGGAATTCTAATGCCACAAAATGGGCACCAGAAATTTGTATCTCAGATATGAGGCTGTTTTGAAGATAGCCAATAAATATACTAATAAAAAGGTGAACAAAATGCCAGCATACCCATTCCATCCTGTGCTGCAGTCTGTATCTGTGTTTTTAGTAGAAAGGCTGCATTATTTTCCTTTAAAAATTGAAAGTTTTTCCTCCAATCATTCTGTTGTTGTTTCTAGTAGATTCATCTAGATTATGTGAATTCGGTGGTGATATTTTTGCAGGGTTCAGAAGCTTGTAGATTTTTAATTATGTATAATATTCTTTTGCCCTGTTTTATAGAAACCCTACACTGGATTCATTCAAGTCATCTACTTGAAAGTTTGAAAACCTCCAGTGACAGGAATATTAATGTGCCAACACTGTCATATCTGTTTCAGCTCATACATATTCAATGTCCCTCTGCTCTCCAAGATTTATGTCAGACTTTGCAGAAGTGTAGTTTTCAACCATTTTAGATAATAGCATGCTAAATTGATGTTATCAGGAGCTTTGGCTGTTCAGATGAGCTGAAGAACCAGGAGTTCTAGTACCTTTGTCTGCTTGCAGTAGTCACTGGATATGCTTGCAGTTCATTTTAAATGTAGAGATACTTTGCTTGGGAAGAGTAGCATACTTTTGGATAAGATTATGATAGGTTCTGGGGATTACCTTTTAATTAGGGATGGTTGGGATGTGCTCAGTCTGGTGTAGCTAGTTGCTAATGAAGTTTAAACAGACACACTCCATATTATTACAGCTAATCAGCGGGACCCTAAGCCCAATGGTCTTTGATCTGCCTGTTGCATCGTAATCTCTCCGGCAGATACCGTCTCCTGTTCTCCCTGACTTCTTTTTTAAAGTTGCTACAAGAGGCTGGAGGTCCCACATTAACCATTGTTAATTGAGATGGGGTGTGTTTGTGTATGCAAGTGTGTGTGTGTCCATGCGTAAGAGAGAGAAAGGAGCTTTGAAAGGTTGATTGGTCTGTCCATGACCTTAGAAGCCATTCTGTCCTATGAAACCTTTCACTTTCATAGACTGATCCTGCCATTGCTACAAAGCAGAAAGTGGACAGTTTGGCCAGGAAAGTAGAGGCATGTGCAAACGTCATGATTTATGTTCAGTGTCTGTTTAAACATCATAACAGCATATACCACTGACAAAAATGGCTTTTACAACCTTAATAACTTTTACAATGTTTTTTTTTTATAAATGAAAATGGACTCACCATTTTTCTGCAACAATAAAACTTTTGTAGTGTCTCTTCCAGCTTTAACAAACTAGGTAGGCAGACAAAGCCAAAACTCTACTTCTACTTTTGTATGAAATGCTCTGGTATATATTGAATTGCATAGTATAGCCACTGCAAAAATGCATTGCCCATGCAAAGAATGATTTCTGCTTCTAAAATAAATGGCGACGTGCTCTATGATAAGCTGATTCTGTTAGCTTGGCCTTGTTTCTTACATGGGAATTTTAAAAATGTGTCTGATGTCCTTCCTGTTCACAAGCCACATACTGACTAACTACAATAGAATATATTGAAACTCATTCTAACTTGTTTGGCTGTTTTAAAAATGGAAATTATTTATATTTATGTTTTCCTAAAAGGATAATATTTCAACATTGGAGGTGCCATGTGCATATTTACTTTAAGGTACTTATAACTATTAATAAATTGATACTAATCATTTGATAATATATTAATAGATTCATTCAGAAACAGTTTAGAAATGTATTACAATCACATTTTGCCCCTGGGATTTACAAGTCTTGTATATCACTTGCAAATGTAAACCAATGGATTAGTAAGCATACTCAGAAATATGTTATAGTTCAGCATTTTCAAGCTCTTTAGTAAATACTTTGTGTGACAGGAGTTAGCTATATTTGTAACACATTTCTAAATTCGATTGTAAGTGAATCTTTTTATTTAATAAACTACCTTTATTTACTGTACTATCAAATGAAAACAGTTTATTAATAGTTAAGTAGCAAACCCTGTGTTACCAAATGTTGCTTTTTAAGCATGAAACTAAATTCGTGACTCTAAGCTACCATTTCAAATCTCAAATTATGCATTGTTGCATTTCACAAATCATGACTTACATTGATATTACTTGACATGAAAAATCTGAGATATATTTTGTTGTAGGGGTCGTCTAATAAATATCATTTAGCAAACATTTTGATTTCCTCCAGTTTTTCTAGCTTCCTTTGTACATCAAACGGCTGTCTCAGTACAGTCCACAATGTAGAGAAACAACAGTAGGAGAACTTCTGGCAAACTCCAAACTGAAAAGTTTAGCCTAGACGCTAGTAGAGGTCCGTGGCCTGCGTAAGAGGCTACCATGCAGCCCCGAACTGAGAACTTGGGATCGCTGTGACGTTTTAATGCTGCTGCCAGTTTAACCCTTAGCCTCTTTTGTAAAGCTCCTGTCATGTCTAAGTGGTGACTCAAGTAACAACTGTCGACACGGCAGCTCCCAGGTTGTGTTCTGCTTCTCCTGACAGCATGGACAAAGCCTTTCCTGCCATTTATGGCTCGTTTGCTGTCGTGCAGATTGCCAGCAGTGCTGTCGGCTCTTGTGAGGAAAAGAGGAGCTAAACGTGCAGATAGTGTTCTCCCTACTCACTTTTTTGGGATTACCACAGTGACAGGCCACAGGCCTGCATCCCGGCACAGAGTGTTCCCAAAATTTCCAAAAACACAGGACGATAACACAGACACACACAGCAAATACACAAGAAAGCCCATGCTTGAGACTCACAATATCTGTAATGCCTTTAACATCTGAATATTTGTATGTCCTATGGGAGGTAAATCACAGCTGAAGTCATGACCTACTAACATCTGTAAATGACAGGTCACCCTGCCCACATGTTCTCCAGCCAAGGGAATGAAAGCTTTAACAAGTCCCTTTTCTTCTTTCATCGGTCCCATCATACTTTACAACTGGAGCATCTGGACAAAAATATCCATATACAGTGGTGTCTGTGGTTCACGAACACAATCCGTTCCAGGAAAGAGGTCGTGAACCAATTTGTACGTGAACCAAGGCAATTTTTCCCATAAGAAACCATTGAAATTCGATTAATTCGTTCACAAGCCTAACAAATAATAATTTTTGTTAATTAATTTCTTGGTTTTTATAGTAAAAACTTTAAAGAAAAACACAATGTACTGTGGCAACGGGCGGACCAAAGCATTGCGGGAGCAGAGAGAGACATGGAGACTTGTTTGCCAGGGAAATCACACTCTTTATTAACAGTCTTTAAAGGCCTTCTACTGTTGTTGTTGTTAATGTTAATGTTAATGGTTGCATTTCCCTATTGTCGCGAGTGTGTTTGCCCGTGTCTTATGTGTACCCAGTCGAATCCCCTTGTGTATTTAGCGTGTGTAAATCTTCCAGCATATATGGTTCGTGGTTGAAATTAATATTTTCTAAAATGTCTTGGCCTGACTCTTTTCAGTTGTGTTTGAATATATGTGGTACTCTACCACTGCAGAACATTGGTGGGCTTTGCTTCTAATTTACCGTAAAAGACTAGCACAACAATGATCAAAACCAGGTGTAACAGTGCAATTATTGTTGTGGCATATTTTGAAAACCTCCCCGACAGTTTGGATAATCGTGGCTTGTTGTTATCTAGCACAGTAGTTCTATGGTAGCCCTGCTGCCTCGCACCTGGGGAGCAGGGGAATCTAATCCAGCCTGTACTGTAAATGGGGGTGCATCAGTTGGCACGCTTTCCCTCTGTTGTTTGGATTTCCTGCCTCCGTCCAAAGACTTTCAGCTAGACTAATTGACAACACTAAAGTGCCTGTTTTGTTTGTGTATGTGCCCTGTGATGTCATCCCTTCCGGGGTCTTCAGCCTGCTGTCTTACGCTCTTTTGCAGTACCATGTCCAGGATAAGCCATGTAGTGGTTGGTGGAAAAGAACAAAAACCTTTGTTTCATAAATTCATTGCATTTGAACATGCGTATCTCCTGTTTACCATTTACAAAATTTAGAGATAATATGATATATTACAGTGACCCCAGAAACAAGTGGAATACCAAAAAAAAGTCATGATCATAATGGTTGCTAAGCTATCATGAGCTGCTACAGTAGAACATATTTATTAAACCTATAAGCATGGGAATCTCTGTTGGAGGGATGGAGCATAATATTTACTCAGGAAGTTCCATCACAGTAATGTTTTGTAGTTAAAGGTGGAAAATGCTCTCCGGTGCTGCTTTAGAATCTATGAGAGCCAAAGCCTACACTTTACTTCCTTTTTACACTCATCGAGTGATGCTTCTCTCTCAGTTGAAAGTGATCACTCAGAAAGGCCTTGTATTTGCTAGCATTTACTTTGGCCTTTAAGGGATGCCATAAACCTACACCATATAGTGAAATGCACCTCATAACAGCATAATAGCCATTTCATGGCCCATCAACATAAGAAGCAGGGAAATGTATAGACTATTGTTGGTGTGTGCCAAACATTCCATGCTCACAGTATGGTGAGGGAAAGCTCAGCTGAACATATACATTATTTTCACTGTCTGACTATCCTCCAACCCCCCTCCCCCATCTGTGCTCATTCTACCTCTTTACTTTACTCGCACAAGTGCTTTTTTTTATGTTCTGCAACCTGACCGTACTACACCTTCCTGTGGAGATCTATGTTTACAATGTGAATGTCATCTTGCATCTTAGAAATTTACGGTTAGCTGCTTGAAAATACATTGTCTTGTTCCTCAGACCTATGCATGGATATCGGAACATTTCTCCTACCTGCCAACATCTATTTATTTCTTTCTCAAATGTCGTGGGCAGTGGTGACCAAATGGTTAGGGAAGTGCACTTGTAATTGAAAGATTACTGATTTGAATCCCCGACCAGCAAGGCACCACTGAGGTACCCTGAGCAAGGTACTGCTCCCTGGGTGCTGAATTAGCTGCCCTCTGTTATGTCATATATGGGTTAAATGCAGAGGACACATTTTCTTGTTGTGCTGTGGTGTATCAACAATGACCACTGATCTTCAAATTCTAAATCCAGATTTGCACATCACTCTCAGAATCACAGACTACCAAGATTTGTTCTTTTAGCCATAGTTACCAATTTAATGGGCAGCTATTCTTGCCTGTCATTACTGTTGTGTTATTGTTACTGTTGTTGTTCAGAGGAGAATGGTGGCTAATCTGTGTTTATATAGTCAGCTTATGCTCCCTCAGTTTCTATAGATTACCTCTGGGTTTGGTAGTTCAAACATCTGTCAAACTATCTGGAATCTCTAAGTTGACCAAAGTGTATGAAAGTGTGTGCCTTGCGATGGACTGGCATCCTGTCCAGTATGTATGTATGCCTTGTTCCCACAGCTGGCTGGGATAGTATCCACCCCATATCACATGATTCTGACCAGGATAAGTGATTGGAATGTGAACCTATGACAATGAAATTAAGTCTCCCTTGCCTCGTTCCCTGTGCCTCCCAGGATAGGCTGCCATCTCACTGCAACCTTATATTGAATAAGTGCCATGAAAATTTTAAGGGTAGATGGCTGCTGTAGACAGTGGTGGCTCTGAGGCTCAGGATCTGTACCAGCAATTAGACGGTTGCTGGATCAAATCCCACGAATGCCCGGAACGATCCTTCTCCTTTGGGCACTTGAGCAAGGCCCTTAACCTCTAATTGCTTCATCCTGGGTACGATTTTAAACTATATCCAGCCCTGTAAGGAGGTCCTCCAACTTACAGGGAAAATTTGGGGGTTGGTGGAAAGATTGCCACTCCAGCCACTGGAAAAACTGACACTGGTTCATTTGACTGGTGTGCTGCTGAGGTATCACCCACCACATGGCTGCTCTCAGGTTCTCATCCCTGAGGTGGTTTGTTGTGTGGTAGGTGTGGCAACGCGCTATAACGCTCCTTGCTTCCTCCTCCGTGGATGGTGTATATATGGTACATGGGTGGATGGTATCTACATAACATGCATACAGGTATGTGCTATACATAAATAGGAAATTCTCTGAGATACATTCAGTCGGACTCCACTTGCAGGAATGTTATGGAATATTCTACCATCCAACACTGAGTGGGCCTTACAGGCATGTGAGGGAAATATATGCAGAGCAATTGAGAAATAAAAAAAAATAAATAACATTTTAGAAATGAACAGAGACTCCAGGAAATTTGTTTATGTGTTGGGATTGTGAATGCACCCTTTTTACCCCCCAGTAGATGTTGTTAAACTGTTTGTGAAAGGACTTGATTTACATTAATAACAATAAAGTTTTACTAGTCACATTAATAGGTTAGAACACAATCCGTTTATGATACAGATGCAGCACTATGCACATGATAATAAAATCTACACTGGTAATGGACTGTTGGATGAAGCAGACTACAGTGTGCTCATTACTTTGGTTTTCGTGAGATGTTCGATGGTAAAATGATTCTTGTACGATAATCCTCTTACCTATGGATTTTTACTGTACTTATAGCACTCTTGCACCTGTTCAAATGCCTGTGCTTAAAGTGGTATAAACGCAGCTCATGCGGTGTGTCGTGTTCCGCATCTCATCAGCTGCAGAGTGGGGAGGAGAGTAAAGACTTGCGCGCTGCGTGCTCCCGCTGTTTAAGGGTGGTCAGGCCATAGAGGAGTTGCTGTTTCAGGTGTTTCCATAACCAAAACCTCCTATTGGTCACGACATGACACGCAGCCAGGGTTTAACACTCTCACGCGTGCACATTTAAGGATTGTAACAAGGTCAAAGCAGTATCTCTGTCATTCCTACGAATTCTAATTTATGGTCTCTGATAGTTTAATGCCTGTTGATAAATACAGCCTCCCGCTGCAGAGCTTGTGCTCATTCATAATCAAAATACTGAAGATGCTTGTTGGCGAAGGCCATTTGTCAAATTGAAAAAGAATGTGGATACAGGCTTTTTTTTCTAATTGACTTTTTCAATATGTTGCATATGCAGCTTTTTCAATAGCCCCCATCAAGCCCATTATGTGGTATAATAGACTAAAATACTATATTGGTCATAAAAAAAACAAGAAATAGCTGCTGTGCTCTTGAGTATTTGAGGCATTTGTTTTTCATTTTTATTTCATTTAGTTTATTTATTTATTATTTATTTATTTACTTACTTATTTTATTTTTAATTTTTATGGAAAATAATATGAAATATTGCTGCATGGTCTGCAGAAGTGTAAGCCATACTGTATAAATTAATAGATTAATTTGTATCAGATACAATGTGACATTAACAGGCTTTGATGATACAAAGAGGATGTATTTATTTTAGCCATAGATCATGCACCGTGTGTGGTTAAGTGTATGATGGTTTCACTGCCATTCCGATTCCACTCCTTTGTTGTTTGTGACTGTACAGACCTGTCAGTACAGTGCAGGTAGGGGTTAAAGACACAATGCAAGACAGGTAAAATCGTATGCTGTTCAATTCCCCTGTGGCACTCCAGAAGGATTCTACAAAAGCTCCCCAAAGGTTTCAGCATACGTTTCCAAAATAGCACATCTATTATAGGTTGAATCCTACCTTGAAGAATCTTTTAGCACACAGGGTTGTGATGCATTGCCAAAAGGGGTGGTTAGGCACCATAATAGGTCTTTCATATCTGTAAAATCTCAACGTCGGTAACCCAAGGGTCTGGTGATTTTTGCAGAGTTGCTGTGTTTAAAAGCATTGCTTCAACAGTCAGCTGGTGAGATAAGTCACTTTGGGTTAGATTGTTGTTTTCCTTGCTTGGTTCAAAAGCTTTGTTGCTAGAATTCGGCAAGAACATCTGAAATCTGTGTGTGAGAATTTGAGGGGTCATTTTAAGCATTTCACTTTTAAAAAGGATTAGATCTCGTTAGGTTTTGAGGGATTATTTGTGTACATTATTATTAAGTATTACAAGTCCCTAGAAAGAAGTATATCATTTTTGTGTATATAGTAGTCCTGCATAGAGCAGTCAAGAAATTGTTACTTTAGTGCATTGCCCATCCTTTTTAAAATGTCCTTAACGATGAAAAGAGTTTTTTTTTATAACCCTGACCTATGCAGCTTCAAGTCCTAAAACAGCTGAGCTGTCAGCAGCCCGTTTTAGCGACCTCGCTTCGTTTATGTTTACTTTAGGAGCAGCATTCACCTTCCGGCTTTTAAAAGCATTTCTGTAAAATATCGGCAAAAGTAGAAATGAAGAACAGAAGTTGAAGCATTAAACAATTCTGTGTTTGTATTCCTCCATTGATAAAAATGTAGGAGGGAGAATTTTGGCACAGTATCATATCGATGTTTTGTCTATGAGTTAATTGCCGTAACTCATAAGACTTGCACATCGGCAGAGCAGTGGCTTAGCGGGCAGCACCTCCAGGATGTGGGTTTGCACGTTTGCCCAAGTTTGACTGGGTTCCTTCCCAAAATCCAAAAAGAAGTGGTCAGGTGAATCGATTTACCAGTCAAATGTGCTGGTGCTTTCGAGCTCTTGTACCGTGCTATGGACTGACACCTTACCTTGTGCCCTATGTCTCTTGGGATAAGCTCCATACTCAGGGGATCTAGATGGACATGCATTCTCTCATAGCAATGCAATGCAGATATAGTTTTGTTGTATTATTGCATTTTTTTGTACAATTTATGACTAGGATCAAACACTATTTTTTATAATCTGATGTCACTGTTACTTAAGAATAATGTTTAATTTTCATTATATAAAGCTTGAAAAATTCATTGTGAGTCATATCCTGAATTTGATTTATTTTACTGATGTGTTGTTTTCACAGATTGAGTTATTTTCATGGTTTGATTATTCTCTGATTGTGGTCCTTGAGATTCAATTTCCAAAACATTAGGAGAAAATTACTCTTGACTTACACTGTGACTTCCCACAAACTCCCACAATGTATATACTTTGTAAGGACCATCTCTGTACCTTTACATTGCACTGAGATTTAAGGAAGACAGAATAGAGACAATGTTTGTAAAATGAATACAAAAAAATATGGTGACAAATGTCTATGTTTTTTGTTATTACTATTTCTTTCTCAATGAATGTTTTTCGCAAACACTTACCAATGGAATTACACCATCAATAATCACTATCTATAAAGACATGTATTTGGCCAAGCCAGACTAATGATTTATCTTCCCTGAATGGGACTGATCTCTATCAGGTTGATGAATGCACTAACCAATCATGTTCCAGTACGTGCATACACCAATAAGTGATGATAAACGGCCTACGTCTCGGTTATTTATGTTGCTGAGCTGGCAGAAGGCACAGCCAGTCTTCTGGCCGTAGGTGCTCCTTCACACGACCATGGATACTTCAGAGCCTACGTTCCCATCATCTAGGATGCTCTCCCTAACCTCTCTAACCATCATCTCGAGTGATATGCCCCAAGCTACCAACTGTTTCTCTCCCCTTGACCTGTCATAGCTGTTGGGCAAACAAGATGTTTGCAGCTGCTCTTGTTCCTGTCTCATCTGGGGGTGAGGTCCTGGGTCTGTGACATGAGTTTGAAGGTGAAGCTTTGATGAGTATGCATTTGCAATGGGGAAAAGCCCCATGGAGGCTGAGACTTGTACATTCCTGGCATGGAAAGGCGTGTGGTCCAGGAATGGAGGGGCACAGATGGGCAACAGTAACACTGGGGGGCATCTATAGAGCTAAAAACTTCTTTTTAGTATATAGTAGTATACTATAGTATACTAGTGTGCTGTATTTTTTAATGATACAGTAATACCTGGAATGTTGTCTATGTGATTATCCAGAAAAGTACAGTAATTGTAAATGAATTCTGCTAACAAATTCTTTTCAGTCACTTGTTAATAAGCCTGCAGCACAATGGTCAGGACTCTTCTTTTGCTGTATTCTGAGGTTTCCTTCTCAGCTATTAAGCAGCCTAATGAAGTCCTCCATACCTAAGGCACTCAGTGTTCTGTGTGTTTTTTTTCTTTCCCCACAGAAGTGATGAGAGTCTCCGTAATCATGCAGAAGTTGCTTAATGTAAGATTTCATTAACTGGTTTAAAATAAAAAGATATATTATGCTATAACATCCAATGGGATACCACATATAAGATGAAAAGCAGGTAACTACTCCAGGTATTCAGTTCACAAGGCAGCGCATAGAAACTTTCTAAATGTGTTTTTTATTCCTCCAACAAAGTAGTAAATAGATAAAGTGAAAAGATTTTGCAGTTAAACACAAGTTAACCCATAATAACTCTCACTGGAGAGCTTTCATCAAACAGCTAGTTAGTTATTTGTTAGTGTACTTACTTTATCAGCAGCACCCATATCTACAGAGCCACTGAAACCTGCACACATGAAAATATCAAGATTTACATATGTTTATGAAAATTTGGGAATTGCTAAAGTTATAGTTGTGACACGTGTGCATTTGGAAAAACTGTGTTCTGTGTTCTCTAATCAGCATCCCTCAAAGCCAATCAAAATGGGAGGGCACCCAGTAAGCCAATCAGTTTTTACATGGGGTGGGTACCATACCTTGCCCCCATCCTTTCATTGGCCCTCCATCTGGTCTTGATGTGAATCTGGTAGTACTGGTTATTTTGTTGTTGTTGTGTACATGTCTTCGCTTTGTCATGTAGTTTATTTTCTTCGGTAACAAGAAACATCCTCTTGCACTTGTACAACTTGATAGTGTTGACCTTGATGTTTGACTGTGTTCATCTCAAATATATAATGTTTTTTTTATTTGCTAGAAGAGGCAAAGCTTATGCTACTGCCAAAACACAGAGGTCAGTAGATGTATAGTTGATTATTTGTAAATATACTGCCAGTGTAATCATGTGCATTTATATGAGGAAGAAGAAAATGGTATGCATGTTTTAATGAGCACTACATTTGAAGGTACCAGGTCTGGGAAGAGTATTTCCTGAGAATTCTGATATTTCTGGACTGATTTTGACCACATGGTTAAACCCACAGCAGCCATGTCCGATGGACACGGCACTTAACTTAAATGACAGTTATAGGTCTCTGTTGTCCAGAAAAAAACTGTAAAGCTGTTTCCTAGTGTCTCTTTCCTTTGTCTGAGTGTATTCACAAACATTTCATATTAGCTGTACATACTCAACCGACATACTTTACCTAATTAGAGTGTTCTCTGTAGGCCAAACAGATTTTTATTATTTATTATTTTTATTATTATTTCTTTGGTGAAACAAAATAGTGTTTGGGCTTTGCTGGGTAATTCACAATATTTAATAGTGTCGACCAAACCCAAAGACGGTTCATACAGTATTTTCAGACGTCACTCATTCTAAAGATCCTGTTTTGTGCAGGGCTCTGTCTGCAGCCCAACTGGTCAAACCATTAGTCCACATATAATGGAAAGTGTTACATCCACACATTTGATGTAATTGTCAATTTCATAAATGTCTGAATATGTTACTTTCAAGGCCATGTGAAAAAGTACGACAGTATGGAAAGTGATCATCTAACTGCCAGTGGTGTTTTAAAAGGCCCAGTGCCCTACAGGCTCATAGAGACACTTGTTAAGCAGTTAAATTAAATGTTATTGTAATTTATATAGTTCTTAAAGAGGTCTGTAAACTCTAATGAGAGATTGTGATAGAATATACTGTTTGTTTTGATGAACACTATATGTTTAAAACCCATGACTGAAGATTGCGTCTATAATTTAGAATAAAAGGAGGCTGTAAAAAAGGAGATAAATGCAGACTTTATTTAAAGCTCAACAGACTTGGTGTCCTCCACATGAATGATATGGAGTCTGGCAATTGAGGTTATGTTGCATGTGGATCTATTTGCACAGAGAAACAAAGAATTACAGAAACAAGAAGAGTTATGGCCCAGACTTGTACAGACTTGTATCCTGAACCAGTGTCCATTCACCCACCCATCCGGCTGTCTTACTAACTCTTTCCCTGTATTACCTTATGGACACTAAAATTCACGAATCTGCTGGTTAAGTTGAAATGTCCAATCTGCTAGGCAACAACCATGAAATCCTGATTGCACACAGCATCAGTTGGAGAGAAACACAATGCAAAATCATGCTAAGGTGAATAGCAATTTGGAGTTTCAAGATAGCTGTGAAAGTGTCGCCCTGTGATGGGATGGCGGCCCATCCTGGGTTAATTCCTGCCTTGGGCCCATAACTTCTAGGATAGGCTCCAGATCCCTACAACCCTGTATAAGAGAAGCAGGCATGGATGGATGGATGGATGGATAGATGGATGGATGGATGGATGGATTGACGGAAGGTGGGATGGATGGGAAAATAATTATTCTCTAATTCTCCCTTTTTTAGATGTAAAAGCATGGAACTTCATGCTGGATAATGAAGTACAATATCCTGTGTCATGCCTCCTTACTGATATATATGCTGTCTGAATTCTACTATTGAAAAATCTGGTTCTATATAAATTCATGTGTTTATAGTCTTTAGCCAGCTCTATTACAATATAATAGCAGCGCTTTACTTTTCCACTCTCATTAGTATTAAGAATTTTTAAAATGTTTTAATCGTACCTTGACCCCGCCTAGGAAAAAATGAAAAATTCACTCTGAATTTCTCCTTGAATTTAAGTAAACATTTCCCATGTATCTTAAAGAAGAAATCCCACTGGTAGATAGAAACAAGTTTGCAAGGTCACATGTGGTTCCCTACTCCAGTTCCAGAAAGGGCGCTGCTGACGTGTCCCTGAGTGGAACCTAAAATAACAGCAGTAAAAAATCCTGCTCTCTTAATGTGTAAAATGGTGAGCTGCTTTAGCTAGTCTCAGTTGTGCAATTAAATAAGAGGTTCCGCAGGGTACTGTACCTGGCTAGGTTCTTGTCATCTCTTTACTTTTTTTTAATTATTTGAAAAATTACCTTTGACATTGCTCCTCCAAAAGGTAACAAAAAGGTAGTAGGTAAAAATTCACTCGAGATCAAAGCAGAAAGAATTTTACTGATAAAGCCTTAAGCTAAAGACAGGTATTTCACATTGGTAAACATTGTGAAAAATAACGCAAATGTTTTGTACCAAAAAAGAAATTGAATTCTTACTGCAACTAAGAAGGCAGAGCATTTTGGAGGCAATAGTAATGAGTTTACAGTTTTTTCTACAGACTAAATTATCTTATCATGGGGCAACCAAAAACAACAACCAAAATGTATTGGCATTAGATAGATAGATAGATAGATAGATAGATAGATAGATAGAATCCATATTCTATAGCCATTTATCAGGTACAGGATGGATGCATAGAGAACAAGGTAGAAGACATAACAGGGGGCACCTTGGACAGGATAACAGTTTATCACATGTCACACATATTCACAAATGACATTACAAAGACATCAAGAACCTAATACCAAGCTCTTTACTGTGTGATTCTGGACAACAGAAGAAAACCAGCATACCAAGAGGTAATAATAAAAATAACAATAATAATAATTCCCAGTTAAACTTCTACATATTTAGAAGTCTGATGTAAGTTATACTGAGTCATTGAGATTACTGATTTCTATTGTAGTTAAGCTCTTAATTAAAAACCTTTTTGCTTTGATTAAGTGGTTGATTAAAAAGATTGCACAGTCATAAATTGCAAAGCTGAATAAATCATACAATGCAAATCATGTTAAACCTGTCTTGTTAGTTGAATACTCTATTGTGTTGAGGTAAGGTATAATAATAATAATGGTGAAATGATATTTAAAGGTGTTTCAGCAATATTACTTGTCCTATTATAAAGCAGGGAAAATTATTGTCTAATCAATGCTTACATAGTTTGCAGCCCTTGAACAATGAAGGTGGTTATAAATAATTGATTCATGTAAATTGTGTTGCTATTTTAATACATACGAGATTCATCTGGTTTGTTTAAATTTCACAAAGAATAAAATCAAAGTAACAGTATTAATTAATTAAGCGCTCTGCTGGAAGAAACACCAGTATACCCTGAGGACTCCAAGAGGATTTTGGCACATCTGGTTTAGATCATTTTACAAAACTATATTATTTATATAATACAATGTTTGTGTTTTTCCTGTTTTTTTACCACTCTTCTGTACCATACAGTGTTTCTGCCATTATAATTTGTAAACCTGAGTCATGTTCCAGAAATACATATAATTCCAAAACAAATACCTCAGTCACTCAATGGGTCATATTAATATTTTAAACAAGGCTTATGGTAAACCTTCCTGGACTGGTGTCAAGACAGTGATAAGAAGGCTTGTATGAGGAGTTGACTGGACTTGCTTTTGGTTCCTTCTGAGACAATCTGTCAAGAACTTGCTCTCTACAAATTCTGTTTGATATTTTCACAATAGCACCTTTGGGTTGCAGCACTGAGTTTTGTTTCTAATGTAATTTCACTGCATCTGATCATTTGTTTACACAACTTTATAGCTAATGAAATGTTACTATGACACGATGTGATGCCGGCTTGTTTAACATAAACCCTCTGGTGCTTTCGCAAAGTTATGTGTTGTCCGCCATTGTGTTTTGTTGAGTATTCATCCAGTTTTAAATTCTGAGTGGGAACAAACTTTTAAAGGGTTAATCATGTCCAATTACAAAAAGCTACATGTTTTTATAGTTATCACTTTGTGTGGGATCCTAGTTTGTGTTGATACAATCATTTTAATGCCTGTCCAATAACTCACAACTTGCTCATTTTCATTGGCATTCACCATTACCATTGTAAATACCCCATTAAAAATTTAAGGAATGTGTAAAATGTATGCATTTTTCATTGATTTTCTCACACATATTTCTTAATGGGAATTAGAAAACCAAAACTGAAGGGTGAAAGATAAGTGTGGCATAAAGTGACAAAATGGGAGAAATTAGTGGGTCTCCTGATAATGTGATTTTCGTGCTGAGCTAAAGGTTGATTAGGACTGTCGCACATGGTGGCCTGCTATCACATGCCATGGCCGACGTGTGCGGCAATGTGTCAGCTGGCAGCCCCAAATTAATTTGGGATTGTCTGAATTTTACTACAGCCAAGTCTGACAGGGGCGGATTCGATGTAGAAAGGGAATCCGGAGGTTTCACGGCGAGAAGTCCAGGGTCTCATTGCTTATATTAATGGAAACAGCCCTTGACAATTTGCTTGGCTGGGGAATGAGGTGCCATTTGATAAGGCGGGGGCAGATTCCATGTGTAGTTGTGAAAAGAAAATTTCATGACACGGTTACTGGGACATAGGTTGTGTTGTTAGAGTGACACATGACAGGCAATAGATTTACATCTGTTTACTGATGACCTTTTTGGGAAGAATGCATCTTTTTCTTACAGTAGTGTTAGACAGTACCATAAAATGTCAGCTTAGTCATTTCTCTTCCCCTTTTTCTTTCTCATCCTGCTTTTAATATAACCAAAGCATGCTCACAGGCTTGGACTGATCCTGGTGCTCTGAACAGATAGTTCAACTAGGATTAATATTCTTTGCCACTTTGATGTGAAAACCATGTATCTCCAAAAAAGCGGGAAAGAGACTGAGTGAAAAAAGGAAAGAAAAAAAAGTTGGGGGAGGTGAGCAGGATATGATAAATTCTCATTTGGCATCTCAGCCAGATGTATAATCTTGCAGACGAGCGATGCTCACTCCTTGTTGTCAGGCATGAAAATTCTCTTTTTGGTGGGGTGCATTTGTACAAACAACATAAACATGTCAACGTGGCGACCAGACCTGTACCCCCCCCGCCCCCCCTGCCACAAGGTCAATGGAGAGACGCCAGGATGTGCTCTTACCAATTACCTAGTATGTTTACCCAGAAACAGAACAAAATGCTTACACATACACAGATGACCACTCATACCCAACTGGCAACTGTTGAAATAAAAAAATTAATAAATAACTTTTCAAATGCCGGATTATATTGCGCAGAATATGCATGCTTAGTTTCAGTGGAGGTGCCAAAGGTGAAGCACTCTTAATCTCCATTGACAAGGGTACAGGGAGCCTTAGCAGAATAATTGCATTAGAGTCAAATGGATCACAGTATCTGACTGCAACACATTTTGCCCTCAAGGAGAATCCCTGGTTAATTGTAATCTGCCAGGAAAAGCGATTTTGGGTGGTATCTACCTATATTGTAAAGAGCGTTGTCTGTGTGGGAAATTGTCATGCTGCAAGTCTGTCTGTCCATGTGCTTCCATGTGTGTTGTCATGCGCGTGGAGGTGGATCTGTTTAACGTCTGCCAGTTTTCAGTGGCCTTTTAAAAGTTTCTTATTAGACCACGGGCAAGAGGATTCACTGACAAGCAGGTTAGCGACACTTCTGCAGGTAACAGGTCCTTTATCTCCTTGCTGATTGCTCTCTTACTTTCCATCCAGCTGACGCTGGCATCTCAATCAGTCTTTAAATAATCTGCCTCTGTCTCTGCAGAGAGAGGGAGGGATCTGAATATTAATACTGCAGTGGCAGGAAGCAAGTGCAATAAGCAAACAAACGAGTCACAAATTGACTTTCACGTTTCACATGCTGAGTCCAGCCGCTGCATTTCCAGGTTGCAGAGTGAGAGTAAGCAAGAGCTGGGTTTTTATTTTTTATATTATGAGATATAGAAACAGTTATAATGAAAATCAGTTTAAGTGTGATTTTATGCTGCCAGACGAAAACTATTAGTAAAGCACACATGAGTGACAAAGAAAATGTATTCTTTCTTTATTTACTCGACTTGAGAAAATGGGTTTCCAAGTTTAGAGTTGTTCTAACATTAGACGAGATCTTTTTTTATTTGAACAGTCCCAGCAGATTTTAACTCTACGTATGTAAGCAGAATTTCCAGTTAATACGAAACAGTACTGAAGCACACCTAGGCACAGACAGAGGCCCCATAAATTACTCATGTACATACTTTCTGAGAGCTTAAGCTTCTCCCAAAAACTAAAAAATAAAGTATAGATCATTAATGTGAAATGTCTGTAAGGGAGAGTGAAAGGAAGCCTTCCTTGTCTGGCCAAAGTGCTGAAGTCTTATTCTGCCATATTGATATTTCATCATCCCCTCTGCTCTGCTAGTTGACTGCTTCCATGTTTAAAGTGCTATGTAGTGATTATGAATATCCCATGTGAAAAGGTGCTCGCCGGCTAGAACTGTCACCCAGGGCGGATATTCTTTTTAAAAATAGGCTGGATTCTGTCTTTCTGAAAGGTCAGGAGCAGGTGGTATGAACTCATTGTCAGCTCATCGCTCCTCTCTGAAATGTATCATGTTGAACATATTGAGTTCCTCCAAAAAAAAAAAAAAAGACCCACACAGCTTTTTTTGGAGTATATCCATTAAGAAATGGAATGGAAATGAACCTCGCCTTGTGAATTGCCAGCATCGAATCCCAATGGTTTCCAATTTTTCTCTTGTTCTAGAACAACAACAGTAATAACTAATTGTCAGTGCAGCTTGGAGATGCAACATGACCCCCTCTGACTTACACGACTCCACACGAAGAGCCTTTATTTAGGAAAACAGACTAAGGTCCACTTCTTTAATTAATAGAATTCATTTTTATACATATGACTTCTTTTATTATGGCGGATCCTGTTGAAAAAATGCCACTATATATATCGAGCAGTGTGGATGCATGTGTTGTAAATTATTTTTTCATTATAAACAGTTAACTCTTGGTATTTTTTTTTTGCTTACTCTACACTTTGTGGCTCAGTGTGTATCATTGCTGCCGTATACCTCCAGGGCTGGGGGTGTTTCTCGCCTCCGCTCTGTGGGTCGAATTTGCATGTTTTCCCTTTGTTGGATGCCTTTTCTCCCGCTGTCCAAAGGCATGCAGTTATGCTAACAGTGCATGTATGCCCTGTGATAGACTGACATCTCATCTAGGGTACCTGGTCTGTGCTGCCTGGGAGAGACTCAAGTTCCTCCATGTCCCTGTCTAAGATATACAGTTTTAAGGTGTACGAATGGATATTTGATATTTTTCCCCATCATTCCAAGCTTTTCCTTTAGTTTCACAGGCTATTGCTCAAATATTATCGTACAAATGTATGTGTCACCAAATAAATGATGTGCTAGTTTAAGTTTTGCAAACAACTCTGCCATAGTAATTTCATAATTAGATGTAAATAGACGTACACAAAATGTAGCTTTCCATACCGTGTTTCCCAGCCCAGTCCTCGGGAAACCCCAGTCAGTCCATGTTTTTGCTCCCTCCCAGCTCTATGCCAGACAGTCCACATTTTTGCTCCCTGGGAGAGAACAAAAACATGGATTGTCTTCGTGTCCCCGAGACCCAATTTGAGAAACACTGTTTTAATGAATACCCACTGATTAGAATATTAAAACTTGGCAGTGTTAATATAACATGGCTTGTTTAACAAAATGGTGTTTTAATTGCATGGGCAAATCAAGCACATAATCAATCAACAGATGTGATGTGGTATCAATGGCTAAAGTAGAATGCCAATATTGTTTACATTGGAGCCTGTAATATGAGTTTGATAAGCTTGTCAATATCAATGAGGATGTGTGATACGTATCAGAATATGCTATGAATCCCAATTCAAGTATCCATTGTTCTTAAATTCCCCCGTGATGTACAAAAAACTGTTCCAAGGCTTATTTCACTCACATGTGAAGCATCATCCGCCCCAGGCAAGTGGCTGAGGCCCAATAATAAATGGAACTAGCAAGACACTGAATACTGGTTATTTTTATGAGGAATGTGGAAAAGATATAAATAAATACTAGAAAACCACAACCTTGTCTTAATTACTGTTTCAGTGGTCTAAGGAAGTTGTTATCATACATGATGTTGGTATGTACTTTTATGAAAAAGCTGGCAGCATTGTTAATACATTCAACATTAAAAATGTTAATGTGGTGTCAACTATTTGTTCTTTGTCAAAGTGAAGACTGTTTGCCTGCACGTAGCACAGCCATTCCATGAGAATAATATTTTTGCCCAGTCATCTTTGTCTGCCATTTTATTAATTCAAATAACAAGTTTTTTTTTGTACTGATGTTTACAAAGACTTAACAAAGACTTTGATGGTAAATATAATCCAGTGTTAGATACATTTAATTAGACAATGATTTAATTTGTTTCATTACTCTTACCCAGGACTTCATCTCCCATCATTAGTCATAAAGGTGTCTTCCCTTACCGAGTTGTCAGAGCCATTACAGATTGGCCAAAAAATGCATTTTTGATCAAGCATCTGAAATGTAATCACAGCTATCATCACCTGAACGAGTAACTTTATGCACATATTAAATCAGCTGACAATCAAATACTCAGTTAATGCTTGTCAGAGGGAAAGCCTTACCAATGCAAGATTAAGGATATTTCAAATATACTGAGAGTGGTGCGGTGTCCCTCCTCTTACCCCCTGCTGTTTGACGGCACACGTGGAAGAAGAACACAAAGGCGTATGTGCTATCATTCAAATCCCTGGAATGGTGGTTCTATCCCCAGCGGAGATATCAGCTGCAGCTGTAGCTTGGGGGTCAAAGGGCAGAAAGGGCAGACAAGGGAGCCCAAGGGTTGGGGGTCAGAGAAAGAGCCTCACAGTGTTAAAGGTTAGGTGCTGGTGAGGCACCTAGTGTGCCATGGAATGGGATGTCCTATAAAGCAGAACTGAATGTAGCCATGTCTAGACATATATAATTAAACTTAATATTTATTACTCCGAATCAACTGAGTAGCAGGACGTTATTTTAATTAAGCCAAACAGCTGGAATGATATATAAAAAGCCAAGCCTACCTGGAGGCTTGGGTCATGTTTGTTAGCAAACAAAAGCCCATTCCTAGCGACAAGACCTTTGACGTCAGATTCCAGGCAGACATGCAAAGGTCAACTTAGCTAGCCTCTGGGAATGTCAGAAGCTAGTGTGCAACATTACACAGGCGAGAAGATGCCAGAAAAGAGTAAGAGGAAAAAATGTGCACTAGTTTTAAGTTAATCTTACAATACAGTGACCAATATCCTGTCTACTTAATCTGGAGTTTCCCGTGAGAACCAAAAAATGGGTCCGCGGGATTAAGACAGACAGTCAAACATATTTACCCCTTGTTGGAAGGTACAAATTAAATTAGCCATCCACAAAGAAGGGATGTTTTCCCCTTCTGTTCTGATGTCATGGTAGTGAGGAAACATAGACTGGGGGCCAAGAAAAATGGCTTGTGAGCATTTGTCTTAGCTACCATTCATCTTTCCCCCCACAGCCCCAAACACAGAGGATGAAAGAGCTGCCCGGCCTGGGCACTTCCTCTGCCTAGCTACAGATACCCTACAGCAAGGCATGATGGGAAAATTAGGCAGACATGTAGACATAGTCACATTTCTCATCATCAGCCTCGCTTTCTGACCCCTTTCTCTCTCTCCACTATTTTTTATACTTTGCTGGGTGTTGGCTAAAAGTAATAATAGATTTGCAGAGCAAAGAATGTTGAGTACAATCCCAGAGAAGTGGAATTTTGCCTATGTCTACGTCCGAAGGCCCTGCACGTCACTCGGTGGTTTACCTTTTACTGGATTTTCTTCGGCTTTGTCGTTTGAGCAATGGTGCATGTCATTGTGTTTCTGTGGGTAAGAGATTTATGTCAGCAGCTTTTCTGTGGAGGAAGTGATGTCGCATTTATGCTCGTGTTCATCAAAATTCAGACATTATGCATCGATATAGCACTGAAGAGTCTTCCCCTTCAAAAGCTTTTCTTCTTTTCCTTTTGTGAAAGTTAGTGCATGTTAATACCTGCACCTTTCTCGATATGCTTCATTATGTATTTTAATACCCACTCTGTTGACAAAAGAAGATGACAGAAGACATTAGAAATAAAGAAATAACTGATACATGCAAAAAGTAAAAATAAATATAAAAAATTCTGGGTGTGTTTGTGCACACATGTTCTTGTGTAAAGACACAGTACATGCATAACTAAGCCATGTCTTAAGAGTCAGCTGACCAGTTTCTGTATGGGAATGAGTTGGGAATGAGATCTGCTGTTCCTGTATTCAAACTCCTATTGATATCAGGAGTTTTTGTCATTTTTTTGCATGTTGGCCAATTCAAGTATCAAAAAACTGCTTGTCCAAATAATTTATAATAAATTCCCCAGTGCGGGAGGAAGCAAATGCTTGTTCTCCGTACAGTATAAGAAACCTGGTTTTATAGCTGTTGGAAATGAACCATCGAAAAAGATCCCGCTCATCTGTGTGGAGAAAGAGCGGAGGATGCCTTCACAGAAAAAAAACATATGGCCGTCAGTGTAATTTCGTTTTCATGTCTTCACTCGCATGAAGACTGAGACCAAACAAACAAAAAAAGGAAGTGTTTCCCTTAGTGCGCGGCAAACAGCACAACCAGCCTGCCAGCTGTCAAGCCACCAGAAGCAGCGGCAGAGGCAGCAGTCGACTTCGCCTCTCGCATTCATCTCAGGCTCACACAAAGGATCCGGAACACAGTGTAAACAATGGCATTGTTTACTATTTTGTTTATTATGTAGGGGAGAGATCAGTTGTTATTGATTTTCTCAGCCTCAAGATAGAGACTCTGGAGAGATTTCCAGTCGAGCTCAGGCCTGTCCACCATTCAGCCTGTCTCACCCCTGTCAGCTCCAATAAAAGTGTCCTACCTGAAGTATGCAGATGAGCCTATTGTGTTGTCCTCCTTGGCCAGGCCGTATTCTTCTGGCCCCAACTATTATGGCTGGAGCTGCGAGTTGGCCTCAAGCCCTAACTGTCTGATCTCAGCACTCCTGGGGTCGTAGCCTTTCAACCTCAGGGGCTTGACTTCTGCCACGTCGGCTTGACAAATCACCCCGGCGCATACAAAAGGCTAGTTGAGCAGCAGTGTGAGAGCTCTCTATACATCACTGTGCCATGCCGTTATGATGTTTCCTTCTCACTTTTTTCCTCACCCATAATTGGACAAAGGGAGAAAAAGGAGAAGGAAGGAAAAAAAAAAAAAACGAGAGACATTTGGGGCTAAAGAATGCTTTCATTTGGATAGACTATGATAAATGGCTGCCCTTTTGCTCAGCAAAGCTCTCCCACCGCTCTTGCCGAGACTCCCCTGACAAGAGAGCCTTTGAGCGAGAGCGGACCCCACCAACGTCGCTCTTTGTCCCGGGCCGCCCTGATCTAAAACCCTGGCTCTTGCAGCTTTAATCAAGTAAGCGCAGCAAGGCCGGTTTTTCGTTGTTTCTGTTTATGAGCGTTGTGAGTGAATCTGAGTCTGTATGTGTAACTGTGCACACGGCGCTTATTATTATTATTATTATTCCAATTACCACCACTTCCTGAGTAGCTGGCGCTGTGCATGGTGGGAATGAAATCTGATTGTGTGGTCTGTCTGTTGTTTTGCCCTCCATTCAGAAATGTTTATTGTCTGGATGAATGCATTTAGCCTTACTTATGAAGCTTAAGGAGCCTTTCTTTGTAAAAAGACTAACATCTTTTTTTTACTTGGCAATATCAATATTGATATTTACTTTTGACTCTCTGTAGTGTATCACTAAGACTCAGATATGGGAAGTACTGGAGGCCCGCATTGGTATGCGCTGATTAAAGTTTGTGTGGTGCCATGGTAACTCTTAATTTGTTGTTATTGCTGTCTAAAGGGGGGTCTCCTCCTTGGAATGGGGGAGGCACAGGATGTTAAGGTTGAGAGCTGGAAAGGAAGCACAGAAGATCTGGGAGGTTTTGCCTTTATAGTCTGTTCCAGATCTGAACTACCAGCATACAGCCCCTCCCCCTGATCTTGTCATGACATGTAAAACTATCAATGTATGCTGGAACCAGACTTGGCACCAGTCAAGTTTGATTCTGCGGAGCTAAAGATGCTTGGACCCTGGTTAAAGCACTGATTAAGCATCAATGACGTGTAATTTTCTTGTTACCCCTCCACTCCCTTGGTCTGGTCCACAGAGTCCAAGGTTCAGATAAGTTTGAAGTGTTCATTAACATCCAAAAGCTTACAGGCAAAGATGCTCCATCTATCATGAATGAGCCTAATACTGGCCCACAGACAAAATTGCAGTTAGGCTAGTATTTCCAACTTGTAGTTAGGAATACAGGCATCATTTAATTAAAATTACCAAATTCGCCAGTTAGAGAAGATCCTAGGCTCACATGATTTTCATTTTACAAATATTCTATCAGCGAAACATATGTACTTTAGTTATTTTCAATATAAAAAGCATGATGTATTCTTGATTGTACAAATATCTTATTATCCTGTTGCCAGATTGTATTAACTGTAGATTCAGAAGGTTCTTCACAATTTTTCAGACAATATAAATTTAAAGCCATTGCCCCTCTCTTAGCTACATATTAAAGCTAAGCAAAATTAAGAAAAAACATTTTTTTGTGCATTGTATCCAAGTTGGGGATGCATGGTGGCACAGTGGTTAGCGCTGTTACTTTCCACCTTTGAGACTGGGGTTTGAGTCTCTGCCCCAGCTCCTTGTGTGTGCAGTTTGCATGTTCTCCACGTGTCATTGAGGGGTTTTCTCTAGGTTCTCCAGTTTCCCCTTGCAGCCAGATCAATGCACCTTCCAATTCCTTATCCTAGACAAGATCATGGGAGGCATCGGACACAAAGTATGGGAACACCCTGGAGGCGATGTTAGTCTATTGTTTGGAACGTACATACACATCAGAATACAGAATACTACTTAACTTTGAATGGAAGAAAGAAATGTGTGTGACACGAAGAGGACATGCAAGCTGCACACTGAGCGGAGGTGGGATTCGAACCCCCAACCTGGGTGGTATCAGACAATATTGATACCCGCCCCAAAAAAGGCTAAAAGTACAACTTCTGTACTGACCGTTCTGACTGATTAGTAGTTAGAAGCAGTGATGATACTGTGTCTTTATTATATCTGTCATTCACTTCTAGGGACAACTAGGACAATGAATGAATTGCATAGGGACATTAGCCTTCTCTAAGCACAACGTCCTCCACAGATGTGCATGAGTCCATCACTGTAATTAATTAGCAATTAGAAACATATTGTGATCTGATCAGTCTATCAGGTCAAAGCAAAGAATTCCCTACTCTCCCATTAAGCTAGTCAAATAAAACATAATAAATTAATGCAGGGATTTACTGCTGCTATGGTATGTGTTGTGTGCCCATGTTTTTTTCTTTTTTATTATTCCTTGCTACATTAGTTTAAATCAATGCTTGTTGGAATTTAGTTAATTAAAGGAAAACTAACTACAAACATTTGAGGAAGCTGGGATTATGTCTTCAGTTTATGTGATGTGATGTGAGTCATCGACCCACACTTTATCAATAAAGTCATACCCAGTAACCTGGTCATAGCCATGAAATTACAGGGGCCTGTTTATGTTTAGAATAATTACTACAGACACCCATAGATTAGACAGATTGTGACACTGCTTCTGACCGAAAAAGACCCAACTATGAGCAACGATTGGGATCAACTAAGTTTGCAGCCAACTGCATTAGAAAATGATTCACCGGGGCTCTTTTTGAAGAGGGGGAGCTTGGCTGAAGATGTAGATTGGCTATGTGATTTTAATTTGTGACTCCATCAGGAAAACCACAGGAGGCAGTGTGGGGGAAGCCTCCTGGGGCTTCCCATGTGAAAGTGCTGGGCTGTGACTCCCCAGCTCACGTAGCGTGGCCTGGGGCAGATAATACCTGGAACATGTTTAACTTCTCATTTCCTGGCTCCTTAACCCCAATGGATGCCATTGGTACAGTATGCTTGCCTCTGTCTATTGTCAGAGTTTCGATAGATGCCCAATTAACACCTCTGCGATGAAACCAGAGAGTTCCCTCCACCACAGTCCACTGTGAAATGCAACATAAATCCAGGCAGCATTGAGAGTGCATTCTATCAAATAGGTGACAAGACAAGGCAGGGCTGTGAAATGAGGGACTATCCATGATTAATGCATATCTTGCAGACTGGCCCGTTTGCCATGAGAAAGACACAGCTTTCAAATGCAACATTAATTCAATTGAGAATCATGTCAGTAAAGAGTTGACTGTTTTGCAGTAACTCATCAATGATATTTGTCAAGCTGTGAATAATTACTGATCAAGTTATAACATGTTATCAGTCGTGTTATAGAGAGCAGGAAAAAGTAAACATGGCGATTGCTGTTTAGCATGTGAGTTATAAATTTACAGGAAGACGTATACATTATATATAGGCAGACGGATATATTGTTATATAAAGGCCCTCAGTTATTCCCAAAAGGAGTTTCTGCAACTAGGAAAAAATATAAGGCATGTTTCTGCGCTTCGTTGTCTCCACTGTGCCAGAATCTCTTATTGTCTTCCTGTTTTGTTCTGGTTATACCTCTTTTTAAGAAATTTATTAGGAAACTTAATAAGACTCCATAGTTTAGGGATCTTGATGTAAAAAAGAAATGCTTGAATTAATTGACGTAGAAATTATATAACCATGCCCTTAGTTTCACACTAATTCTCAGTAGGTCACGGTATCCAGTTGCCCAGTCGTGTCTTCTGTATGCTTTTAATTTCCATTCTCCATGTGTTCATTCAGCCCCTGTTGTGATGGCACATTTTTCTCTCTATAGCATTTCCTCTCTCTCCCTGCCACCTCCTCCCAATAACTTTTTCGCTGTGCTGTCTGTTCCCATGCTACCTCACAGTCTTACTGGGGTGGCTACTCAGCCAAATCCATTAAGCTCTCTTCCCAAGTCTAAGTTATTTGGAAGAAACCTTCGGACAAACTGGACCTCTTCTGGTGTAGGTGATATTCAGCCTGACTACTGTGATGACTGCCAAAGCCTAGTCTACAGTCCCGACTGCTTTAGAGTAAGTTTGGTGATAGATTGCAGTCTAGGTGTTTCCGTTTTCCTGGTTGGGACATTTACAACACTATATGCAAATATCCTTAAATCTTCAACATTTTAGCGACATGCATTAGTTGTCAGTTGACGTATTTTGGTGAGATTTTAAACAATCTTGGCTTGAATTTAATGGAACTGTCTGTTATTATTCAGTGGTATTATATTTAAGCATATTTAAATATTTTCCCTTTCACAGAAACCGTGGGATGCCTTTTATAATAGATAAAAGTGTAATTCAATATTAACCACAACCACACTTATATATATGAGTCATTTTGAATGTTTGAATGTTATTAATCCATTCTGGCGTCAGTAATTCAATCATTCCTGTAGAGTTTGTATTGTTTGTGGACCATTTTAAGAAGTAAATGCTTTAATAGTAAATGTGAATACAAAATCCTTACCAGTCTCAGATGCCTATACAGAAAATGCCGACCCTTTATCCTACTGCCGGTTCCCCCAGTTTGTGCAGAGACGCCCAGGTCTGCTCATACGTCCCATCTTCACTCTTCCACACTGTCTTCTTTGGCCCGCCATGTAAAAATGTGGCAGGTTGCAGAGTTCAAGTCCTTCAGAATGTGAATGGAAACAGCTGCCCATAATCACTTGCACAAGCCAAGCTTAAGGGGCTCTCAGTTTCACCTCTCATCTGCCTGGAATTTTGAATTTCCTGAGGAGAGATCAAATGGCAATCCAAGTCACTGTGCACTTTGAAATACAGACACCCATCTCCCTGCCCTCCTGCATTGGGATTTACGCTTGACAAACACTCAGTGTCACCTCGTCTTAACTTTTATGTTTTGGAACCACTGTGGGCTTTTGAATAGACTATGCATAAGATATATATGCATTTTTATGCATTATGTTGTTTGGTGGCTCCACCAGACACTAAAATGATTTCTAGTTAACTAGATATAGTGGAGTGGAAGAGGAACAAGTAAATACAGTGTCCAAGGAACCCAGTTAAGGAAGACACCTCAATGTACACTTTTTAAGCATATGCCAGTTTCTTACCATTTTGTGCAAGATGAAACAAAGTTTCTTGCAGAGTTTTGCCCCATATAAATCCAGTATAAACCCCCTCCCCAAATGGCATCCCCTTTTTGCTTTAGGCCTAAAGTTTAATTGTGACTAGGTTTTCTCACGATTCAGATCTCTCCTGTACTTAACGGATTGACCTCTATGTACTACAACACTGTATAATGAATTAAGGAATTGACATTTCTTCAAATTAATCAAGAATTAATCAAGAACACACCATAGCAAGTAGGTGAAGAAAACTAATACACACCTCTTTGCTTCATACCTGCCTTCAGTTTTTATCATTTTTTGTAATATGTATGTACTGTAGGAGCATAGTTGCCTCACACATGCAGGGCCTTGATTCCCGCCACTTGTGTTCCTGTGATAGATAATATATGATCAGTGGAACAGAATTATGGTTGTAAGTAGCGTGAACAGCATGACACAATGATAGGAATAAGACGGCAAGACAAGATCATATGACAATGGTAAATTTAAATGATGCACCAGTACTGTTTCAGCAGTTTTTATTTATGCTTCTGATTCTATGGATGGTGTTATTCTACTCAGGTTCAAGTTTATTAATTTCAAAGTAGTCAAATAGACACCGGAACGCGTGTGTCCTAAAGTACCCATAGGCACTTAATTGTAAAATTTTTATACTTGATTTCAGGTATGATTACAGTGTTTTTTCTTTTTACCGTCTCTCTGATTATGATATTTTACTGATAGTCGTGTATTTGAACGATAGAAGGACTATGTGTGAGTGTTGGAGACACGTAAGCATAAAATTGTGGTTTCCAGTGCCTCTCAGTTCATGCTGCTCCCCATTCAGCCAAATTAGCAGCACACATCCATCCTAGAGTCTTGGAAAACTGCCAACTTTGCAAGTGAAGATATTTCCTAGACAAAAGTAACGTCTGAACACACTGACTCTCATTCTGTGTGTGTTCGTGTGTTGTTTGTTTCTGGCTCCATGGGTCTCCATGTCTCACTGCCCTTTTGAGCTGCCCAGAATAGTGATTTAAGCTCTCCCTGCTCTCACTGTGGTATTCTTACCATCGGATAATGGCTTAACCACTTGCTTAGATTACTTGGGTAGAGTGGCACTGCACAATGTAGTTTAGCACAGCGTTAGGAATGCATTTTATTTAGGTAAAATAATAGAAAAAAGGATATTCTCTTAGAACTGTATTTTCTGCTATTCTTTGGAGTGAGATTTGATGGAGGTGTTATCTAGCCATCCTGGGCTTCTGCACCTCTTGGAATAAATATACCAAGAAAGACAATGTGCAGTTATCTGCTCTGACTGTCTCTAAGTCCTGTGATGCAGTATTGCTCCCTGCATCTTCTACCTTGAGCAATCCTTCACAACAGATCTGGTTCCTCTATACCACTGTTTCCCAATCCGGTCGTCAGGGACCCACAGACAGTCCATGTTTTTGCACCCTCCCAGTTCCCTAGGGAGCAAAAATGTAGACTGTCTGGTAGGGAGCTCAGAGGGAGCAAAAACATGAACCGATTGTGGGTCCCCAAGGACCGGATTGGGAAACACTGCTCTATATCCCATACAAAAGACACACAGGCATCATATTATATAGCTGAGGAGTTCTTGAAGGTTTTATACCTGAATGATGTTAGCATAGGAAAATACTTCTTAAGTAAATAAAAGTAGTATTTTAATTCTACTCAGTTCCAAAGAACTGGTAGAAAAAAACATCTCGTATTCAAACCCATTGTTAATATTCCACTGGTAGGAAAACAAGAAAATTTCCAGGGTGCTCAGAGCTGGCAAGTGATGTAACTGCTTTGTCTTTTACATACAACTAGCCTTTAAAATAAGTCATTACTGATTACGATATTTTTTTCATGACAATGAATCAGTCGGCCTTTCCGTTTAAAGAGGAGCACTGGTGTGTCTGCTTTGTTTAAGCAAATGCGGGAATGTCGATCTCAGTCCTTCCAGGGTTGAGTGTGGGAATGGTACTGTTTGAGCAGTGAGGCTAAATTACTTCAAGACATGGTCACAGGAGATTTTAAGGCCACTGGACAATCAGAATTTATTTTCAGAGGCGGATTGTGTGGCGGACAGGCAGCCACTGGGGACCAGGGTGTGCGAGCTGGCCAGCATGGTTTTTTTTTTGTTTTTTAAAAAACTCCTCTTAACCTGTCTCTGCTAATTACATAAATCACCGCATTAACATGGCATCACATTCACTGGTCGCAACTCAGAGAACAAGTGACCAGTTTCTGACCTTTTTTGGCAAATACCCCTCCCATGACCCTACTCTTAAGTTCATGTGGTCAATTGCAGGTCATGAGCGGGGGGGGGGGGGCAATTGAAAGAGGGAGGAGGCGATGGGTGGACAGGGGCGGGTGGAGGGGCTGGCAACCATGAATTTTGGTTGCAGGGATGCGAGCTGGTAAAATGCTTTTTTCACCTTCTACACTACAGGCGTAAAAGCACCTGCTTTGTGTCAAAAAAAGGATAAATATATTGTTATGGTATTTGTGCACTTTTGCTGAAATCTACTGCATTAAAAATGAGATGAAATCAACCAATATATAGTGAGAACCACAGAGTAAATAATAATGCTATTAAAGTGATAGTTTAGGTCTTTTTGCAATCTACACTCTGCTTTTGGGTTATACTCTTCAAAAGAACTGCTCATTGAAGTAACCTTTTATACCTCTTTTTTATCTACTCTATTCTTGTACCTCAGTCATAATTTTAATACACCTGTCACTGGTGACAGAAATATACATATTTTGGGTGAAAGAAAAGTATGCAACAAACCACATTTAATATTATTTAACATTGCTGGTGATGTAAACACCAAAATAATATGCTGTAATTGCTTTTATATTGTCAGTTGATATACTTTTATATCTAGGAGAAGGAATCGTCAACTTATCCTTACATGGACAAAAGAAAGAAAAAAAAACTAAATGCTGCATTTTTAAATACTATATTCATGGTAAAAATTGTATGTCAATCACAAGGTCCATCAGAATATGATGTTGATACCTGTCCAGGAGAAAAGTTACCCAGTTGTAAACCTTTATCAGCAAATGGATGCTGACAATAAATGACCTATTGGCACACACCTGCAAAATGCCGCTCGCATGCACTTCCCTTGCTCTGTCTGTGTGTCATGTAATCCCTGCCGCTTACAGCCCTGATTTTTTCCGTTGATCATTATAACGGACTTACGGCCGCATGAGACCATTGTCAGAAGTGTTCTGAAAAGGTGTCACTTTCACTCCACTTTATAACATTTTTGAGTGAAACACATAGGGACTTGAGGGACAGTGGGACATGGTACTGTGTAGCAGATTATTTCCCGAATGGGACACTCACCTGTAGTAGTTTATCTCGGTGCAGGGAAAGTCAAGGGATTCGATGCCAATT
>JAODKC010000044.1:23543154-23557488 GCA_026777985.1 Mormyrops attenuatus | reverse complement strand
TGGTGCATGTGTTAAGTGTTGTGAAAAAGTGGACATGGTATTGAGGCACGCGTTAAAATGATTGGAAAAAACTGTAAAATGTGGGGAACATTTGGTCCCCACAATGCAGCATAAACATAATCCACACACACACGCACCATTTTCTATGGGCAACTGAAAAACAACATGTAGTGTAGTTTCATGCTTTTGGACCACAGGAGGGACACAGTGCAGCTCGGGGAAACATACAAACTCCAAACAAACCACTTTGAGTGGGAATGGGATTCAAACCCACAACCCGGGAGGTGTGAGCCACTGCACTGCCTCATTATTATTATTATTATTATCAGAAATATGTGTAGAAGTCTTCATTGTTCAATAAACATACTGTTTTATTGTTTTATTGTTGCTTTTTGTATAAGGCACTTACAATAGCATTATGGCAGCAAATGCTGGTAGTTACAATGCTTGTTTAAATTAAAAATGCATACAATAATCAGAAGCATTTCTGGAATCACTGTAGGCTGCCTGCTGTTATGTCATCAAATAATGTGGTGGCTATGCATTCACCTGCCTGATTCCGTTACAGAAACACATTCTCAGTTAACCGACTGCTTTAATTGGGCCTCTGAGCTGTGGTCTCCATAATCCCTCCCCATATTTATTGACCCTTGTGGGTTTGAGTGTAAGAGGACCCACCTTCACCTCCCCCCTTCTCCTCCCACACTTTGAGCTCTGAAAACCCATCTAAAGCCTGTGGGTTCAGTCACAGCATGAATGTTTAGAAAGCTCCTGTTAAGTACCTCTGTGCATCACTTAAACACCATCAACAGCCTAAAGGAGCCTCCAGCTATCTGAAACATCTTTTGTGTCTGAGAGGGTGTGTGTGCGTGTCTATGAAAATGTGTGTGCATCCGTGTGCGTATGTGTGTGTGTGTTGTTATATCTATGTGTGTGTGTCTGTGTGTTGTTGTATCTGTGTGTGTGTGTGTGCATGTTGTATCTGCATTTGTGTGTGTGTCTGTGTGTGTGTGTGTGTGCTGTTGCATCTGTGTGTGTGTCTGTCTGTCTGTGTGTCTGCATGTGTGTGTGTTGTGTGTGTGTGTGTGTTGTATCTGTGTCTCTGTCTGTTTGTGTGTGTCTGTCTGTGTGTCTGCGTGTGTGTGTTGTTGTATCTGTGTGTGTGTTGTGTGTGTGTTGTATCTGTGTGTGTGTGTGTTTTATCTGTGTGTGTGTTGTTTTGTGTGTGTTGTATCTGTGTGTGTGTTGTTTTGTGTGTGTGTGTGTGTTGTTGTATCTGTGTGTGTGTTGTGTGTGTGTGTTGTTGTATCTGTGTGTGTGTCGTGTGTGTGTGTGTTGTTTTGTGTGTGTGTTGTTGTATCTGTGTGTGTGTGTGTTGTATCTGTGTCTCTGTGTTTGTGTGTTGTTGTATCTGTGTGTGTGTGTTGTATCTGTGTCTCTGTCTGTGTTTCTGTGTGTCTGTGTTGTGTGTGTGTGTTGTTGTATCTGTGTGTGTGTGTTGTTTTGTGTGTGTGTGTGAGTGTGTGTGCGCGCGCGCGCATTTTCTTTCTCCTGCACAGTTGTGTCGCTCTGGCTTTCTTAACCACACCAATCGTATTTAAGTCTGGGCAAAATGCATTGATTCACTTTTTTGGTTTCGTGCCGCACCAGAGCTCTGAGTGGGATGGCGCTGTCATTCCTTTCAGTGAAGCGTGCTTAAATGTGCTTAAATGGGGGGGAACCTCCCCTCTATTCCATTCTTGGCCCCCCATTACAGTCCCTTCTCCTCGCAGAAATAGGTGCAACTTAGGGCCATAATTGGCCTTGATCTTTGGCGTTAAGGAATATTCCAGCGTAAGCCTGCAGTTGTTAGGAGTGTGAAGCTGGTCTGGGAAGGCAGTGCTGTAATTAGTTCTGTTCATGGGACTGGAGAGAAATTTAAAAGTGAATGGGCGTTCGTTTCACTCTTTGTTGGCCTTGCTTTTTCCCTTCTTTCTCCCTCCTTTCTTTGTTTTTATCTTTTCATGTGTCTGTTATTGGAGGTGATGGATTTTTTTGGGATTTTCACACTTTCCGCTGAAAGTGGGCCTGGCATTGAGAAGCTGGCCCCCACATCCAAACCCCCCAGCACACATAAATGCATGAACACACACGCACACACACATGCAGAAATGCACACAAAATGAGATGCGTGGACACAATTTATTACTATCTATTAAATATTGAATCCAAACTGACGCTGGGAATGCCACGTATGAAGTTATTTAAGCCTCCCGCTCAGCCCTCTGAGGTCGACAAAGATATAATCGGCAAACACTGCCTACAATTAACAACAGATGGCAAGTGAGACTTGATAAATAGAGAGGCCCAGACACGATCCAAAACTGGCAAAACTGCAATACAAATGTGCAGTGCATTGCATTATTGCATTATACATTTGCATAGTAACCCCTTTCCACTTAACATTTTCCTCATTGCTTAGCAAGTACGGGAAGCAGTCTTCAAGTAGTAGACTAAATCTTCTATAAATAAATATATAGAACCCTTTTGCTGAAGCAGTAAGGGAAAGTACAAGTCTAATAGTATGGCTACACTTAACCAGAAACACTCTTGATAAGTCATCGACTCAAACACTGTTGTGAAGCAGTGTGAGGTAGCTTGTGATTTGTCTCTGATGTTTAATACCTGTAAGGCACTGCGCTGACTGTTCCGTTTGCTGTTTGTACAGGGCAAGTTAAGATCATCAGTCCAACCATCTCTTTTCAAAAGGCTGTTCTGTTGTTTTTTTTTATGAGCTGCTATTGTCAAACAGCCATGAGAATCAGCAGATGATACTGTATGCACACTTTAGTCTTAATCTGTCAGACACTAATCCCCTAATACATTAGGTAGCAGAAAAGGTAAAATTCACAATCTCCACTGATAGCAGCATAGCCAGACAGTCGCGGTATGTTAATGTTTCTTGCATTTAGATGTTTTATATTACAACATCAGTCAATTTTACCTAGCCGGCCAAAAAGTAGTGAATTTATTATTTAAAGTGGACCATAAGATTTTAAAAATTGCACAATATAAACAAATTGCCCTTTAATTAGAAACAGACAAGGAGCAAGATCCAGATGCAAAAATACCAACAGGAATGTTAACTTCCAAATTGTAACACGGAACATGGTCTTCATGTGCAGTCGGCAACTCTATGACATTTGTGTGATAGATATTTTTAGCATATCAACCAATCATCCACAGGTCACCAAATTTTGATGCAGACCCATCTCTGACAACACCCCACTGTGCAGATATCAAAGGGCAAAACAGATAAATGTTCGTGGCATAAAAACACGTTTTCAAGTGTATTGTAACAATAAGCAGACCTTTTTCTTTTTGCATTTTGTTTCATTTCTCTTATGATAAAATAGTGGCACACATTATAAGCAGATGTATTAGTTGATTTTCATATTCCCCTGAAAACAGTTTTTTGTAGGATTGAAATTATAGATGTAGTTTTTTTTCTTTAGTTGGCATAATTAAAATAAAGGAGCCATATGCAGTGTAGTGCATGTCAGAAATGTGCAGTTTTACAACAACTGGTACTGCCTCCAAAATAAACCTAGAGCCCGGTCAAAAATAATGAGCTGGAGACCCCATGTAACACATCCTTCAATGAATGAGCATAAATAAACGAGAAAAGTAAGATCCCATCCAAGTTTTTAACGGCAACAAATCGCACTCAAGGTTATGTCATGTGGAATATGAGAGAATCCAGGACTGCTAACAAGGCTTTGATTGCCTCGTCCTGTCCTTCATGAGTGACCATCTGCCGGGGTGAGGGAGGGGGTCACAAAAGTGCCTGACCTGGATGTTGTTGCCACCCCCAAATTGGGTGGCACTCAGTAACCCATAATTCAATTTGGAGGCTGACACGGTATCACCGCAGAGTGCCAAGGCTGCCTCAGAGAGGTAGGGGTTCCTTGGTGCCCCTATCAGGACAGAAGTCACGCAGAACCAGCGTCTCCATGGGCTTCCAAGCGCTGTCATTACATTACAACAATGCCCCCTCAAGCACCTCCTGTTTACACTCTCAGACACATAGTTCCCACTTAAAGGATTACCTTACGCTTCCTCAAGCATCATTCTCTCAAACCTAAATGGCTTCAAGTAAAGATGACAGGCTTATAAAAGAGAGCGATGAAAAACACAGTGGTCTGGAAACTGAGTAAACCTCTAGGTCTATTGTGCTCTCTCCCTGTCAACAGGAGACGTAAAGCTTTATATTTTCATTTGAACGCCAAGCCTGATCATTTCAGATATACATTTTCGTTAAAAGATTATTTTTAAAAAGTTGGTGGTGAATAAAATGAAATTTAAATAGTGTTACAGTATACTTATTGAATCTGCTGGAATCAGTTCAGTCATTGCCTAATCTTTGTAATTTTGTTTATTTAGCTATCACTGGCAAACATGGAAAAAAGACCGTGTCAGGCTTTTTAGTAACTGTTTATGCAAATAAATTTTGGAATAAACCAGCCTGAATATTTGAATACCTCTTCCTGTAATTCCTAAAACCATCTATTTGCATTAGTACTGTAAAACTAGTCATAGAACCCCGAATATAAACCCCAATATTAATGAATCTGTCCAATGGGAGTGGTTTTAGATAAAGACAGATTGTAGATGTAAAAGCTACAGAACTAATAGGGACATTATTATTAGCAAGATTGTAGCATGGAGATGACTGCAGACTTATCATTTCTGGAAGTTCATCAAAAAATTGATATGGATCCTACCCGAAATTACACTTTCAATACTGTGACCAATTTCTCCTCTATCACAGCCTCTGATCCAGATATAGCTGTCAAACAGGAGAAGATAGGGAAGTACTCAATAAGTGTCTTTCACCCACCCACGCTGCTATTTTTGTCTTTCTTTGTATTCACATGAATATTTAAGTTAATTACATTTTTATTAATAACCTTTATGCTTGACATGAAACTTTTATTACACCATCTAGGGAAAAGGCAGTCTGGAAGCATTGTTTTAAAAACCAACCTGATGTTAAAATAAGCCGCAATATTCAATAGCTGTGCACATCTTTCTGGAAATTTTGAATGTAAACAAAAGTACAGAAGTTCAACAACAGCTTCCACAATTTTACACAATGCTCTAGAACAGTATTTCCCAATCTGGTCCTCGGGGACCCACTGTCAGTCCATGTTTTTGCTCCCCCCGAGGTCCCTGCCAGACAGTCCACATTTTTGCTCCTTCCCAGCTCCCAAAAATGTGGACTGTCTATGGGTCCCCCAGGGAAACACTGCTCTAGAAAGAGTCATCCAGTCAAGGTTGCAGTGGATGTACATCATCATGCTTATTAAATTGTGCTGCATGTCATGTCCAGCATTTGTGCATTTACAATTATACATAAGCTTGTGTCCACTAGCAGCCTTGGCACTAGCTGAGAAGGAGGAAGCTGATCTGTCTCTATTGATAGCCCATTGGGTGCATGTCAACAGTCACAATGAACTCAAGGTCCTGCTTAAAATCTACTTACAAATAGAGGTGCAAAAGGGGCCCCGTTCTCATTGGTTGTTTGTTTAGTGCAGGGGAAATCTGAGCTTGGGCAGCCATGATGCCAGTCAACAGGGATGGAAATCTTCCTAAGCCCCACAATGCCCTGTCCTGAAATAGTCTTAATTAAGATGCTATTTAGTGGTAGCAAGTACACCAGGACTACTAGACCTTTAGAGGGCTTTTGTACTCTAAATAACCAGAGCAGCTCCCTGTCCTTCTAACATACATACCTTCATGCACTCTGCTGTGAAATTATGCATGGTCTCCTAAGTATGTGCTGGACAGCTGACTGCTCTTCCAAAAGAAAATACACACTTGTCAGAAAAATAAACCTGACCTTGTAACTCTTTGTCCGCATAATTTACATATCTTCTCTGGGTATAATTTACGTAGACCCAAAGACTTCAGTCTTAGCATGTATGACTTTGCCTGTGTGTGGCACAATCCCAGAATGGAAACACTGATAGCAGAAGGACTCGCTTTTGATGTTGCTTTCATGACCTTGCGTAGGGTGTGAAACTAAATCCTTTCGAGAGCACAGTGCGCGGGAGGAAAAGAGTTTAAATGCACCTTTGAAATGATGGTATTTGTCAAGTAATCTCGCTATTTCGCTCTTGCTATCAGAGGTCATCACAGAAGGAGACCAGTGCATTCTCTTTTGTCTTCTGTTTGTGCTCTTTCACAATATGCTAACATTTTTACACTCAAGTTATTTTAAAGCACAGCAAGTAGAAATGTCACTATCTACTCATGTTGTACACCTTTTGCAGCACAAACAACTAGATAAAATAGAAGTAGATAAAGATGCCTACAAAGCCAATGGCTAATAAATAAAAAGACTCAACTATATTATTATTACAGACTTGTGCAAATAACCCACAATGAAAGTATATATGGTGCTAATTCGATTACAGGGGATAGATATATGCAGATCCCATCCCGATTTCAAAAGACAGTCCAGCATAGTTTTGCACATATTCCAACGTGCCACACATAATATTCACATGTAGCTGAAGCCCACTTTCAATCCCATTATATCATCCTCTTTGCCCCTTTATCTCCATGTACAGCTTCTCTCCTTGACTCATTGAGTGAGATCAAAAGTGACACTTCTTCTAGGTTTACGGTAGTGCCCTCTATGGGAGCCATTCAATAGGTATGTGATTGGATGGGTCCTTGAGTCATAGTCACTCCTTTGCAACAAACCTGTGAAATATCTCTGAAATATCTGTGACCTTCTGAAACCTTTTGCGCTGTGGTATGGCATGTCACAGCTCGGTCCTACTAGACATGACCAACAGGTGGCTTCTACAGCACTCACCATGTAACCTTGCACCTCTGCCCTCGCAGTGTGAAAATTTCAGGGAAACTGCTTCCCACTGAACAGCACAGTTACTTATTTTATTCAGCACTGCTTTTGACTGGCTTGCTGCAGTTGTCTAATAATTGGTAATAGTATCCAGTAACATATGCATATTGTATATTATACCCTTTATTCATAAAATTAACAAAACCAAATAAAAGGTTTTCATTTCAATGTTTTATCAACAAAGTAGCGCATTTTCACATGTAATTGTTGTTGAATGATACTATGCATATCTACTTATGTGGATATACTTTTAGTACTCAGTTCAAAATTCAATTTAATCAGTAATCTTTCCTTAATCCATACATTTATGATATCCAACCACAACAACTCATCAACAGATTTCTGTTCTCAAGAAAGTTCTGTCAAAAGAGCATGCATTTCAAAGGGCAACAGTGGAACACCCACAGGGAAGCAAGTAAAATAATGTTGGCCCATGTGGGTGTAAAGATAAAAGCAAAACAAGGATGGTGCTTGTGGGTGTCATGGCTAGAGAGCAAAGGAAAAGCAGCCTAATCTCCCAGAGCCAACCAAGCTACCTGCTCACCACCACCACTCTGCCCCCAGCGAATAGCTCGTATTTTTCATATATTCTTCATTGAGTTTCTATGCATAATTCATATAAAGGTTAGATAGGTGGGGTCTCTGGTTCATGGTAGGCTGCAGCGAATTCTTTTAAACAATGCTGCTATCCTTCGTATCAATTTAATAAGAAATCTATTCAGTTCTGTTAGCTATAATATGAGAAATAAATGGTGTATTTGCATGTGCTATGTTACCATAATAGTAGTTCCTACCTGCGGTCCTTTCTTCCAATGTTCATTAAAACTTTAATCCATATAAGTAGAACCTGATAACGTAAGTTTTGATACTAAGAACATACATGTTATTTAAGTTCTTTCTGTATGCATTCAGTGGTTAAGCAGGAATTAACTATATGGTGGGCTAAGGTGAAGTCTGTCAAACACATATCACAGATCAGCATAGCTTAAAAAGATAACTTGATGTGTTTTCCATTCGGCTGCAGCGAAACATCCATACAAAAACAAGAAAAATGAGATGTGGGTGTCATGACAACTGCGAAGAGGAGACATGAACTTCAGGTCACCCTACTCCTTCGCAAAGAAATTCCTACAAACTTACAGCCCTCTGTCTTCCTCGATCAAGAAGAAACCGTCTTGTCTCACTTTTACAGATATGTTCCTGGGACCGATACCTCGACACCTCTGCCACGGGACCATGTCCATTTCCAATCTGGGTTCAAACTGGGCTCTGTTTTAATCAAGTAAAGCTTTATTAACATCTCAGCCATGTCCAGTAACAAAGTGAAAGGAAATAATTGTTCTCCTGAGCCCATGGTGCAGCATTCCTAATAGGACAGCATTACAGCATTAAAGAAAACAAAATCTTTTACAATTATCAATAATATAAGGGGAGAGAAGACAAAAACATTAAACATAAACATAAACATTAGACAAACAATGAACAGGCACACTACATACACTGGGAAACATGGAAGTACTGTCCATGCTGATGGAAACAGCTGTAAAACATATAGAGATGTAAACAGTATTCTCAGGGATCGTTTTTTTCTTCCTGATTTTTTTGAATACCCATACAGCTACCTCACCCAAAACTCAGTGTATTCCTCCTGTACTCTACTGTGCCTAGTCTCAGCACTGTTATTCTCTAGCTGCGGCTTCCCTATAAATACCCATTTTGCTCCCGATGCAAACTGTCCCTCTCTAACATCTAAGAACAGGGGGTTGGTGGGGTGGGGGGGGTCGGTTCAGGATGAGCAGAAAGACTTGCGGTAGAGATTTATGCTGTACTATTTTCATTTTATTATGTTCTAAGGCAGTTGTAACAGTTTGCTTAGTATGTGTCTTTTGCTGCATTTAGAGTTGGCTATTATTCTCTCTATGTAAGTGCATATATGTGTGTGTGTGTGTGTGTGTGTGTGTGTGTGTGTGCACTTACAGAGAGAATAATAGCGAATTATATACATAGTTACTTGCAGAACTATTAACCATTCTGTATTGCCAAAATTTTGTTCCTTTACAGTTTTCTATACATATTATTTGCCAGATATTCAAAGCAATTTGCTAACTCAAGGAAATGCCTGTATATGAAAGATGAATGGATGTGTATAAATGATCAACACACTAGAGAAAACTTTTGGTAATAATAATTAAATTCAGGAAAAGAGAGAGGCTCCATTCCACACCATGCCCAGTCTACTGTAAATCCGCAGGTGTTTCTGAAGAGCACAGCAAGATCTTTACCAACAGATCTGTGACGAGAAATTTGAAGCCAAAAAAAATTTAATGGAGTTTGAGGACTGAGAGTGTAATTGTGCATCAGCCAATATTATCCTCCTTAGCCAAGGGGCAGGAAAGAAGGGATTAATAAATATTAGCATTTGAAAAGCCTAATAAAACACGTTTGGGCAAAAATTGTGGTCAAATTAGATTTGACAGGAGCCCAACATTCTGACACTGTGCTACAGTCAAGCACAGTTCTTGGCAGAGTGGAAGAGAGTACTGGAACTGATGGAAAAACAGACAAAGAAAAGCATGAATTATAGGCACATAGACGAGGATGTCTGAGTATCTATCTATCTATCTATCTATCTATAATTTAAAAATACAGTATATATGATATATGCAAACATGTAAACATTGTTGTAAACATTCTTGTTCTGGCACCTAATATTACCCCATTGCTTTCCGGTATTATATCTTTCTAAACGCTGCTCGTTTAGCTAATGTATCTCCCAGACAACTGCAGGCCGGGCCATGCTTACAGTCTAGATCACCTTTAATAGTTTACCTTTATTTGCTTATTTACCCCTCTTCATTTATAATGCTTACTAATGCACCGATAACAACAGGTAATGGGATCTTTAAGCTGCTCATTTGAAAAGCAGAACAGGATAAAAAAGGCAATGCACGCGTGACTGAAAGGGTTATTAACTCCGAGTGCATCCCTATTTCTCACTCCCTCAAAGCACACCAGCAGCTCAGCTGTAAATATTACAACGGGGCTCACCGATAACGGCATTGCGGGGAACTACGGAGGAGCCGCCTAATTGCCCGATTAGAATGCGAAGGGGTGAGGAAAACCACTGCTCGGATTTTGCTGTCACAATTTTGCTTTCAGTTCAAAAGGATTCCAAGGATTTTACAGAAGTCAGACTATTTAATGCTAAAGCTAAAACTGCCTGCTGCTAGCTAATGATTGCAAACAATAAAAGTAATGATAAAAAACACATTTAATCAGTTTTCACAAATACACTAACACATTAAAGTAGATATCAAGTAAGGAGACATTGTAGTGTTTTGTAACTCCATGTTAAACTAGCAAGAAACTCCAAAATAAGCTACAATATTGCACTGTATTTTTTGCACAAGTTCAAATTTCATGAGTTTTGAATGAGAAACAAAAGTGATGCAGTGCTTCATTTTTGGCATGTTTCTCAGTCAATTCATGTGATTAGTGGAATTGTGTAAAATATTAATGGAATTTTGGAATGTTGCTGGTGGCCGAGATGGAATCTCTCCTGCAAACAGATGGCTATTATGGTGGCCATAATGTTCCACCAATGTCATCCATTTGATGAACATTCCAAACCATAATGTAAAAAGTTAGTCATGGACCCATTGTTTGTAAAATACTATAACTGACATTTAAACTATTTACCTGATCTTGTTTAAAATCTAGGCTATGATGAGCCCACAGTGAGATAAAATAAAACCAAAAGTAAAATTATAACCGTATGGCACTGTAACACTTGAGGGAGGTGAGGTGGTTAACTGCTTGGCATTGAAACCTCACACCTCCAGGGTTGTGGTTATGATTAGTTTGCATGGTGTCTATATATATACATGAACAGATTGTTTCCAGATGCTCCAATTTCCTCTCCTAGTCAAAAAACACACTGTAAAGTGAATCAATAGTGTTTGATTGTGTAACTATGGCATTGCATGAAAAATGTCCCTCACCTTCTGTCCTGTACTTCCTGGGACAGATGACAGGTTCACGGCAACCCAGTAGTGGATGAATGGAATTGATTTAACATCTCACCTGAGCTTACATTGTTATAGACAATATGGTGTCATATAATCAACAAGGATGTTTTGTATTATGCAAATGTATATTAACCATCCATTCATCCATTTCCTATACCCACTTATTTTGCTTTGGAGAGCATTAGAACGAAAATCAAATGAAACCTGATTTTATGAAGCATACAGTTGATTTGACTATAGAACAAAGCAACTGCAACTACCTTTCTGGTGATGTTCTAAAACTACGACTAAATTAATTGTGGGTGAGAAGTCACAAAAGATTGCAGTGAAGTATATGAGTTAGTGCCAATACATACAGCATGACTTAGGATAATCCTCTGAGTGGAAATTAATGAGAAAGGATAAATCAGAAACAGACTGTTGACAAAACAGTGGTAAATTATATTGCTGAAGCGAGAGAGTATAGAGAGTTATACTGCAGAAGACAGTCAACATACATGCCAGTTCTGTGGGAGAAGAAGGTAGCAATATTTCTGGGCTATTGCATTGTCCTGACCAGAAGAAATTTTAGCAATGATTCCAATGGGATATGCTGGCTCCTAAAGTTCAGAGATAGTGAACATTGGAGGCTGGAAACTCAAAAGTGTATGCAGATGTGTTCTTCTGGGAACAGCTCAATGATGGAGGTTCAGTAGGTGACTGGTTGTGGCATATAATTTAATATTTACAGTCAAGATTTTGAGGATGGCATGGAGATATGGAGGACTAAACATGACTGAAGGATAGATAGATAGATAGATAGATAGATAGATAGATAGATAAATCCATCAATTGTTTTAGCTAGCTAGGTAAGTCATACTTCCTAAAAGGAAACCTTGCAGTTGTAAAAGAATGTGACCCCAAAATTTTGTTCTTGATGACATCACAATTATATAGTCCACAATGTCAGTATATTCGCAATCGAATGAGGTGCAGGCAGGAATGAGGCGTATCTCTGTCATAAACAGACTGAGTGGCAAGAGGAGGAGTGGAGATCTAAAAGAAGAAGCTGTTTACTAATGAGACCACCATCCATTTGGATCCCTGAATATACATTATCAGTTACATGAGCAAATCTGTCCTTGTTGATTTTCCTATGAATTGTAAAGAAGCAAAGCAGAGTGGTGTCCCAGTGGGTAGCCCCGATAGCCATGAATCCAGCTGCTGGCTCTGTGTGAGTGGAGTTTCTTCTCCCTGTGTGTGCAGGTTTCCTCCAAATGCTTCAGGTGTCCCCCTCAGTCTGGAAATAGGTGACTTGATATCTCTGAGTTGTGTACAATATGTGTGTGCTCTGTAGTAGGCAGGGATATTGTCCGGGGTGTCCTTTCCCTTGTCTCCTGTACTACACTAGATAATCTGCAAAGATGATAGACGGATTCCATCCATCCATTCCATTTCCATTCCCTCTCGTCCTGTACAGGGTTGTGAAGGTCCAGAGGCTATCCAAGAAGCTACTGGTGTAAGGCAGGGATTAACCCAGGATGGGGCACCAACCCATTGCAAGGCACACACACCATTCAGACACACATTCACACCTACGGACAATACTGGCAACTCCAATTCACCTTTGCAAGTTTTTGGACTGTAGGAGGAAACCAGAGAATCTGGAGGAAACCAGATAGATGGATATAAATAACAAATAAAAACACTATTGCGACTCAATACATTGTTATATAAACATTAAAATCCCATTACAATAAGTAGAGTTTTGGCTTATTTAATTCACACACATTACGATTTTTTTTTGTAAACTTTTCTAATGTCAGTGGAAAACATTCTTGAAAGAGTCATTCCATTTATAGTTTTAATCTGTGTGATTAAATTTTAATTATACAACAGAACAAAATCATTTAACCTGCAGAAAGGGTAGCTCACATTCAGGAGCCACCAAATTCCCTTCAAATAAATAGATCAGTATTTGAATTCCATCAAGATTTATTTGCTGTGCAGCGCTAAGACCCAGTCTAACTAAAAGGGTAGCTTAGTGCTAAATGTCAGAGGATATTCAGGTCAGTACAGGGTCTTATATGCCAAACTGTGGGTGTGAGAGAAAGGACATGGAAAGGTTAAGGGAAGATTATGGTTTGACTATTGCAGCCTGTTCTTCTGCTTCCACTTCACTTAGACTATGGGCAAGATTATGATAAAACTTGAAAGTTGAAAATTAGGATGCCTTCCAAAGCAGAGTTTGTTAAATGCTGCTGTTTTGGATACAGACCATTTAGTGCTGGATGGAGCATTGTGTATTTTTGTGTAATAAAACATGTTTTTAAAAAGGTTTCTGAGAGAGGATAAAGTTGTTCACATCTGATTCGGTCTCTATGATGATGAACTCCTAATGAATCCACATTTGTAGAGATCCAAGTGGTATTTCAAGAACAGATGACTTAAATAGGGGAAAAATACCAGCGTTGCAGAGATACTGTAGATATCACAGTTCCGTTCAACATTATGAAAGGCCATTGAATTTATGTCTGCAGTGGAGGCAAGAGTACATTGCAGAATGTTTGAACACCAGCTGTGTCATTTCAGCACAACAGTTTTACAATCATGCAGCAGTTGGCTTTTAACCATTTGAATGCTCTGAATTCATGAAGATAATAATAGTAGAACAGGGTGCTGGGACATTTGTGCAGCCTACTCAGGCCTATATATATGACAGTAGCTGCTTGCTATCAACCCTTAAAAGAAATTTAGCTGCATTTCAGATTATGCTTATCCAGATTAAAAGAAAAACCTGCCCTTTCATCTTAAATGATACAAGCCAGTAGTATTAATTCTAGCTCTTAGGCTACTGTTAGTGGTTGAAAGACTTCATAGGTCTTTACTTTAGAAGAGGACAGAGTTAATGTTCAATCAATTCTTAATAAGGACATTTGATTGTAAAAGTAGCATTAAAAATAACTTCCACTGAGGTGGGATTTTGGTTTTTTCCACATCGTGCACAAATACCAATATGAAATTGTTTGGAATGGTCTTCCAGATATACAAAAAATTACTGTTGTTTTTCTTTTTCAGTAAAAAAGACTATATATTTTTGAATAAAAATACTCTGTATGTTTCCTTGTTACAATAACTGGGGAAGTGTACGGCTTTGTAGGTTCGGTCCATGTTAGTCCTGTGTTGGAAAACTCCCTCTTTCAAATCCCACAATAACTGGGGACGTGTGTGGCTTTGTAGGTTCGGTCCGTGTTAGTCCTGTGTTGGGAAACTCCCTGTTTCAAATCCCGCAATAACTGGGGACGTGTGCGGCTTTGTAGGTTCGGTCCGTGTTAGCCCTGTGTTGGGAAACTCCCTGTTTCAAATCCCGCAATAACTGGGGACGTGTGCGGCTTTGTAGGTTCGGTCCGTGTT
>JAODKC010000044.1:23519387-23534026 GCA_026777985.1 Mormyrops attenuatus | reverse complement strand
CCCCCCCCCCCCCCCCCCCCCCCCCCCCCCCCCCCCCCCCCCCCCCCCCCCCCCCCCCCCCCCCCCCCCCCACTGAAGTGGAAGCTGGTGAGAGTGGATAGCGGCCTCTCTCCAGCTGAATGGCGGCCTGACCTGGGGCACTCACTGCTTCGTCCCTTATTCCTCAATCCCTCAAAGTGCAGCATATAGTCAAAAAATCCCAACACCAAACACAGGCAGTGAAATTTCAGGATTTAAAAAAAATAACATGCAAAATTCTACGTACCTAAAGATAAGCATACTCTATGACAGAATGTTGTATTTGTCACATGCACAGTTATGGGCAGTTCAGCATATAGCAAAATGCTTCGTCGTTAACAGGAAACATAAGTATGAAAGAGATAAAAGGTCATTAAACATTAAACATGGAGAGGAATCATGGGCAGCCATAAATAATGTACAATTAGCAGCAATATGTGACAGGTGGTAGTGCAAAGTGTGAGATGAATATATATATATATGTCCGTCTCTATGTATGTGTGTGTATATGTATATATATTCACGTATATTATACAAGATACTTATTGATGAAGCTGTGCAAAGCAATATCAAGAATATTTACCCAATTGTCAAATAAATACAGTAATATTAGTAATTGTACTGAATAAAAATTCCCTTGTGGACTTCTGTGACATAACAGTATATCTACAGCACAACTAGTTGAAAAAGAACCACTGGGTTTAAGAAATTCAATCCAGCCATTTTTACATGACAGCTTTTGACAGAGTACAGTACCTGCAGAGTACTTATTAAATGGGAAGGATAAGTTAAACTTTGTATCTGGCAGAACAGCGCAGATCACTCACTTGGGGTGTGTAAAATGTTACCTGACACTGCTAGAGAAGACTATAATTAAAGGTTGAGTTTGTCAGACAAAGATGGAAGCTATTAGCCGCATGCATTATACAAGATCCCATGTGGTCACAAAGAACAACCTCACACACACACACACACACACGCGCGCGCGCACGCACCCATTTTCTAGCTCCCAGTCCCTGGCAGTATAGGGCATGGGTATACCCAGGATGGCACACATCAGGTGACTGTACTTCTGCACTCTTCTTTGGACTGCAGGAGAAAGTCAGAGTGACCAGATGGAAGCCACCCAACATGGAGAGAACATGCGAATTACATTCCCAAAGAGCAGGGGCCTGGAGGTGAGAGGCCCACACTGACACTTTTGCCCACTGAAGCCACGGTGCCGCTTGCTTGATGGTGTTTTTATTGTGATTGTCATTAGAGCTGCACGTCGTGCGATGTTAACATCGACACTGTCTGTTTTTCATATGCAATTGTCACATCACAAGGCCAACAATAGTCAGCTGAGTTGAGACCATCAATTACGCAAAAGCATTTCTACAGTCATAGGACACAAAACCTGTCAAGCTTTTTTTGCTTTCTTTAATGATTGTTCCTTTTGAAGATGATCTATTATATTTTAAAAAATCAGTCTGAGGTTTATTGCAGCTGCTTTTGCATGAGCAATCATGATCATTCATGTCCTTGATGTTGGACTCACTCATAAACTGTGTGGTGCGTTTCTGAGAAATTAAACAAAAATGAGTCCAGAGGGGAAAAGCAAACAAGAATTGGTCACCAAAACACATTCGTCTTCAGTTGCATTGAAATATTTTGGATTCCATGGAGATGATATTGAGCAAAAGCCAGTTGTTGGCATTGCTTTGTGTCTGTTGACATGACTCACGACAACACCACCAACTTATTTCACACACAGGGGTAAGTCAACCCTAATTCTGGAGTGCCAGCATCTAGCAGGTTTTCTATCCTACCTGATAAGTTACTATCTGTCTGAGATCCTCTCTGGGATCAGGGTTGTCTACCCCAATTCTAATGATATATAATAACAGGTTCTATTTGGTTATAGATTAGTTATCAGTTATTATAGTTATCAGTGTTTTTTATTTAGTGGTTTAAAAAAAAAGATTGGGTTTTCACTGAAAAGATGTTCAAACTGTTCACAAGTGGCAGAATTCTACTCTATTGTTTTGTCATCAACTCTTGCAGAAACCAAGAGCAATTAAAGAATTTCTACAAGGTGTTTGTCTTTTTGCTTTATTTCAGTGGAGAAGATGAATGTACAGCTCCTTTGTGATGCATGAGAAATATCTCATACAACAGCAATTTTTTTCAACCAACAAACATCACATTTATAAACACTTCAAATGCAAAGCCATTGCCTAATTTGTGGTTTGAAAGGATTAAAAGTCTTTGGATGAAAAAGATAAAAAAGCAGTACAGATGCAGTGGAATTTCCACTGATATACTGTAATTCTAGAAAGTGCTGCACTGGAATATGCAGCATGAACATAGCGGGAATTTGTGGAGGTCATGAGCGTTGCCGCCATTAAATCTGAGGGGGACGTGTCCCCCTCACGTTTCATAATTATTCGTTTGGACCCCCTGACATTTAACATAAAATATTAGTTCACCGCCAGTGTGGCCCCCCACATTCAAAATGCTTCTGACGCCCCTGGTGGAGGTGCTAAAGATGATTTAAACCTGTTGGAAGTGCGTATTGTTTTAGAGGCATCGCGATTGAGATTACTTGGACAGTTAGAGTCTAAATGGTTTGGAGCAGGACATACCTGGAAAAACTTCCAGCAAGTGAATTATCTGTAGAATAATCTGAATTTACAGTGGCATATATCATTCCAATAATGCATTGAGATTGATTTGGTGGGTAACACAGGAGGTTGCATTTTTACATTGTACCTCTAGGGTTGAGCGGTTTAAATCCCGGCTCAGCTTGGCTTGTGAGGAGTTTGCATGTTCTCCCAGTATCATGCAGGGTTCCCCTGGGTGCTCTGGCTTCCTCCTGTGACCAAAGACAGGCAGGTAGGATAATGAGTGTCCCTAAATTGCCCATAGTGTGCATGTGTATGTAAAGCCTGTAATGGACTGGTATCTACCTCAACCTTGCACCCAATGCTGTCTGGGATAGATCCCATGATGCTGACCAGGGTAATCGTTTCGAAGATGACTGCTCTTGATTTGGCTCTTCCATATTGTTTTATGCAGAAATGTATACTTGCTATATAGCTAAGACAGCTAACAATCATTTGTTTCCATTCTCTATTGTATGACGACTGTAAAAGGAGAGAACAGTTTTACTTCAACGAATAATATGAGAGCTTACAAAAGGTGATTGATGATCTTTAAAGCAGGCGGGATTGGTTCCATCTTTCTGCAGATTTTATCTCTGACTTGTTTGCAGTCATGTGCAATCACAGGGACTGGGGGAGTTAACAAGTGTTTGATGTATGATACTTGAGCTACTTTTGTCAGGACAGCATTTTGTTTTAAGTGGGGGGATCATGCCTGATACCTCACAGGAGTTGTGTATATATGCTCTCTGTTTATTTTTGTTTCTCTCCCTATTTTTCAGATGTTGGGGGTGTGTATTCCTGGGGGATGGGGCAAGAGGTGAGCCAGACATTTTTTTTCCAGAGTCCTGCCAAAAAGAGAGGGGAAAAAAAACATTCTTCTCCCTCCTAAGGCCATCCACCTAAGTCTGTCTTTTCCAGTAAAGATTAAAAGGGTTATGCACAGGGTAGAGTCCATGCCTCCCTTTGAGGACTCGACATCTTTGATAGTTTGCCAAGAGTGCACGTCTTTTTAAATAATATCAATCAAGTTTATGGGATGTCCTGCTTGTCTGTTTTAACTGTTTTGTTCCACATGGACATATAAAACGACAACTTGCAAAAATATTCTTTTTAATAACTGTACTTCTGCTGTAGTTCTTTGAAAAAGCACTGTCTGTTTCCCACTATATTAGATGAGCGGTTTCACCCGATGGGTTGAACTTACCCACTATTTGTTTGCGCTCAGTACCCTGAAGAATAGCATGACCATATTCAGGGAAGTACGTAAAGTTTTAGAGGTCTGGTTTAATTCTTAAGATACAGTGCTTTTTGAGTTATACAGCAGAAGCCTACTGTATAATGCAAAGATTAAAAGATATCCTATAAAAACCTGGGCTTACAACAAATACCTGCTATCTACAGGCACTAATTAAGATAGTATTGAGAGCAGGATGGCGGGCTGCTTTACATAATCACTCTACCAGCTGATGTGCCTGCATTAGTTCTTTCCAAATTTGTTTGCTAACACAAGCTTTTGCATATTTTATAAATGCACGGCTTTCCGTTCCATGCTGCTGATATTGCCTCTGCCTCTCTGTCTTCCTTTCTGTCTAGCGGTGTAACGTGGCATCTCCACCAGTCATTTCTGGCCAAAGGTGATCGATTGTTTCTCACTGCAGCCTGACAGGAAGTGGAGGAGCAGACCCCGGGGGGGGAGGGGAAGCCGGTGCCACTTGATTAAGACCCCCCATGTAATCAGGCCTGCGGTGTGATCGCAATACACACAACAGTTCCTACGGCTCCTACTCACAGAGACACCGGTAAGCAAACATGGAGAAAGTATGAGCAGGTACCCCTTATGATTACAATAACACCCAGTTGCAGATCAGTCTCAGCATAAAAATGTACAAAGTGCAAAGATCTTTAAGTGCCCATCTTAAGTACAAAATCAGACACATTTTAAACCTATTGGTACTTTTATAAACAAACATCTTATTTTTTGTTCAAAGAGAAATTCAATCTTTTAAATGTGCTTGAAGCTCAGTAGACTAAAAGTTAATAGTCTCGATTGGGGCATTATTATACAAAACATAGAGCTATGACTTTTTGGAAATAGCAGATAACAAACTGATGATTATTCTCTCTTGGCAAATTGTAGTAATAAAGGTATTTTTTACTGCTTTATGTTTTTCACTCCTGGACATGCAGCTGGGCAGAATAACACAGGGATATAATGTTTTAGATAATTTGTCCATTCTTGTGTGTCAGCCTTATTGTGTGTTCATATTAATTAGGTAAACTGAAAATTAGACTTCTAAGCCTCTACTATTCTCCTAAACCAGGGTTTGCCAATTGCGGTCCTTGAGGGCCAAAATCCAGCACAGTTTGCAGATTTCCCCACTTGGACACATTTTACTCAGCAAATTGCAAGGTTTAGTAGGTGTGTCTAAGCTGTGATGCAAACTGGCCCCCCCGGACCGGAACTGGGGAACTCTGTCCTAAACTCCGTAAAGCCTCTAAATGAATAATGGTCTGTTAAATGTTCAATATGTTCATTAGGACCTGTACCTGCATGTTTGTGGGCCTTGAGTTTCTGTGTCTTCTATTCTCTGTGTATGAATCCAGTTAGAGTGTCAGTTCAAAGCCAGATTTAAATGACCAACAGTTAATTATATACAGTTACTAAATGAGTAAAAGCAGTGCTGGATTTCCCTGCTTTGCTGCTCAAAAGTCACACTACATTTAGTCTCCAATTCCTATACAATGCCATATGTTTGACACAATTAATTAAGATCCAAGCCTTAGTGCTTTGGTTAAAAAAAAAACAAAACGGATAGAATTATCAACATCAATAAATGCCAGGTCTTAATATTTCCTTTCTGCATCTCTACCAATACAGCTACAGCTGTTGACTTGTGCCTCACTTGTCATACTGTTGGAAATTAATTCTAGAATTACAAAAGGGATTATTGTAATGTGTGAAAAAATGAACTTGAGGGAATAAAATGCCACCGTAAAAACCTGGAGTAACACCCAAAAGCATCTGGTGTGACTAAGAGCTTCCCTTGCAGGGTGTCTGGGCTCTCCCCTAGAGAGAGGGGTGGGGGCTCGGACATTCCAGAGGGACTCAAAGAGCCGCTGCTCCTCGGCATTGAACGGAGCCAGCTGAGGTGGTGCAAGCATCTGTCTAGGATGCCTCCCTGGGGAGGTGCAGGTCCAAGGAGGAGGCCCCAGGGCAGACCCTGGACACACTGGAGAGATTGTATCTCGCAGCTGGCCTGGGAGCGTCTGAGTATCCCTCTGGAGGAGCTGGAGGAGGTGGCTGGTGAGAGGGAGGTCTGGGCATCTCTGCTCAGACTGCTGCCCCCACGACCCAGACCTGGATAAGTGGGGGACAACGGATGGATGGATGAATGGATGGATGGATGGATGGAGGGATGGATGGATATATATCTATAGTGATAAGTAACTGTATGGAAAATAGTATTTTAAAAACTGCATATTAGCCACTATGTTGTCATATTTCTAATGCTGTCACTCTGACATATTTGCCTTTCCTGTTTACACCTGTGATGAATAAGTAATACAAAAATGATCACTAGATGCCTGCACCTGACTTCCATCTGTGACCAATTACATGATAGGCTTTCTGCTGATTAGCATAAGAGAGACCAGTTGCACTTTGCTCACTGCTCCGGGAAAGTGTCCTTTGTCAGCACATGGGCATCCATAACCTGACGAGGGGGATCCTGTGGAATTGAACCAGCATGGAAACTGAAGTAAATAAATGCTGAATATATGCACCGGCAGGATGTATTTATGATTTGTCTGGGTCACTTCTATTATCCGCAGATAGCTTAAGTGATGAGACATTAAATTGTCAGCTGCATCAGTTTGATTGTAGTAAAACATGAAAACATTGACTTTTGCCTTGTTAGAGAAATTTATTTTTCCCCGAATGACAATCCTTTAAGTACCAGTCAGGCATAGCGCCAGCACCCCGTGTCATACATCGCAGGTTGAAAACACAACACATATTTTAAAACGTTTTTTAAGGTTTGTGTGCCCATAGATCTTGCTGAATTGTAAGGTAATAAATGGTCCTGCATTGATTGATTTGGTCTCCATCATTTTGCCGAGGGAAGGCGACAGCTCAGCGTAGGAGAGAGAGAAGTCACTGTCAGAGTTGCATGTCAGACAAGTGAGTATAATCAGTGTTGAATCTGCAAACCAGATATGTGACTGTCAACAGCTTGATCAAAAGAAAATGAGAATTACCAGAATATCCATTTGTGCTCATGTGTGTGTTTATAATTATGTTCTAAAACATAGTAAACTCTAAAAAATAAACCTTGTTTTCAAAGTTCCTGAACTTTTTATTTGCTATTAGGTCTGAATGACTCAACAGTTTAGGCCTCTATGCTTCGGATCAGATGGCTGCAGGTTCGACTCTTGTGCTCGGCAGAGTAGCAATATCTTTGCTGGCTCTTGAAGGGGACGACTGGATGGAGTGCTGGCCCTGTGATCTGGTAGGCTACTACAAACATACATAACGTACTGTTCCGCCTCTTTTGTACATCTTGTTGTAAGCGTTTTTGAGAATTAGCACTTCAATATAAATATCTTCCAAGCAAGTGGCGAATGCTTAAAATACTCCACAATTTTTTCTCCCACTGGCAATAATGTGAATTCGTTGCGATCGCAGCCCCTCGTGTATCACAAGCTGTAGCGAGTGTGCAAAGCAGCCCAAGCTGGCGACTCCCAAATCATACATTGTTTTTTTCATATTACTCGCATTGTCTCACACAATTGCAAGTACTTTGTTTAGTGGGATTTTCCGCTAAACGCTATTCCCACCTCTCAAAACTTTATTTTTACAAAGATTGCAAATCGCTGTGCTACCAGTTGCTGTTAATAGCATGAAATATTCCCAAATCATCACGTTCTTATTTGATGCTCCTCATGCTGCAAAGGGTATGCGCATGACGTCACAGCAAGCGGAAGTCACTGTGCTCACACCCACTGAGTGGCAAGAAACTGAGTAACAGCGTTAGCGTTCAGCTTGGATGCCGCAAAAACCACATTTAAAATGGGAAAGAGCTGTCATGAGACTGATTGTACAAATAGATTTCACACGATGTAGGAGCAGTTTTACTAAATAAGTAAGTATAGGACGTGGATCGGTCACGTATGGCCATTACCCGATCCGTCAAATATATGTGTGGATCAGCGCCGACACGGATCCGAATATTGGATTGGCGCATCTCTAGAAGAAATATCAATAAAAGTGTATTAAATACCTATAAAAGTGCATTAACGTGTGTGTGTGTGTGTGTGTGTGTGTGTGTTTGTGGGGTCATGTACATATAAAATCTTGTGGATTAAGAAACTTGTTATTTTGATTTGGTGGGGAAATTTTTTCAGTTCCAACAACGGCAATCAAAAAACTAAAAAGGCCAAATGTCTTGTATTTTCTTTGGTTACTGGTATTTTGTTACTGTGTTTTTGTTGGTTAAGGTTAGGGCTGAGTAGGGGTTATGGTCATAGCTGGGGTTAGGGTTATGCCCATAGAAATGAATGGACGGTCCCCACAAAGATATAGATACCTAATTTGTGTGTTACTGTGTGTGTGTCTGGATTATGTGGGTACCAAGTGTAAAAACCTGTTTTTTGACATTGTGGGGACCATTTTTCAGGTCTGAAAGAGATCAATCCCAAAAAGATCTGTGAATGCAATAAAAAAAAAAAAAAAATGCCTTAAGTCTCATATTTTGTTTGGTTACTTATGGTGAAGGTCAGGGCTGGGTAGGGGTTAAGGTCGTCATGTTAGGATTAGAGTTTTCCCCATAGAAACAAATGAAGATTCCCCACAAAGATATAATTACAAACCTGTGTGTGTGTGTGTGTGTGTGTGTGTTTCAAGGTCAGTTGGGTAATAGATAAAGTATGACCTTCCTCCTTGAACCTTGTCTGCTTGCTCTTGTGTCTGGGTGGGACTTCAGCAGATCAATGCACAGCCCAGTTATAGCTCCGCTCATGGAGGTTGGCAGTCAATAGTTTAGGCAGAACTTTAACTACAGGTGTTAAAGATTCTCTTCGGTGGTACACTGAGGTTACTGAGGTTATGAAGGAGCAGATTTTTTGACCTGGTTTATGACCTCCATGGTAACAGTTGCTATGCTTTTCTAACATTTGTATCATTGGTAGTCAAATAGATGTCTAAACCAGGCACAAGAATAGTTCCTAAACTTCAGTATTGTTACTCTTAAGTTTACACAAATAGTCAGATATGTGTCAGTAAACTAAAATAAAATCAGATATTCAGTTTTATTGTTTTTTCTTTAGAGTTTTGATTTCAACATCCAATCTCTTTGCCAGTGTTGCGTGTTCTGTACACAAGTGTACAGGTGGATTCTATTCTGAATTCAAACGTATTACAAAAGGCAAATAATTCCACTAAATGCAACCAATTCAGTATTCATTACTGAATAAAGAGAAGTCCAGCTGGTCTTCTTTCAAATTACACACACTCCATATTTCTCTTAGCTGTTTTTATAGTGTAAAGTGTATCCATAAACCGCTGTTGTTTAATAGTACATGTGTTTCCTCACCCTTCACAAAATGCTGTTCTCTGAAGATAATCCTGGATCAAAAAGCAAAGAAACAAAAGGGTTGAGAGGCCAGGGAATTCTCAGAAGAACATGCATTTCAGTCAGACCTTGCATTCTCTTATAATTCATCCCTGTATCATCCCTACTTGCTTCTAAAACTCGCTAAATCAGGGACAAAATCGGGGAAAGCACCACAAATGAAGACCTGCCAAATCATGATAATAATCAGAACTTTTTCTTAGCTTTGTAGTTTTAGCCAAACACCTATGCAGCTTGTCTGATTTCAGCATAGTGATAGTGAGCTGCAGAAGTTCTCTGGCTGTAATACAAATAGCCATCATAAAGGAATGTGGGTGATTGTCCTAAATGCCTCCGGAAAAAAACATTCAGATGTTTAATTGTAAGATATCTGACCCCCAAATGTAGATCAAAATTAAAAGAAGAACATTTAGGAAGACTAATAAAGACTATAGGCCTACATAAAATCCACGGTCAAAAAAACTCCCTCAACAGTAATCACTTGGCCTGCATTCACAGAACTTTCTAGTACCCTCTTACAAACCAGAGACTTTTATATATTCTGCCCCCTGACCTACCTAATACATGCAATATATTATATATAATATTATTTTTCCTTTCCTCATATAGTCCAAACCCACCTGGGCTCTTTAACCCAGGCATTATTTAAGGCAGCCGAACGAGATTTGGGGCCTTAACAAATAAACACAGAAGGTAACAATTTTTATGTTCCAAAATCTTGTTGAAGCCCCGTAGCCTACATTAACAGCACAGTTTTGAGGAGATTTTCCGTGCTAGTTTTAGACTGTTCTGAGTACCTGGTTTGGCTGCTGCTAAGCAAGTTAAAAAACGGGAATCTGTTATATGAGTTTAACATTCAGCCAAGGGAAATGGACAAAAAAGAAAGCCTTCTCAATGTCAGAAGCGGAGAAATAAACATGAAAGAAAGCAGGCATTTGATCACAGATGGGCAACGAATGAATATGGGATCAGGCATCAGGGTCTGGACATGTTTACTGTGAATGTGAGAAAAGAAACTCAATGATTTATAATGAACAGGTGAACTCCCCCCATTGATGCAATAAATAGTAGCTTGTTTTTAATGACCACGCCATTCACATTCCCTGAGATTCCAAAGGCTACAAAAGAATCTTTCTAATGCAATAATGACTTAATGTGTAAACAAGACTGATATATACACTGTAAGCCAGATACTTAGTTTACTTCTGATAATTAAAACCAACCTCATAAAGCTTATTGACTCCCTGCAATATAAACTTTATTAAGAAGCTTTGTAAAATGTGTCTTAGAAATCAAACTACATTTCAAGTAGCGCGTATTTCCTCTTTATGCGGAACATTTAAATGTGGTTAAGTTATTGTAATACGCAATAAAGCCTTTGTGTGAAATGTGCGGCCCACTTTGGGAAATTGCTTACTATAATGCTTTAATGTCTTTTGAAAAAAAGGTGTGCCAGGTTTATTGTACATCATAATTTAAATGTCCTCACTATAGGCAGTAAATATAAATTTATTGGACCACCATTTCAACAGGCAGACTTTCATGTATTTGATAACTGGTTAAAGGGAAGCCTGCTTTTCATTTGGCCTATAGTGAAATTAGACACGCCGCTAATTAATAGGTTTCTATTATGAATTAGCCACTATGACATGGGGTAATTGACAGTGTTCCAGTGAAGTGGTTTCAATTGGGGTCAATGTGTCCTTTTTAACTCTGGGGGAAATTATCAATGCAGCAGTTCAGAAAATAAACCAACATACCTTTTCACTCTAGTCTGATCACACGCAGAATGTATTTTAAATGCTGATGAACAGACAAAACTGTGAGCAACGAGGACCCTGAAAATGTTTGCGCAGAGCCAGAAAAAGACCTGGTTGAAAAACTACTGAACCATACCAAGTATCAAACGTCCCCAGTTTATCATAAAACAGCCTGACGCAACTCACAAGCATACTGAGCCAAGGAGTGTATATACAACGAGCAAAGGTTTAGTATAAATGGTTATTGTGTAAAATAACACAAAGGATCTATACTATAACTATATCATTTTTAGATTTTTTGAACAAAATAAATTTCAAGTAATTTATATGTAATTATATTATAATGATTCAGATATTATACTTATGAGTGACTAACAACAAGATAAAAATGCTACGTTAGATTAAAGAACATGAAGGCAAACAAATGTCAGTGTGACCCTGTTGAGCTCTGTGGTGTCCCTCTCATGTTAACAGTTTGACCAAAAACAATCCGCCCCCCCTCCCCCACCACCACCACCTTCAGACAGAAAGCTCTTGGAGTGGGAGGGATGTTGCTTTATAATGGATGGATGGAAGCCCACCAGCCTGTCAGGGGAAGTGAAGGCCACCGAAGATGACCAGGGGAAGTGAGTACCGTTCAGGTCCTGGGCGCCCATAGGCAAAGGTGGATAGTTCAAGTCTAGAAAACAAAAATCTAGAGTAATATTACTGAGTATAAAGAGTCATACTCACAGAGTACTCAGCTGGTTAGTTGAAATAAAATCTTGCTCTGGATTTTTACTTTCTGGACCTGAACCATCGACCCCTGCCTATAAGTGAGCAGGACGGTGACCATATTGGCTGCACCCTCAGTGAGACTGTTTGCCTGCTGCTGTTCATTCCTCCCTCCTGCAGCCATAATTAAATTCAAATGGAATTGTCTTTAATGCACAGTAGGGCCTGGCAATTAGTTGCAAAGTAATTACATTGTGTATTTTCCACAGTGAACAAGTTTTCCTTAATCAGTTGAAGCTTTTGTTGATATTTTTCTTCAAATAATGATTAAAGTGTGGGTGTGTGTGTGTGTTGGGGGGGGGATCAGATATACATTATATAATTATATTATATACATTATATTATATACCAAATGTCCCCACAATGCAACACAAACCTGTTATTTTGAGATTGTGGGCACCATTTTTTTTGGTCCCCACAAAGGAAAATTCAGTTTTATAAAAATCTTGTATTTTGGTTTGGTTACTTATGGTTAAGGTTTGGGCTGGGTAGGGGTTAAGGTCGTCATGATTAGAGTTTTCCCCATAGAAATGAATGGAGAGTCCCCACAAAGATATAATTACAAACCTGTGTGTGTGTGTGTGTGTATGTGTGTGTGTGTGTGTGTGTGTGTGTGTGTGTGTGACTTGTACATATTTGCATGTTTGTTTTTAGGGCTCTGCCTACCATGCTAATGGCTGACCTGTTTATGCATGGTATTAGCAGCATGCACTTCAGTGTCATGCTAGGGCTTCAGTGGTTACACCCCTGCTTAGGATTGCTGCCAACAACCTACATGAGGAATGACATCTGAGAGCGAAGGTGAATGGATTGCTCAGCTCCAAGCTCTAGCTAAATCTGCTAACGGAATTCCTAATCACCAGGAGCCAGACACCGTGTATAAGACTTTGGAATTGTTAGTGTCTGATGCTCGCAGAATGCAACCCAAGTCGTCGTGTTGACCGGCATCTGATTGGATGAAATAGCTCCTGTCTGGGTAATGTTATAAAATGGGTTAAAGGTTAATAACATGATTTGATATATCTTCCACAATGAGTTGATGTGAATTTTGGCTGACATGAATTTCATATTATTATAAACTACAGATTGGCAATATGTCGCATATAAACCCCCCAGTCCAATGTAGCTATCATCCGCAATTTGTGCTGTTTATCTGTATTGATCACAAATGTCACATCATACTAAATTGTCCCAAGTGGTAGCCTTGTCTCATCGGGAAGTTTTATTTGTTGAATTTATATAAAACAGATTGCTGTCATTGTTTGTACTAAAAATGACCTCTTTTTTGTTGTATAAGTGAAGCACCTTCAAAGGTGAAAGTGTGAGTAAAGAAGAGAATCCCTCAGATAAATACTCTTAATCATCATAGTTTCATGTAACTCACAGTTATGTTTTTGTTTGTAAAAATTTACCATTATCAAAATGACAATTGCTTTGTACATACTCCACAGCCTACTGTCAAACTGGATATTCAGGGTTTTCTTCTATGGTTATCCAGCAGGTACTCACTTACACTTACTCATTGTCTGTCTCACCTTCAGGCTTGCAGTCATTATATCAGTAATATTAACAGTAACACTTTACTTGACAGGGCACAAATACATAGTATGAACTTAGTAACTGCTGAAATAGAAATTATCAACAAATATAGTCGTTACTTGAGATGCATCACAGTTCATTAATGATGAACAAACGAGATTAGTATTTCACTTGTGTTATTCATTACTTGTTCCTTCAGTAGCCCCTTCTGTAGTTCCTTGAGTAGTTGACAAAGGTTTACAAAATTAACAGATACAGTAACAAATATAGTAACTGCTTGGGATGAAAAATGCATCATGATTCATTAATGATGAACAAATATGAGATCAGTATTTAATTAAGACTTAGTTTGTGGTTAATTAATACATAAATAATAGCATAATACTATATTATTTGTGTCCCCTCAAGTAGTGTTACCATATTAAGTGCACTGTCCTAACTTTCTGCACATTGAAAATGGGGTTTATCACTTAAGAAAGAAAGTTGCTCTTTCCTGACATAGCAGAAAAGAGAAGCTTAGACCTTGATTTCCACAAACATCACAAGACACAGTACAATATGTCAACTTTGCCCTGAAACACTGGGGAACGTGAAGGTCTTAAAGTGGCAATGATGGGTGAGAGACATTGCACTGTGTATGTCTGCTCTGAGGGGTGAGAGTGCCGGTACCTCTGAGGTACCCTGAGCAAGGTACCACCCCGACGTACTGCCCCCCAAGCACTAAATAATAGCAGCCCACTGCTATGCCATGATGTCACATGTGGGTTAAATGCAGAGGACACATTTCACTGTTGTGCACTGCATGCTGTGGTGTATCAACAATGACAATTAATCATTTCCACAGCTTCACTCAAAAACAATATTACAAATAAAATCTCTTTCATAAAACTGATATGTATAACTGCACACCTCAGCAGTATTAAATGAAAATGTGTTCCTCTCTCACACTTTCTAAATTTAGTTCAAATTTTTTCGGTGTCATTATTCACATTAGTTTGTATTCAAATATCAAAGCTTAAAATATTCACTAAACTAAAAGAGATGAGCATTTAAAACCAAACAAGCTATATTCAGCATGAATTGCTTCAACTCTATACATAAACTGTATATGTATTTTATAAAAGGAATATTTTCTAAGACGCAGTGGCATGGCGCAGTGCGGTGTGACACTGTAGCATCCCACCTCCACGTGGTGGGTTTGATTCCTGCTCCTAGCACTGGGTGTGGAGGTTATACACTCTCCTCGAGGGTTGGGGGGGGGGGGGGGGTCC
>JAODKC010000044.1:23498026-23519287 GCA_026777985.1 Mormyrops attenuatus | reverse complement strand
CCCCCGGGCCCCCCGGGGGTTTGTCTTGTTCCCCCGCCACCGGCCCCCCGCCCCCGCCCCCCCCCCCCCCCCCCGCCCCGCCCCCGCCCCCCCCCCCCACCAGCACTCTGTGCTTCCTGGGGTAGCTTCTCCGGTGATGGATGGATGCTCAGGTTGTGGCTGGGGGCTGCATGCTAATTTGGCTGAGATTTACACATCTGCCTTTTATTTATTTTGTTCTGCTTATTTTCTTTTTTTTCCTTTCTTGAGATCTAAGTCAGGGAATCCCCTGAGTTATTAAGCGGCCGGTGAGTGGCTCAATTTGTTTCTTGGAGCCTTTATCTCTCTCTCTCTCTCTCTCTCTCTCATTCTCTCTCTCTCTCCACCCTCACTTTCCTTCTCTTTCTCTGCCATCAGTAGGTCTGTGATTAAACTTGCACCACTATGAACCTACAGCAAGAGATTTGCTCACCATTTAGTTGACTGTCAGCCGCTAACTGAGATGCCGCAGAAGGTCAGGGAGCTGGAACTTGCTCTGTTCTCGACTAATTCTACCCCCGTGCGCCTCCCCCCTCTCTCCACGCACTGTGCCACCCCGTAAGAAGCATGTGTTTCCAAATAGGAAAGGATGGAAAATCGAACAAGGGCTTCTCTGTTTATCAAACGACAGCTCCGTCACCCAGCTGGTGAAACAGGCAGCAAATTGGTGACAGCGCAGAGCCCCCGGAGCGCGGCGGCGACCACCTAGGCTGTTGCTCATTTTTATTACTCATGTCAGGAGGGGGGAGACTGTTGCCTAAAGTGCTGCCACAGTCATCTCAGCTAAAGAAAAGAGGCCACCGCCCTGAGAGCAGCTCAGGGGCTGATATGCACCGGACCAGCCCCCCCAAGTATGCAAATGAGAGAGGTGCACTGAATGCTCTTGCCGTGCACTCGCACTAGCTGATCTGTACCGTGCCCGACCACATTTCACCCCCGAAGTCCAGTTCATTTGACTAGTGTGATCACTCCATTGCATACCCAGGTACGATACGCTAAACCGCACCCGGGCCCGCTTGGAGATGTGGGACCGGGCACAGATCAGTTGGACTTCGGCACAGTATGCATCTAGTTTGATCGGATCACTAACCATGCTTGAGCACGGAACACAGACATCTTGACAGTGCTGCGACTGCCGCATGCATGTGCACATGTACGTGAACCAGATTCGGAAGAAACAGATCGGGTAGGCGGTATGGATCAGGTAGCGACAAACATTTACAGGGCTTCAGATAATAGGCATAAAAGTTTGTCTGGATGCTGGCTTTTCCAGATGTTTAATAAATGGGTCAAACTTTAAACTGCAAAAAGCAGCACCACACCATTGCTGTCTTTTCACCTTGTTTATCCACAATATCTCCGCTTCTAAAAGATATTTAGCAGTCCATTTTTGTCACTGCCCCATCAATATTTATCGCTTCCATGATTTACCAGAAGAGTAGTAGTGTGCTCCGCTAAACAAACGTAATAAGCATAAAGATATGCCAAACTTATTACTAACTTTTGGGCATCACAATACACCTCTGATTAATATTCTAGGCATGTAATATCAAAAGCCGGCATCCGAACAGATTTTTATGGCCGTTATCTAAAGTCCTGATTTAAACAAAAAAAACAAACTTTTAACAAAGAAGGCAGCAAAGGGATCATTGGTCTGTGTCTGAGGTGCAGTGTTTGTTGGAAATTTGGGCTGATGATAGTATGCAGGAACAGCTGAATGCAACACATAAAAACCATGAGATATTTGGTCAAATACAGAAGTATCCTCTTATATATGCAGCATGATTAAATGAAAATCGCTGCCTTGCATACTCAATAAATCTATAAGAGGACCGCGTGTCATTGCATCCAAAACGACTCCAAATAAGCCACAAAATGAGGACATTAATCATGAACTACATTGTGCTGTGTGATAGCGCTTTCCTTCCTGTTTTCGTCCTATTTTCTTCAACACAAAAAGTTGCATGGTGATGACGAAGACGCAGTATGAGCACACACTGTGTGTGTAGGGGGGGTGGGGAATTGAGGAGGGTGGATTGGGGAGGGGGGACAATTGTGCTCAGTCACAGAACAAGGCAGCCAGGCCTAGTGAGAGTACACCCTTAAATACCAGGCTGTTATGTGGCTTAGTAGGTTAGGCCTCTGTGCCTGTGATTAGAAGGTTGCTGGTTTGAAACCCATCTTCGCAGAATAGTCATATGCCCTTTGGGACATTGAGCAGGGCCCTTAACCCCCAGAATGCTCCAGGGGTGCTGGATAAATGGCCTGACCCTCACTCACACCCCAAGCTTCACTCTCAGCTGTATATATGTGTGTCTATCTTAAAAGAAGAGCTAGATGGGATATGCCAAAAGGAGCTTTCCTGTAAATGGCAAATAAAGTCAAAGCAAAAACGTGGACTGTCTGTAGGTCGGCGAGGACTGGACTGGGAAACACTGCTGCATCTGACGCAAGCCTAGAAATGTGCTTTTTCACTTACAGGCAAATGGGGTAAAAGCTGCATTTTTTTCAGGAAGACAGTCCAATAAGTAATTTTCATCAAGGAAAAAGTTGTGCTGTGATTAGCAAGACTGGCAATATTATTAAGGAAGTTGTAGGAAGCCCAGGCTTCATTCCTCTGTTATTGGAGTCACATAGGCCAAGGAAAGAAATTCTAGACCCAGGGCTCCCAACCCCCGGTCCGTGGACCAGCACCACTCCACAGCCACAGGGAGTGTGGGGGAGGGTTTGCTTATTTTCCAAGAATAAACTATATATTTTCAAGCCACGCCTGTTTTTAACACCCCTGATTAGATCAGAAAAAATGGAAATGATTAGCCTTATTAAATCTGTCCCACTGACGGATCCACTGCCAGCAATGCCTGTTTTACCAATCTGTGAAATTTTTGCTTATGAACCCCAGTCATCAAAAGGTTGGGAACCCCTACTCCACACGGTTCTGGTTATGACTTCAACCAGAGGATGACAGGTCTCAAAGAGCAATGTTCAGCAAATGCGTACAGTCCAAAAACATGTTTTTTACTCCAAGGCCCATGTAAAGAAATATCAGACATCTTAATCAAGCCCTAAGCCTCTGGCCTCAGCACAGTCAACACATTACGGAATTACTGCATTAATCAATAATTGATCAGCTGAGGAGAAGCAAACTGCATTTTTACATGGAGATGCACTCAGTCTGTCTAACTACCAAACAGATAATAGACAGGAAGGCAGGAGATGCGCTGTGAGAGCTGCGTGACTCACACATTGAAATCGGAGGATATTACCAAACAATACGAGACAGATCTCAATGGAGAAACAAACAGAAATTTACCTGCCAACAGGGACTGTGGGACCTTAGAGGTCCTGTGTTCAGAGTCCCCCACAGAAAACCTCATTTATAATTCTTTAAGACCCTTTCAATTGTGCCCTTTGCATATTTGTGGAAAATTTGTAAATATATTCTTTGTAAATAGCTCTCCTCTTGCTAATCAGCCAGCTCTGTGTTCAGCAGCATTAAAAATGGATCCTAGCGGTGCTGCAGTGAAATGCTAACATCACAGCCAAATGATTGATGAAAAAGAAAAAGCTTTAATCTTTGCTTAAAAGTGTCTACTGGCTTGGCATGATTTTGGCGGTATGGTAGTGTATTCCAGCACTGCACTGGGGACTCTCTAAAGAGAGGATTGGGGCCGTGTTAGTGGAAGAATCTGCTTCTGCCAGTTCTCTACTGGGACAGACATCTCAAAATGGAGGGCACTGGGCTCTGGTAAGGCAGAACAAGATGCTGAAAGCTGCTACAGTAAAAACACCACAACTTGGTGCGTATAGTCATTAATCATTTGTTACTGAATTGCCTAAATTAAAATCTTCGCCATAGCATTTTCTCTGAATCGCCCAAAATGATTGACCCAGATTATCACTCAAATGGTACTATTTACTAGTTGATATGTGGGCAATAATAACTATTGGCAAAGGACTATACACAGCCACTTGAGTCATCATTGGCAAGACTTGGTTTTGTTTTCCCGTCAGTTCAATCCTATAGGAAGACATACGGGTGACAGAGGAAGATTCTAGGGTAAGCAGGCGAGAGATGGAGGGGCATACCCCTCTTATTTTATGGAGAACTCTTGAAAGTGGCATGCAGCTGTTGATGTATGTTTTCACTGGCATAGCAGAGAGGAGCAGTGGGAATAGGGAATCTGATTTCACAGAAACTAGAGCTTGCTTCAAAGAAGACAGCAAGTATCCCCAACTGATGGGGCTTATACCAAAAGAAAACAACAGCCATCTTAGGGACCCGTTCACTTTTGCACTGAGTCCTTAATTTTTTTGTGAAAAAAAAGAAAAAAAATTACAGGAAAGCTGCAGTCCTGCCACTCTTATCATTCCAATGACCCCGATGTCGCAGTGGAATGCACACCCAGCCCCCCCCCCCCAACACACACACGCAACCCCACCCATAATCCTCACACCCTTCTCACTGTCAATCAGGTGTTTAATGTCATTTATTATTTTTTCTTTTTATAATCCATTCAGCACACCTGACTGCTCAGCGCTTTGACGTCTCCATGGGTTTTCTGCTTCCTTCTTACACACACACACACACACACCCAGGTTTGTAATTATATCATTGCGGGGACTCGCCATTCATTTCTAGGGGAAAAACTCTAATCCCAACATGATGACCTTAACCCCTACCCAGCCTTAGCCATAAGAAACCAAACAAAACACGAGACTTTGGCATTTTTAGTTTTTTGATGGCATTCACAGATCTTTGTGGGGACCTGAAAAATGGTCCCCACAACGTGAAAAGAAAAAACATTTGGTCCCCACAATGTAGTACAAACATAATCGACACACACTCTCTCTCTCTCTCTCTCTCTCTCTCAAGTAGATTCCCTCCTCCACAGGCTTTATACATTTATATCTCAATTCCATCATCATCGCAGTATTACAGTGAGATAAATGTACAGGAGTAAAAAGTAAACAATGAAATATATAAGGAAATAAATAAATGTAAAGGTTAACTAACGAGGCAATACTGAGTAAGGAAATCTGATGGAACTGGGCCATATTCCTGCTCTACTTTCAGAAATGAAGCCTTCATTAAACAGCCGGTTCCCGGGGGGGAGGGGCTGCTGAATTATTTACACACAAAATCCCACTTAATTGGTATCAAGTCTTTAAACGGGGTCAAATGTTGTGGTGCAGCTTTGCGTGGTTTTATTTCAGCCCAGCTTTTGAATATTATATCTGATGTATGGTTCAGCGGCGCTCCGTCGATTGTTTTTTCAAACCCTTCAGCATGGGTACCAGTGCGCAATGCTGTCAGACTGATAGCCTCTATTCCCAGATGCTTTGTGATTCCCTTGTTGAGACAACATGCTTGTGGAATTTGCTTAAGGTGGAGTTTCTTTCAGTAAGATAATCACATCATTTAAACATATTTGAATATAATTTATATTAGTTTCAAGGGTCATGAGCATTCTGATGATGGCCTTAGCATATCAATTTGCATATAAATACAGATAAAACAAGGGTCGCAAAGTACTTAAAGTTAATGTAAATACAATGTAAAAGAAAGGTGTCTATACTATATTTCCATCAGCATAATATTTGTGCCAGGAATGATGCTTTCTGTGACATTTCCGTCAATGTATGAACATGTCAGATGCTGTGAGAGGAGACTGCGAAAGGCCCAGAAACTTCCGACAGGAAAGATGTATGGGGTTGCTAATGCAAGTAACATGCCCATCATCCCACTCCAGACGTGGAAGCGGGGCTCCCCCCATGAACCACACCAAGGTCGTGCTCATGCCCCAGCCCCGCCGTGCTACCTTTGATGGCACGGATGAAACAGATCTCATGAGAGAAGGCTGCTCAGATGGTACCGCCATGGAACAGGCAAGGGCTCTGTCTGAGCAGGAAGAACCAGGAAATAGCTGCTCATCAATCAAAGTACAAGGGGGGGAGGAGAGGGAGGGGGCTGGCAGAGCCGCCGGTCCCGGGGGAGCCTGGGCCGAGGGGAGGCAAGCCCCCGGCTGTCTGCATCCACCTTTGGTTCCAGACGGCTTGTCTCACATGCGCAGCCTGGATGCAAATGGCCCCAACGCCGTGGCAGAGACGCAGTGGAAATGGCAGCCCCATTGCGCTTTCCCGGGGGCTGACAGTGGACAGGTGAGTGCCGCCCAAGTTGCTGGGACAAGAACAGGAACAGCTGCGAAGCTATGCTTTTGGGGGAGTTTTTTTATACTCATATATTTGGTTTTATTTATGTGGAGCTTTTGCTGCTGATGCTGGAAGATCCCAGTCCTGGAGGTGTGAGGCAACAGCACTACCCAGGGAGACACTGTGCCACACTCGTTAGATGAACTGAGGCCTGCGAATTGCCCATAGTGTTTGATGGTGAGCATGTGTGCCTGCTGCTGGACCCACATCCTGTCCAGGGTGACCCCTGCCTCATACCCGCCGCATCTTGGGACAGGTTCCACGCTGAGTAGTTATGGATGGATGGATGCTAAGATATCAATATTCTATCCATATTTTAGTCATGCATAGAACGCCTCTACATTCTCAAGCTGCTCAATCCCATTTCAATTTGACAGTGTTTTTGTCTAACCTTGCAACCTACCCTGACCTATTTCCTTTGTTCTTCCAACCTCAGATTTAGCTAATTTAACTATAGAGAACAATCTTTTATCCGGCACTTTGTCTGAAACACCTTTCCTTTACAGAATCAAATTCTCTCCCCCCAATCTATACAGTAGCATTTTTATCATCTGAGAAAGAGGCAAAAGGGCTTCCTGCTGGCTGCATGTAAGACCTCCATACAGGATTTTTTTTGACAGATATACAGTAAATGGTGGTCTATTATTTAACTCTTCCATCTTTGACGTAAGCTTTGATTTAGCACCAATAGGGGAGAGTTATTGCTTTCCCAGAGAATCTGCTGGGCCAGAATGGTAGGAACTTTCATAATTCACTTGGAGAACATCTAGTTAGTCAGTCACTTGATCTGTAATCACAAATGCTGCCAGGAATTACATGAATGATGAGCTGTAATAAAAGTGCTTACTTTTCCTGCTATGTCTTTTAAGTGTTATTGGCAGGCTTCTTTCTCCTGGGAGTCCGGAGTAGCAGAATATATTCCCCATAGAAAACTGCTTCATCAGAGTTCTGTGCTATACGTGTGGTCCTCCCCATTTATGTGTGATCGTGCACATGTGTGTACACAAGAATTTTTACGTATAACATGATGTATTTCTTTTTGAGATTAATTCCAATATAATATGTTTTTTTTCTTCAATTACATCTTTTTGATTCTCTTCTGTCCATATTTTAATGGAAAACTGTCACATTGGCCAACTTGTATATTATATACATCCCCTGTTTCATGGTGAAATTGATTTTTATTTTGTTTTTAATTACATGTTGTTTAATGTTAAATGTACCTTAAGGTCTAAAATTTCAAAAGATTGCTTAAATGGATATGAAAGGAATTTAAATCTGTTCTCATCTGTACTAATAAATTTGTACTAATTGAAATTGTTGCTCTTTTTTCTGAATGACTCAGATGGCAGTCCATGGCAATCGGTTTTATCCCTTTTGGAGTTTTTTTTAGTAGTCTTCTGTGTTTTTAGGATTTTCTTTCCCTTAACATTTTAAGTATTTCTTTGGTTATGTTACTTCTGTTACTTTCAGTTAAAATGCACATAGTGTATTTTACGCATTTCTTCTAAATTCTGGTCCAAGATTCTTAAATTCTAGGTTAATCACATTGATTCGACTTCTAATCTAAATTTTTCTACTTTCAGTTCCCTCTTTCTCTTTTGTGTTTTGTGTGTGGGCACTTTTTCTCCACTAGGGTAGCAAATCCTGTGAAAGACATTGTGGGCAACACGTACAAAAGTATCAGAAAAGGAATATAAAAGTAATATAAAAGTGCAAAAACTTAGTTGCTTATCTGTTATTTTTAGTATCCTTAAATATCAGAGCCTTTTTATAATCTTTCCTGATATCAAGAGGTAAATGTAGTCTTAGGATGTGAATGACGTAGCAATAGAGATGTAGAGAAATATTTATTAATATGTACTTTGGTGTTGAAATGGCTAAGCTGCTCAAATGCAATTCCCCGTATAACTGAAAGGAAAAAAGGAGTTTATGCACCTCATTAAAGTCATAAGGAAACTAGAACATAAATGTATCATGTGGAATATAAATCTGCATACAAATGATCCCTAGAGGTGAAACAAAGCGTTCATACTGTCCTGCTAAGCCAAAATCAATCACACCCCCAAAAAGCATCACAGTTTGTTTTCAGTACAGTGCAAACCCATGATTATGGTTATTGCTGTTTGCTTTGGTTGGGGCTCTGTGGTCATTATGGGACCTGTGGTTCAAATATCTCAGGGTTCTGAGGTAAACAGGGATTATTATGGCATGAGAAAGTCTCTGTAAAATTCATCTGCAGTTATATGGTTATCCAGAGAGAAGGAGTGCACATGTTTTCCAATACCAGTTAATACACTGTGCAGTACTAATTATATAATGTTCTCAGAGTATGACTAACAGAGGTTTTGACCTGTATTTTCACAGAATGATAAAGGGTCTTATGTATATTGAGACCAAAATTGGTTTATAGTCCAAAGAGCTTTAATCAGTATGTCACATTTTATTAATTGCATATTGTGTTGTTGGGCAACAGGCCACATACTTATAAAATATCTTGTGTGTGAAACTAAAAAGGTTTCAAACTCCAGACCGCAAGAACACTTTATTCCACTCATATAATTGCTTTTGCCTGTATCAGTGAACTTGGATTGTTTTAAGCACAAGATTAATAAAAATATAATGTATGTTGCAAACAAAGTTGTTTTTTTTATTTTAGCCAGGTTCATGGATGTTGATAATACATTCCCTTTTGCCTTTATGAATTAAATAATAATTAATAAAACTTCACAAAATGATGCAGCTGGTTAGATCATTTTTGCAAATATATTGCTGTATATCATAGTGGTAAGATAATATGATTAAATTGAGCTTGTGAAGATGGTCATTTCAGGACAGAATCGGCAAAGAATGTTTTACATACAAATAAGTAAGGAAAGATAACAGAGGTTTTTAATCTATGTTAAAAGCATGCAGCAGTGACTCCATGTGACACAGTGATTGATATAAGTGAATGCTAAATGTACGGAATCTGACAGCACTCAAAAGTGTTTTCTTCCCATCCATGCTCTTACGCATAATCATAAATCATTGTCATCGGGATGCATAAACTTGGTGCGCTTTGTCCTGGTGCAGCACAAGCAATTCCACTTTGACCTTAGCAGTTGGCAGTGGTCAACTATGTTAAATGCATATTATGACCTTCTTGACCTTGGATATTCATATTTAATAACCATTAAAGGTCAGCTCCACTTAAAACAGTACACCCACACACACTCATACATACATATATACATATACAGATACACACAGGTAAGAAGAAATCTTCCTGTGTTGTGTTATACTTCAAATCGGAGCAATAAAAATGGTATATGAGCAGTATGGTGATTCAGAGGGTACCGGCACTGCCTTGCACCTCCAGCACTGGGCTTTCTCATCCAGCCTCTGCTGTGTGTGTGGATTTTGCTTGTTCTCCCTGCAGTGCATGGGCTCCCACCCACAGTCCAAAGACTTGCAGTCTTTCTAACTGATGACACTAGCATGCCTCTCGTTTCTGATTGCATGAATGTGCCCTGCGGTGTACAGGCCGCCCATTCAGGGTGTGCCCTTGTCCTGAGCCCTATGTCCCCCCTGCTCAGGATAGAACAGTGAGAACTTGACTGGGGGAGGAAATTGGTGTATTATATTCTCCATAACTGATGCTAGTATAAAGATTATAGCATTTACTCTTATATTTGCCAGTACAGCAGTTTATGCAATGCTAACCTCTGACTTCAGTCTGCACTTTAAAGACTTTGCTCTCTTGCCTGTCCCCTTTGACCTGTCTGAAGTAAACCTTTATAATTGTGGCACTGGTCATCAAATGCACATATGTGGAAACTACAAAGAGGAGCTCAAATATCTGGCCAGTAACCTCTCGGCCTTTTGCCATATATTGGAACAGATGCTGCTACAGGTGTGACAATTTTCCTACAATTTTATTTTGTATTAGTCTGTATGTCAGAAATATTGATGGACACCACAAATATTTTATAGGTTACCTATGACCTTTGACACATGGCAAACAAAGTCCCGATCTGCTTTAATTAGCCATTACTAAAAAGGGAGGTAGATTCTGAAGATTTCCATTGATGCAAATGATTTGAACATTATAATTCAAAAATGTATATATTTTTAAGATTTCTAAGTCATTTCCACTTTTTTATTTTTGTCTTTGCTTGAGTTTCTTCTCTTAACAAGTCATGCTCTTTTTCTGAATTCACTCTTTGAATTATAATATTATTGCATTAAACATTTAATTTATTATATTTATATATTGTAAAGTTTTATAAAATGCATTTTTATAAATGGGACCCATAGAGCACCATTAACATTTGTAACTGTAAAATGAAATGTGTGAAAAAATGTGGTACACCTACGTGCATTTCTGCAGTTTTACTTGTTTAGCGAAATGGTCCCCTTTCTCAGTCATTATAAATGATATTATCTCTCATTATTTTCACAGTGCCATTTGATGCTTGGCAGGGTGTTGCACTGGGAAGTTCCAGTCTTGTGTTCTAATTATTTCAGCACCACAAGCATCAACACCATTCAATTAGACAATAAGAATCTTCAGGACAAAAATGATCAGCATTTAAGATATACCCCGCCACAGCTGGACCATTTCCTAGCAACCAGCCTTTTCCAGGGACTCCTAAGAAAAGGGTCTCTGGGGGTTTGTAATAGAAACATGCCCTTCACAGAGAGACTGACAATATGAGCAATATTGTGGCAGAAAGCTTTCATGAATATCAGCTTATACGGACTTATTGGCGTGAAACTTGGGACTTCCACGAGAACAGTAGAGGTATCTGTATAAGGGAGAATTACTGTTTGCACTGAAGTTCAGGTCGGAACCCAGTGATGTGGTTACAGCACAAGACTACGTAACTTACTCTAAACCAACTTTCCAATTAACCAAAAATAAAAACACTTAGCATCCCCCCTCTGAAATTTGACATCAAAACACAAATCATTAATCAGTCTAATCATTAATTCAATGTTAATAGTGCTTCAGCCAATCTACCTATTAGTAATAGAGTGCCATTTTATTATTTATTTATAGTATATAGATTATCCATGACCTTTCCGCTTTTAAAATGCAATGTTTTGCATCCCTTGTTGCAGCTTGGTACTTTGTCCATTCTTGACCTCCAACTTGCTCTGATACAGCTGTGTGCTCTCTAGGCGTCACTGTCACCATTCTGCCTGTATCCTATGTTTCCATATTTGGTGCTGCTTTTACAAGAGTGGTTTGATTTGTCTTGGGCTATTACCGTCTATTATGGCTGGAAGTCTCCTGGAAAGGTGGGAAGCAGCAAATGCTGGCATTCTGCCTAAAGAGAAATCAATGAAACAGATTAATCCTTTGCAGGCAGCAATGACACAGTAATCCATCATTCAGGCCTGCTTTTACACACCAAACCAGAGAGCCGGCTGAGAGAGAGAGAGAGAGAGAGAGAGAGAGAGAGAGAGAGAGGACCCTGGGCACAGTGGAGACAACAAGACACACTAACAGCAGGACAACACAGAGGAATCAGCTGATTCGGAAGGGATCTATTAGGCCTGATTGTCTATTGAAGAAACATAAAATTGTAGGCATTTATTGGTTGTGACAAATTTCCACTCACTGTACAGTATTATAGCCATCGATTCATTTTCTCTCCCCACATTAAACAAGCAGCCATGGTCAGTCTATGTGGTCTGTAGTGTGATTCTCCCTCTGTGTTAATTAAAGTTAAACCTTAATTTTAAAAAGTTATAGCCACTTATACAGCTTGTTGCAGTTGGCGGGGGGGGGGGACAGCTCAGATCCTGGACCGTGTACTGTAGAAACGTCCAGCCCAACTTCCTTAGGGGTATGTCTGGATTGCTCATTTCCACGAGTCTTACATGGCAATGAAGCAGAAGAACACAAACACTGCATATTTTTCAGACAATGAAAGACACTATACCATCATATAGTGTATTTGCATCTTTATTTGCAATTCCCATCTGTACTTCTTGGAAAGACATATTTGAAATGCATGCATGCTTGATGTTTCCGGATCCTTCTTCCGGGAAGCCCGTTTCTGTCAGTTTATATACCCACATAGTGTAGCACTAGTGCGATGTTCCCTTATGGCGACAGCACATGTTCTTAAAAACTTAATGAAGAGGCGTCCCAGCTGAGTCAGCACGATCATTGTGTGGGAAAACATAAATAAGTGATGCTGAGGCACGAATGAGTGGGGGCACTCTGGTCTCTCTTGTTATTCTAATGGGAGGTGCCACTTACCTTAACAACTTGTCCTCACAAAGTGCAGCAGGTAAGAAAGCATTGGGCATGTGTGTGAGCGCTGTCACTGGTAAATGTAAGTTCACATCCCATGTGAAAACAGAATGGGCGTATTTTTCATCCAAGTCACTCCCTAAAAGTGTTCCACTCTACCCACAGCAGAGAGCGAAACTGATGTTCTCATGCTTCAAACCGCTGTCCTCCTTATGCAAGACCTCTGAAATGGGTGCTGCTTCTTAGAGCATTAAATTAAAGTTGCTTCATAATGCCTGCATTTGTCTAAGCTAATGTTTTGGAAGCAAACAGATCTCCATAGCCTCCCCAGAGAAGCGCATTTAAGGATGACGGGTACATTTCTGCTCCTCGTAGACAGATAGGGGGAGGAAGTACATATGGGGGAATGTTTAATGTCTCGTCGGATGGTTTGTCAGACAGGCCTGACCTAAGCTCTGAGGCCATGGTTGATGTGGATGCTCTGTAAAAGCCACCAGACAGCGGATGAAAGTGGAAAGGACGAGGAACTTGAATAAGAACCATCATCTAAGAGTGAACTGCATTCCTGCTGTGGAAATGCAGCAGCCATGGCAAAGTCTGGCTCGTAATCAGACCCTGAAACACAGAGATGTTCATCTCCATGGACCCTCTGTCACAATGTGGAAGAAAGATAATACTATGAAATAACGTGTTCAATATTTTCTTTTTATTCATTATACTTTTCAAAGATATATGTTGTGCATGTTCCTATATCGCTTTGACAGCTGATCTTGTGTTACTGTCTTATCCACTTTAATTTTTAAACATGCACAAATTTTTTATTTTTTTTTTAAGTTTTAAAATTTCATTAGATTTAAATTGGATACAGGAAATGCAGAGGGTGAGATTATTAACTGGTATTAATCAGAGTGAACTCTTTTTAAAGGAATTTACATGTATTTAATTTCAGATGATAATTGATAGACCAGAAACGGCTATAGAGAATGTTTGACTGTAAGAGTACATATCTCAGATTAATGTATAGGACAAAAACATGGAAACTAAACTTATGCAAACATAAATGAAACAATAATGCAGAGAATTCTGGAACGTAAAATGCCTACATGGAGGTTCTTAGGTTCTTAGAATCTTTCAGCACAATTAATGTCTTCATATTTATTAATCTCTTCACATTTAGCAGACACTTTTGTCCAAAGCGGCGTACAAGTGAGAGAAGGGTAGGGTCAGGGAGGGTCAGCCAGCATCTAGCACCCTCTGGAGCAGCTGGGGAGAAGCATACAGTAAATCATAGAAAATGTTTCAGAATGAGGCTACGGTCCCTGATTTGGTGTAACAATGTAATTTTATTAGATATACTTGAAGTCCAAATCTAAAATGCTTAAAAACCTGTTAGTAACTAAATGCAGTGATCTTAAAGAATATTGTGATTTCTGCCCTTAAAAGTAATTGCCTGTATTTTCAATAGCTAAAAAACGTGTAACTGAATATTCACCTGTTGATCTTGTGGAAATCTTATGATACAGTCTCCGCTGTCAGCTTTTCAGGACAAGCTTTGGTTGTTCGTCAGTTATTTATATGGGCAGGTTTGAGTCCCACCCGCACCCTGTGTGTCCTGCCGCAGTCCGTAGTCATGCAGTTAGGTGAACGGGCATCTTTAGTTGGCCCGTAATGTGTGCGCGTTTCTGTGTGTGTGTACGTGTGTCTGCCCTGTGATGGAGTGGCATCCTGTCCTGGGTGTCCCCCAGCTTGTGGTCAGGGTCTGTTCATCCGGGGGGAGGGGAGCTGAAGCCTATCCTGCCCAGCATCACACCCAAGGCTGGGGTACACCCTGGATGGGATTCCAACACATACAGTCACACACCCCACGGGCACTTTAGGGACGCCACTCCATCTACTCATGCCTTAGGTTGTCAATTTGCATTATTTGTCATAAAGAAATATGCTATTTAATTTTACCAAATAAATCTGCAATATAGAGGTACAATTTTTTATTACTAATGTGGAATATTTCTAAAAACGTTCTTGTAGATCATGTAGGAGATATAAACAAAAAGACCTTTTTCAGAATCTTTTCAGTCATGATATGACTGTAACATGCATAATTTTGAGAATGTAGAATTTGGTTACTGTGAAAGGGTTAAAAATATTTAAATGAATGTTGAATGTAGTTGTGTCTCTGACGATGACAGCTTTTTTAATTATCGGAGACTTATTATTCAAACATGAATAGATGCAAATCCTCATATCCACAAAATCACATAAAAATCCATTTTAATGGCCATAATGCTCAAACTGTATATTAATTATGAATTGTATGAAACTTCAGAGAGATGCAAAGGTTTCAGTATGTATAGGCATACTTTTTTTACACCGCAGTTTACGCTAAATTAAAATAAATACCCTAAAGAGTAAAATACAATAACTGGCACTACTTGAGTGTTTAACGTTATGGCTAATCAGTTAGCAAATCAAACAATGTTTCTAGTACATATGTTTTAATTGTAACACACACAATGATGAACCATAAATAAACAAAAACATTTATGTATTTTTTATGTATTTATTCTTTTTCTCCTCACAGGAAAACTTACAATAAAAAACATACAAAGCCAAATATCCAAGGACAAAGTGTGCCGCCGATCTGGTCTGGTAGCTTCTCTGTACACCCAGCACATGACGATCCTCCAGGATTACACGTCCAAAATTGCATACAGTCACATGACACATGTTTAGTACACTTTTACCACCTTGTTAGGCTTTCCCCTGCACTGGGTCGTTTGAGACCGATCTATACTAGATTCTCCAAAACAAAGAAAAACAAAGACATTCCCTGTGTCTGTGCACATGTCTGGAGATATCTGAGAAAGTCATTACACAAGACCCCCACCCCTCCATCCCCTACTCCAAGCCCTATTGAGAAATTGCAACCAAGATGTTGCAGGTGCAAATAACTCTCTGTTTCCAAGTCTGACGAAGCCATCATTGACTGTGTGGTTTCTACAACCAGCAATTAAAGGCTGACCTGTATCACCACAGATTCTTTCTAAGAGCACATGTATCTGAGGACACAAGAGGCAGAGGAAGTAACTTTTTCAAACTGACCTTGGATGATTTTGCCAGACTCACCGGCTTCATTGAAGACTATGGTACAGTTGAAATACACGTATCTGTGCGAATGGGCTATGATGTTAGGTTTCTGCTTCTCGGGAAATGTTTTACCTCTGGTCTTCACAGTATGTGCTGTGCAGATTAACTGGTAATATAAACTGTCTAACAATCACTAGAAAACTGTCTCTCATTCTCCACATAACGAAAAATAAAGGTAAACTGCACATAAAGGTGTGGGAATTATAGGCATATTGTATACGTAGGAACTTTTTTACTAGTGTTTACTAAAGTGTGTGTGTATATATATGTGTGTGTGTGTGTGTGTGGTTATCTTATACGCCGTCCTTTTCTCGATGGCGATTCAGCTAAAAAAGAATTTATATTTCACTCCTGCTGTGTGATTACTTAAGTGAACAATTAATGTCACGTGCCATTAATTTCTACTAATGCAAAGTGGACTACAAGTGGAAATAAAATTTCTATTTCTTCACTTCCGAAGGTTAATCTATTCCTTATTCCAAATGCTCCACTTCAAGGCGTGATAATGTTACTGCGAACTTAACAGAATTTGTTACAAAACATTGTAAGTGTATCAACTTCTTCGTTTTCTGTGTAATTTGGCTGTCTACAATATAGTAACTTTCCCGCGTGCATAATTTACCAAATATTATTAGTTGGGGAACACCCATATATATTTCAAATTAAAATTTAAAACTTTTTGTTATATAGGCCTAGCCATTCAACTTAATGAACTATTGGTGAACTTTAATCTTTCAAATCCATGAATGTAGCATATTATTGTTTTTTTTAAGCAAATTCGCAATAACAAAGGCACTTTTTGCTGTCATAATTATCTGTAATCCCCCCTTCGGTGCATGCAACCATCTAATTCTGTACAATACGCCATGCACAGTAATGGTACTTGGTATATTGTTCATCTTGAACATAGCTGAACGGCTGTTCATTTTCTCATTTGTCATTTATGTTATTTTAACCCACCTCAGATCAATTTGCTTCTACTGACTTCGTCACTCTTGGTAGCAAACCAGTTCGCAGAACAACAAAATTATATTACGAGCAGGCCTTGAACAAGCAAGTTTATTTAAGTTGTTAAGGATTTATGACGCGTTCTTTGAGAGCGTGCAAACTAATTAGCATAGATCTTCAAAATAGATTGTGGTTTTGTTACCAGTAAAGTCATCATTATTGCGTAAACGCAGTCTTATTTAACTCATACCAATGGAAATGTCATGTCAGCGTCATTCTCCGCAATTATTATTTGTTTTACTGGACTGAAAACTTGCCTGTGGGTTTAGCAGAGTAATTTGTGGACTACTGGAAGATTATAAAAAGCGAGATGATAAAACGCTATCCTCTTATATTCATATTCAATTAAATAGTTTTTGCTAATTCATTTAAGGTAACTAAGATTACGTGATAATATAATATGCAATAATTTTAATCAGAGTGTGAGTGCGCCACTGTTGTATATAATCATTTTTGTCTGTCACATTTATGATGCATAACTATTTACTTAATCACCTGTTTACAATACATGTTAAAGCAAAGTGCATTTATGATATACATTACAGTTTTCTACTCTGGCAGCATATACGGCTTTCAAATTATTAAAGGTTTTTACAAAATCAGTACGAAATATGATACTTTGTACAACTCATCTATAAGAAGTCTAATTCCCCCCCCCCAAAAAAAATGTCCAATACTTCAAACAATAATTTGTCCCACGATGTTATTAAATAACTGACTGATAAAACATCTAAGTTTTCGCATCACAAAACTTCAAATGTAGGCTATTGTACTGAATAGTATATCTTTCAAGTAAAATAAGCATTGGCGAAAATCAAATACTGCCCCCCCCTTTTTGGAACTTTTTACGTGTTATGGGCGAAATCGTTCTATATCTGTTAAAAAATAACAACAGGGAGTGCTGTTTTAAGCTAAAAATATTTCTCACTCCTCACGTTTACCCTTTCCATTATGAGCGATTAGATTATGTCTATTCAAAGTTGCTGATCCATTGAAAAAAATGGCAGCAGATAAAAGGCGATTTCAAGTGACCTTCTCGTCCTTTTCACACCAATCTGAGCCCCCGAATAGCCAGGGATGGGGTTAGACAAAAGCCCCCCCCACCCCCTTCTCTTTTAACTTGCTGAGACTCAGAGCAAAGGGGCAAGTAACAAAACCTTTAACTTACACATTGAAGCTGAAGTAACGTACCGTTTGGGCGCATTAAATCAAGGTTATTTTTTAATTACTATCCATTATTATTTTTGTAATCCTGCGACTCCAAATCAATGTTATTTTCGGGAAGATTACAAACGAATCGGTTGATGTGTTCTATCTGATTAACTTACCGTTGTATGTATAAAGTGCTGATTGGGATCTTTAAATCACATTAATTATTGTATTACTCTTAATGTGTTGAGAGTATTCAATAAGAAGATATGAATACACCTTGTATGTTGTAGACTATGCCGTTTACAACATACACACCTGAAAAAGAAAATATGTATTATTATGTTTTTCACTAGTAACGTTCGTATAAGCTGTTACATATAGGTTATGTGTTACAATTTGTTATATCTGATGTGTTTCTAATTTATAAATATTGGCTGTATTTCATGTGCTAGTAAATGTTGTGGTTGTTTTGTTTGATGATTTATATAAATGTTGATCGCTTGAAGATCATTTTGTCATTATTGTGTATTTCCTACGAATATCGTAACTCACTTTTTTGCGATGAAAACGACGAGGCCAAGTAGCCAATATCTGGATGACGTGTATCGCTTATAATATTCTCTAAAAATTCAGATCGGTTGTTGTATTGTAATACCTTAACCAAGATAGCTAACAATCCAAACTTCAGTTTTGAGAACGTGAAAAAAAACGACGAGTAGGCCGTCAAAGTCATTTGCTACCGGTTTTTACGCTAGAGAAACATTAGCTTATTTTTACAGGTGGCGTCTCGATGGAGGCCTTTGAAGTATAGCCCAATGAAAATTAATAAAATTAGTAAAAAAAAAAATAAGTTAATTTAGGTGATTTAGAGATTTGATAAATACTATAAAGCCATTTGTTGGATAACGATAATCAAATTAAATGGATTGGGGGGAAAAAAGCAATACAAACGCCCTCTACCTAATCGTATGTATAGCCAACTTAGAGATACGTTGATACAATTTTTAAATTTTGCAGGTTTTCCTGTATTTATTTGTAGAGGTAGCAGTCTTCCAACCAACTGCTAAACCAAAAATCGAATAAAAATGATCCATTGTTGAATAATTTAAAAGTAATACGGAGCTACCAAAACACACTACCACACATTTCGTCACTATTTGTGTTTCCATGTGGCAAAACAAGGCTAATCAAAAATGTGATCACGATACAGCCTTCATGGTTTATAGATTCACATTTAGTTTGTTATTCGAAATAAAACTGTACAATTGTGTTCCTTTGCGACCTTCATCGATATAAATTAAAGGTTCGTAAAGTTAAAAAATATACAAAACTCAACAGTTTCACTTTAACTAGCCAAAGGAAACGTAGCATATACTTTCCCGATCTTAACATTTATCGTCCGAGAAACTTTTTTAACTGAAATAAGCACGTTCTCTCTATTCAGGCTGTTGATTTAGGTTTGCAAGGTCACGCACGAGGATCTACGGAAGAGGTGTTTATATTGAAATTATAGTTCATCACTGAATAACTGAATGGTTAAGTCCTATGCAGTTGCCTGGCATACGCCAAAAATATCGCAAGCAGCCGCATTTTTGTACCGCTGATCTTTGACCGAGTCGATAGTATAACTGTCCTTTTAATCCTTTGACACTATCGCTTAGACAAACAAGGTGGTATCGATCTTTTCATTATGTGATCAAACAACAAATAAGCTAACGCAGGTGAGAAGTTCAAAGACTTGGAGGGACGCTTTTACTTCGTTGATGGAAGCTCTACGGTAAAGAATCATAATAAAGGAATTTCAGGAGTTGTTAACAGAAAAACAAGAAGTGAAAACGTATAACGTTCCATTAGCTAATTATTCAAAAGAAGACGTCTCGCATCGATGTGTGTCATTACATGCCGGGAACAGCATGATCGTGGTGCCCGAGAATAAAATGCGTTTCCGGAAAAGACATCAAATAATAACCTGTATATGACAAAGAAATGATCAACTTGCCTTCCGAAATGCCTGTTGTACCAGGTTCTTCCATTTACCACCCACACTTCGTAGCTTTCTCCAAAGAGCTTCTTCTTTAAGCGTCGCAGTGTCCACTTTTCCTATTTTGCCTCGTTGTTTCGTGCTAGCCTTCTTCCCTCTATTCTCATTCGCTATCCTCTCTCTCTCCCTCTCGCGCCCGTCACAATCTGCAGAGTAAAATCTTGATGATACACTAACAGAACTTTCCTTTTGTCTGATTTAATCTTATTGGTTTCACCTTTTGAAGAAGGAGAAGACATGAGCGAGAGTGCTTTTGGACAGACTGAGAGAAAAACAAAAAGAGCATTGTTGCAGTTTGTGGAAAGCACCCAGAACTGCGTTTACAGCTAGGTTTCAGCCCTCGGCCATTTGCGTTCAAATGTATTACTTTATCTCGGGTTTGTAAAAACAAATGCCATGCAAAAATATTATAAACAAATGGTCATTTTGCCCGAACAAACGTATATTTGATTCAAAGCAACATGCTTAACACACTTAATACAGAACTGTTGCCAGATAGTAGCTCTACCTATATGAAAGCATGAACGCGTTACATTATCATATTGTGTAACAAAGATCGAATTTTGTGGTCGACAATTATTTATTCTATGGAGCGTAGAGATGTACGCAGCCCAGAGAATCATTGCTTATTTAATTTTCAAGAGCAGGCATTTCAATAATAATAATAATAATAATAATAATAATAATAATAATAATAATGCATGACTGATCAAATGTATGAGAGAGTACTTTTGATGATAATAAATTATGTATTACTGTGCCCCTGTAACTGTCTACTGTACGCTAGATGGCAGCCCGGTCCAGACATTTTAAGTCGCTTCGCTCTGCTAACAGACAATCGGATTCTCCATAAAATGCCTAAACAACTTGAATTCAGAAATAATATGTTAATAATCAATTGTTTTTCTGCTTTATTAGTGTTTTGTAAAAGCTAACGCTACAAATGTGTTTTTTTTCCATCGGTGTAGAGATTCGCGATTCGATCTAGCCTATATGCAGACATATTTCTCGAACGTATTGATATATGTGAAGAAAAGGGAGCACGGGAAATATACTGTAATCTCCCGTATGTTCTATAATTTAGACATAACGAGAAGCGTTCTATATTATATTATGAAATAATGATTACCATAAACACATAATGGTAAACTTTAAGGTAATACTGATAGACTCCTTTCAGCTGAGACGCTTGTTTATTTCACGTGCACCAAGCTCTGCCCCATCTTTTACCCTTTTTTTGGTCATTCTTTCCAGGGTTTCTTCCTCTTTTGTGACAATGGACGACCCATACTAATCAGGTTTCAAAGTAAATAGCAGCGCAGGGTGAGCTCAATGTAAATTGTGCTTGTCAGAACGGGCGGGCGCGGGGGGGGGGGGGGGGGGGGGGGGGGGGGGGGGGGGGGGGGGGGGGGGGGGGGGGGGGGGGGGGGGG
>JAODKC010000044.1:23481954-23497828 GCA_026777985.1 Mormyrops attenuatus | reverse complement strand
TAGTGTCAAAGTTCACTATATACAGACATTCGCGCAGATCCCCGTTTCGGAAACATTGCTCCGCTGGTCTTCCCGTTTAAACGCATTCATTTTGAGTCTCTCCTCCTTGCATATTCTATTAGTTGTTTTTTTTTTCCTTTTTATCTATTCTCTCTCGCTCCATTTTTGCTGGAGAGGTGAAACTACAGGGGCACTTCGGCGACGTTTTTTTTCTTCATCCCGATGAGTTTTATTTAAAATATAGATATAAAATTCTGCTCTTCAGTTTTTGCACTCTTCCACTCGTGTGGACAGGAGTAAGGAGGAAGGAAGAAAAAGAAGGGGATTTATTTCACGCCAGACTTTGGATCGCGCATTATATTTTTTTATACATTATTATTCCGGTGAATTTCTTCTGCCTTATAACTGGTTATTTTGAATAAAACTGTAAGCTGTTATCCTGCGTTCGCTGTTTTCCGAGATTGGGTTCCTGAATGGCTGACTGCAATTTACCTTGGAACTGGCCTCCCGATACTTGCAAATCCTGATCGGGTACATTTTCTATCGATACTGCTGTTTTGAATGTATTGATCTTCCTCTTCGCCTACTTTATCCTATGTGACCGCCTGCTGAGATTTGACGTTAAACAGACGAGTGTCTGAAATAATCTTTTTTACTCTTTAAACATCACAGCGATCTGTTCGCTTTATAGCACTTTCCGGGCCCGAGATATGGCAATGGTAGTTAGCGTATGGCGAGATCCGCAGGAAGACGTGGCCGGAGGAACTCCGAGCGGCCCGAATCCAGCAGCTCAGCCGGCAAGGGATCAACAGCAGGCGGCGTCGGCAGCACCACACACTCCGCAGACCCCCAGCCAGCCTGGACCTCCGTCAACGCCAGGGACTGCGGGCGACAAGGGACAGAATCAGAATTCTGCACAAAATCAACAGCATATTGAATGTGTGGTTTGCGGAGACAAATCCAGCGGCAAGCACTACGGTCAGTTCACCTGCGAGGGATGCAAAAGTTTCTTCAAGAGGAGTGTCCGAAGGAACTTAACGTATACATGTCGTGCCAACAGGAACTGTCCCATCGATCAGCACCATCGTAATCAGTGCCAGTACTGCCGACTGAAGAAGTGTTTAAAAGTGGGCATGCGGCGGGAAGGTGATTACATTTTTTAATCCAACGTGCATTTTCCATTCCGCTATGTGTGTGTGTGTATGTATACATATATATGTATGTGTGCGCATATATATATATATATATGTGTGTGTGTGTGTGTGTGTGTGTGTGTGTGTATATATATATATGTGTATATATATATATGTGTGTGTGTGTGTGTGTGTGTTTATTTGTGTGCGCATGTGTGCTTGTAAGCACAATTCATGTTTAACACTATCCATTCATGTTTTTATTGTATAAAACCACTGAGCTCTTACCACTCAAACATTAGGTTTTTTTTCCACGCGTTTGCGATTCTAATTTCTTTCTGGCAGATATAGACAGATATAGTCAGACACCATAGAGACATATATGTAATGTATTTTAATTTAGATGATTTTTCAAAACTTTGCTGTTTTGTTCAAGCACAATATTTTGTCCTTGAGTGTCACTTACATATTTACGTTTAACTAATATAATTATCAACAACTAAGTATACGTTGCTAATTATTTTGCTTTGCGTTGAAGTGGATCAGTTTAAAAAACCGTATTCATTGTTAAAAAAATAATTGTTTTCGAGGAATTCAAAATACGGCCTTTTAAAAGTACCACTTACTTAATTTAGGTTTAAAAAGCTCGTAGCATTGACGCCTTGGTTATATTATTAAATACTGCAATTATTTGAAATCGTTTTAGTTGTTCTGTGGGTGTCATCATATAGGTCATGCAAACAAAAAAATCACAAATATTCGTATTCATTCTCAAAGCTGTTATTCCAGTTTAAACGGTAGTAAGGCCAAACAACCAGTATTTACAGTCATTCTGAGTATTTTTACTACGATCCTCGATTATTAATTGTGTTTTTATTTTCTGCCCTGCTGTAATCAGTTGCTTTTGAGTATATATGCACTAAATGAAATTCTTACATATAACTACTTATGTGCATGTACGAGTATATTTACATAGAGGGAAACACTGCAAGAGTAAGACGTGAGACTGATGCAGTGGGAACTTCAAATAGAATTCGTGAGAAAAGCTGTCTGCAGTTAAAGGCAGACGGTCTCTTTATAATAGCTCATGCATATGCATAAACAATAGAATGCATTACTAATTTACAGATTACTTAATACATTTGATGTCTGTACAGAGGGATTTAAAAATCATATGCCATTTAACCAAATCATAAGGAATAAAGGGTGTGCAAAAACTGTGTTTATCAGCCCTGGATGCACATTTCCTCTCCTTCTCTTTCTTTTCGTCAGCGGTTCAGCGAGGAAGAATGCCTCCAACCCAGCCGAACCCAGGCCAGTACGCTCTGACGAATGGAGACCCTCTGAACGGCCATTGCTATCTGTCCGGATACATCTCGTTATTGCTTCGGGCAGAGCCCTACCCAACTTCACGATACGGCAGCCAGTGCATGCAGCCCAACAATATCATGGGTATCGAGAACATCTGCGAACTGGCAGCTCGCTTGCTCTTCAGCGCTGTGGAATGGGCCAGGAACATCCCTTTCTTCCCCGATTTGCAAATTACAGACCAGGTGTCTCTTCTCAGGCTGACGTGGAGCGAGTTGTTTGTGCTTAACGCGGCTCAGTGCTCCATGCCCTTGCATGTGGCCCCTCTACTCGCCGCGGCTGGCCTCCACGCCTCTCCGATGTCTGCGGATCGGGTCGTGGCTTTCATGGATCACATTCGTATCTTTCAGGAGCAGGTTGAGAAGCTCAAGGCCCTTCACGTCGATTCAGCAGAGTACAGCTGTATGAAGGCAATAGTCCTTTTCACATCAGGTGAGTATTCAACGAACTGTTAAATCTCTAATGGTGAATATAAGATAATGTCACAAATATGCCTTATGAATTGTTTCACATCATAATCGACACGACGTTATGTGCACTTTATAATTGCAGTACAAAAAAAACAAATCAATTCGAGTAAACTGATATGTTAATTGAGATTACAGCAATGTTTTTGGTCATATAAATATTGATTTAAAGGTCGATTTAATGTACATTTTTACATATTATTTGTTTATTGTCGACAAAACAAATACTGGGACTGTAAAATGGATTATGTAAGTGCATCGGGGAAGTAAATTTACATTGGCATTGTGTAGGATCGTTTACACAACACGTGTGTATGGTCTGGTTTGTTATTAATTGTCGTAACTAACGGGACAAGAAACAAAATGCGTCAGTGTGTTGTGCAAAGTCATTTGTCCATTTTCGGAGAATTATAGAAAGAGTGCTTAGATTTTTTACGCGATCTAGGCGCATATTTTTGGGAAAAGTGTTTCGCAACAAGTTCAAGTGACTGCATATGTGACGTATATCTCATACTGTACGCTACAGACGTCAGGGAGAAAAAACAACGGGTATTTTATTATGTCTATATATTATTGTTTATGAGAGCGATTTTAATCTTACATATGTGTCATATTCAAGTTTATTTAGCATGATTTTTTAATACCTGGGCGAAGCACATAAGCATCCCTCAGATCAATAATGACAGGAGTATGTTTACGTATTAGCCCTCGATTTATTTATTTTAAAATAACGTTATTTGGAAAATGTCATTTAAGTTAAAATGGCTCTTACTTAAACTGTTTTACAGTGCTTTTATAATCTCCGCGTGGATGTATTTGACATTGATAAATCAGCAGACTGGGCAGGGGTTGTGCATACTTAGAAAAGTAGGCCTTGCAGACTTCTTGGATATCCTAAATGTAAATGATATTAATGTAAATGGAAGGATAACTTGAATTCTTCGTAAAGAGAAATGTGATTTTGCAGATTTCCTAAAATATGTTAGGTGTGTTATATAAATGACTGCAACCGAACCCTTAGACTATACATCGAGTTAAATAATGTGGTTTGACAACTCTGTATTTTGTTTTTTTAAAAACTTTCTGGAACCTTTTTTATGATTTCTAATAATTCAATATTATGGACGTGGTGATACGTGTTTAATGTATATCAGTAATGAATTTCATTTGTTTGCATTTAATTCTTTGTGTAATGTTTTGCCGGCAGCGGTGGTAACCCATTATTGCTTATAGATCGGTGTATACAGTCACCAGATTTTAGTTTTCGCTCACCATCTCAAATGACATACTGTCGAAAATACTTGATTGCACGATACTATAAAACCGTGATATAGCTGGCGACACAGACATTAGGAAAGGTTGACAGATCAGATGAAGCAAGGCATCCAGATGAGATAAAATTATTTTAATTCTTACTGTCCAAGAAATATCAAGCAAAGATTAAAAATGTATGGGATGCCTCTTAATTTTTAATGAACCATGGAAGCCTGGGATGTAAACACACGGAAAAGTCGTAGGGATTAATGACATCATACAGTTCTTAAGACTATATATATATATATATATATATATATATATACACATATATAAATTGCAAGTCTTTGCATGGTGGATGACATCAGTGGATGAGATCCAGGCTGGATGAGATAGGTTTCGGATGACGTATCCTGTCAAGGGAGTAATTTTCATTATTTGTAGATGTACATGCGCTCATCGCTAGCTCTAATGTAAAATGCAGCAAATGTATTTAACAGTTTTGCTAGATATTTAGATATGCTAACTGCTAATCCAAATGGATTTGTATACATGGAATTCCTCAGTTTAAGGTCACTGTAAATCACTTTATCTTTGCCCGGGCTCAGCACAGTTCGCAAGTTCACAAGGTTATTGTGTCCGACCACACTGAATTACAGCCCTGAAACATAAAGATCGCCCTAAATGCATTCACGGCCTAATGTCTAATCTTTAAAGTATTGGATTTAGAAATGCCGCGTTTAGTTCGAAATGCTCGTTATATTTCTGTAACGAGAATGTAGGCCTTAATATCGATGCATTTACATGAGTGTTTCTGGTCATTTATATCGAGTTTCTGCGGACATAAGAGTGACATAGAATGTTACTATTGGCAAGCAGAAGCAGTTTTCAATGTGTAACATTTTTGCGGAGAAAGGCGACAAGTTTATCACGTTAATCGTAATTGTAAAACAACGTTCTGTTTAAACATACGTAGTATGCGGACCATATCTTAGTAAATGGGACGTGACACAGCAAATGTACGGAAGATTTTTTAAATGCTATTATACTTATTCAAATGAATCGTTTTTTGTGGTTTGTGCTTCAGGTTGATTCTTTATTCACGCTTCTGGTGTATTTACATGACATATCGTGCTTTTGGCGGTTTGTTTCGTGTTTTTGTCAAGATAGAGTATAATCATAGATGAAAGGAACTTAACTCCAACATAATCGACAGTCCTTGCCATTGTAATTCAGTTTGTTTCGTGTAATTTTCCAGTTCGCATATTTTGTCTAAGGAAAACAAAAATTCACGGGGACCTTAGGTAATAACGAAACAGTCCCGGTGCCTCCTACTCTCTTAACGGAAGATCGGCATATATTTCTTTACATCGACTAGTTCATCTACGTCTTTTGGTATGCGCCTCGTGGGAACAAAATATTATTCTTAGCAAAAGAATATTCTTTAATATATGTGTATATGCATAGTAGTTTAAAAGAAAATCTGAGTTAAATGATAACCTGAGTGCTTTCTTGTTTTGTTTTGACTGCTCAGACGCTTGTGGCCTGTCAGACGCGGCTCACATCGAAAGCCTGCAGGAGAAGTCGCAGTGCGCCCTAGAGGAATACGTGAGAAGCCAGTACCCTAACCAGCCCAGTCGCTTTGGCAAGCTTTTACTGCGGCTGCCTTCTCTACGCACCGTCTCTTCATCTGTAATTGAGCAGCTGTTCTTCGTCCGTTTGGTAGGTAAAACTCCTATTGAAACCCTCATCAGGGATATGTTGTTATCCGGGAGCAGCTTCAACTGGCCTTATATGTCCATCCAATGATCCAAATAAAAAAGTGAAAAGAGAAAGGACCTGAATGCAGCAAGCTGAACAAGAAGACTATATATAGGACACAATTGCAGAATACCGTAGAAGACAGGACTTTTTGTGGACTGAAATGGAATACATTATGTACAGAAAATAAGGAACTGGACTTGCTCCTGTGTAAATCCATTATCGTCTCCAAGAACACTACTCTTTGTAAATTACTAGTCTTTATTTTCCATTTTGTAAAAAAATAAAAGAAAATAAAAAAATAAAATGAAAAACATCGTATGCGCAGTAAAAAGAATCAAGACTTAGCAGGAAAATAATGTTTCCAAGCAATTATAAAATGTCCTGTGTCTATGTATCTCTCTGTTTTGTATTTTTCTGGTTCTAAACCAGGTTTCTGTGATTCTATACTAATAATTTTTATATAACCTTTTGCTTCTTACAATGAGTGCGATATGTTGTCCAAGCTATGTTCTCCAAGAATTAAAATTGAAGTGAGAAATTAAAGCAAAAAAAAAAATAATAAAGGAATTTAGACAAATAAGAAACTGTCTAATCGCTATGACAATACTACCGCTGATGGTTGAACTTTTTCAAGATCCTACGGACCCGGAGTTCTGCGACAAACTCAATGGACATTTTAAAGGAAAGATCACACGTGAAACTTTTCTTCATCGCGACCGTGTGGATTCGATCATCTGTCAAAAAGAAAAGACAAAAGAAAACAAAGCACTTTTAATATATCATTTCAAATACATTTTGTTTGTTTCGTCTTGAAATTTTCATTGTTTCTTGAATCTTATTGATTGTTGCCTCGATTTGCTTATTCCATGATGCAGCTTTCGCAGACGGATCGCTTGGTAAGAGTTGTGTGATGGTGACTGTACTATTAAAAGATGTAGGCAACAATGATTTGCTCTCAAGAATTTTCATGTGATGCTTGAAACGGAATTTATATTTCAAAACAGCCATGGGGCATCATGCAACGCGCACACACAAAAAAGCGGAGGCCTATTACTCCGATTACTGTGCGCTAGGAAACCGCTGGTATACTTTGGAAAACTTTTGAAATAGACCATAGTCTTTAGCGGTAATGATAACGATGTTATGTAATATTTGTATGTATTATACTACATTCTTTTCTTGCAAGGGATACCTTACTGCCAAATACGTGGTTTGTTAGTTAATTCCCTTTCTGCTCACAAACGAAAGTAAACACCGAATTTAAGCTTTGAGTGCCACTCTCTAAAGCTGCGTGGACAAATTAATGTTTCATATTTCTCCCAAAAGCATTAGGCAAAAGAATAGTTTTCTCGACATAATGGTAGAATCTTAAATTACACTATGTTCGCTGACAATGAAGAACCACTAATAAGTAGTAATCATGTTATTGGTATTGTTTGATTTTGACGTAAGCACCACTCAGCGTGGTTCCTACATCGCAAATCTGTGTGCACGCGCGCCCGTGTGTATTGGAAATAGTATTACATAGATAGTTGAAACGAGCCCTAACGTCACGTGCTTAAAGGATTACTGTAGATAGGTCGATGAAAAGCAACGATATCACACAGTCACCGAAGAACTGTCACTATATAGATTCCCAGCCCCAAAGTATATTAAATATGGAAGGCAAAGAAATACATGAAGGTGCATGCTTAACAGCAATGCGTCTTTCTATTATGCATACATAGCTGATTATAGTGTAAATTTGGTTATTTAGTGTATCCACAAAATATCTCTATCTGGTATAAAAGGTGCCAATTTGTAGCTGGACATACTGTAAGATAATTTGGCAACATGGAATACAAGGCTATTAAACTTCTGTTTATATGGAAATTTAACTAAACTACGTATAGTATAAACAGCCAGGAGATAAATAAGGAACACACATTTGTCCACCATTTTGAATATTACGATGCAATGATAAAAAAAATATTCCCCCAGAAATTCAATGGTATGTACAACTGACTAAAATAGATTTCCCCTCCTAGATAATTGATCAGTGATATAATTGGGTAGACGAAGACATAGTGTCACAGTTAAATCTGTGGATTGTGTTTTTATGTTGTGGGGGAGGGATGCAGCGGCTAATCAATGGCCGATTATTAAAACATTTGCAAATGAGTGTAGCATGCGATGCCTTTCACGTTCGTTCTTATTTTGTTATTGAACGATTTCTTGAACTTCCTCGTAAGCCGAAAATTCCAACTCTCACGTGTCAAGCACGGAAATATATACCGCTGGGCGACAATGTTATATAGGCTACTTTTAATGTAACTGCAACTAAATTGTCTCTATTGCGCAGGCCGGAATAATGTAAATGCAATAAACATAAGCAATATATTGACAAATTTCACTAACGTATATACGTTTTTACACGTGAACCACTGGGTAAAACGCAGTTGATGAAAAAATATGTTAGTTTCGATTAGTTGTCATTTGGATCAAGTATAATTTTGCAGTGTTAATTAGGACTAGCAGCACCATTTGACTTGACATTTGAATTCACATCAATTCACATCAATTATTGTTGCAGACACGCAAATGATGGAGCAATGCATAAAACAATGTTTCAATCCAAGAAATCCGTGTTAAAAAGCACCGTTTAGAACCAACAGGAGCGTATTTAGTTATTTTTATAAACTGACATTTACAGTGCTTGCATAAAATATAATGGTGGCTTTCCAACTTAATATTTACTGCTTCTAACTAAAAGTTTCACCTGGTAATTAAATATGTTATATCACACTCAAATGTATTTAAATAAGGGATTCAAAATCCCGTCGGAAATATTGTTTTTATAGACCCTTTTCTCGCAACCTTCAGTAGTTCTCTTTTTAAAACAATCGTTTAAATCAAATAAGAATGCGTCCCTAATGAATAATTAGACGCAAACTTGGAACAGTGATGTCGTGCAATGTGTCATTTCATACGTTTTGACTTTTAACTTTGTTTCCTGCTACGAAATTTTAGATAGATTTATGTCGAAGTCAAAGTGCGTAAACAATTAACTGGCAGCCATAACCAATACCATTAGTTTTAAATAATGACAGTTTACACCTTTCACAGAAATGTGTATATACCTAACCGAGATGTGAGTTGCTGGAGATGGAAAAAAAAAAGTTTAACTTAAAAAGCAGCCCGATTGTGACCTCTCTTACCCTCTTGAAAATTTGCGATTAACGTTTTTCACTTTTAGAGGCGGGATGTGTTTAGGGAAAAGCGTAGTCTAATTTAACGGCGTAGCGTATTGTCGGCACATTCATAATAGGGTGTTGTTAAACGGTGAAAACGTACTATATTATTGGTGACGACCAACCGTTTTTAAACAGAGGTAGATGGATGAGATTTTATGTTTACTATATTTTGGCAAGCAGTGGGCAAACTTATTTTCAGACTATCATAAGGAAGAGGATTTATATTTTAGTGCGCCAAACCATATTAGCCATTCGGATGCAATAATGTAACGTGACTGTTGCCGCTGAAACAATTAACAAAGAAGTTAATGTCAAGAAAAACCGAATGTAAAATAAATTTGTAATAAACTGTACCGCTTAGTGTTGTAACATTTTATCTTATAATTTAGCAAACTGTAATAGGCTATATCAAGCATTTTGCAATGTAGGGTTTGCAAAACTTTGGTAACACAGCCTATTAATAGTGCAAAATACGGTTGAATATGAGATTAAACTTAAGTTTAATGAAATGCGTTCTAACATGGCTAGCGGTATGGTTCTGATAGGGTTGTCCCTTTCGCTCACAAACATCCTCTTCACGTTTAAGTCGAGGAGAAAATTCAGCACTAAATTTTACACATTTCCCCCGTGGTGAACACCTTTCTGCTTCTAATATTACTTTACGTGTATGAATATGCAGGATCTGACTGTCCATCTATCTATATCTATCTGTTTGTGAGTATATGTGGTGGGAGCGGGGGTGGGGGAGTAGAGAGGTTAGCGAGAGCATAGATTGCTGTGTAAGCGTTCCTTTTGTGTTGATTTAGGAAGACGTTAGCTGTATATAACGTTCAAGGCTGATAATATCATTGCTCGGCCAGATAAATAAAGCATTGGCCAAAGCATCGGGTCAGCTATCGATTCCCACAGCACCAAGAGAAAAAGAGGGAACGAGACGGAGATTAGAGGGAGGGGGCAGTCTCGATCCCGCTTTGCTTTCCCGCATTAGCATTCCCGGCTTATGAACCGATACTGACAAGTAACAGAGATATCTAGCTCTCTACACTTATGCACTTACTCATTTTTTCCCTGCATGATTTTAATCTCAAAACAATGTGTCTTCATTTTTAAACTGAACTTGCACTTACGATGTAACAGATTCTATAATGTGACAGTATTAGGACGGACAGGTTTTTTTTTCCAAAAAGAACGTAGGCGTAGACGGGGTAAAGTATTCAGACTATGTCCATGTGAATGGAGACGGGAACGTTTCAGCAATATGAAGTCGATGTTGCCTTGTAACCGGTTTTAGACTGAACGATATTTATGATGCCTAAATACAACTGTGAACACTTAACTAGTATGTCATTGCCAGTGTATGTCACAGATTACTGACATAGACTGAATGCACTTTTTGCTGTTTCACTGAGAACGAACTGGAATGACGACAACTACCGTGGATCAAAACAAGATTTACCTAATTCCCAGGACACTGACAGCAAGGCGAAGGATAACAGCCGTCGGACATGGTCATCAAACCACCGTCGGGATATTGAGAGTGTGAAGAAGTGCAGCTCATATATATATATATATATATATATACATTAGTTGATCTCCAATAGTGAAGGAAAGGCATCCACGCATAAACCGTTCCATTTGACATTAAAAACAGATAAGGAAAATGTAACTTAACACTCTGACTTTTTCTATTATTCAATTACAGCGTTGTTTACGAATGATCATTCGAGTCTTTGGCTCTGGTACTTGCACATAACAGCGGAGTAAAGCGGTGCCAGAAAATGCTTAATTTCTGCCGTGAAGACAGCTGTTCGTCACTTCGCAACTTATTTCCAAGTTTTTTTCACCCTCCCAAGCCCCCTTTTCTTTCTTGCTTTGTTATTTTAAAATATGCATGTCTCTCTGGAATGCCAGTCACGAGTCCAAACTTTGTGTCCAACCTCCCACATGAAATGATCCTTTTAAAGGGAACTCGATATGTCTCAATCTTCACTGCACTGCACTCAAAGCTCTTGGGTATATGGGGCAAACGCAAAATAATAGTAATAATAATAACAAATGCGGTTGTTGTGCGTTACATAATTATTCTCAGATTCCGCTATTTAAAAGAGAAGCGTTGACGTGAAGTTTTAGCTTTCAACGTCCAGAAGGAGGTCTACCGAAAAGTAAGAGTTTTGTTTTGATTTTGTTCCCACTATCTCTCTGGGTTTGTATGCGTGTGAGTAAATGGATCAGAAAGAGAGAGAAAGGGGAGGGTGATATGCGAGTGAGGAAGAGAGGAGAGGATGTGCCTGTGTGAGAGTGTATGACTCAGACTGTCATTAACAACAAATTAATCAACGTGAGGTATTTAAATTCTTCCGGGATTTTTTTTCCTGATATATTTGTGTCAATATGTGTTTTTGAAGTAAGCAAAGACATCCAAAATGTGGACTCAAAAGTTAGCGTTAAAACATCGCAATTTAAGAGGAACACGGTGTAAATACTACGGGTAATGACAACTTAGTTACATTTCCGAAATAAAATCAGTGCATTCTTGAAAATCAGTTTACATGATGGATGTTGCGTTGTAGATAACGGTAGACACTATCCGCACTGTATCTGAAGATATGTAAGAATATTATTGATAACGATTTGTTGTTGATACCAAGTTCAAACTCTAGCCGTACCTGTTGCTGTGTAACACGGAGATATGAACAAAGTTTTCACAATATGTATTAAATTGACGAACACAATCAATCACACGACTTATATTAGGAACATAGTCATAGTTTTTTCAGTACTACCAAAAACATTAAACATCTTAACATAATTCAAAGTGGATTATTAACAAACAATGCATGTTCATTCCTTATTTATTAATTGTATTAATGTACCTTTTTCAAAGGCGCCACCAGTTTCACATTTTTCATCATGTAGAAAGACAGAAATCTTGCAAGAGGACTCAGTGAAAAACTGTTTTCTTGTAATATACAACAGATGGTTTCTGCTTGTGCCACTACAGCTAGCGAGGTCCTCGATTTTAGTGAGAAGCATTTTGTCACAATTACACGCCATACTGACACAAAATTTATTGGTGACCTGTTGTTCACATCACACCATTTAGTATTAAAATTAATTATTTGTATGAATTATTATTTAAATAAAACTGAATTAAGTGCATAACCCATTGCACAAGTGCATTTGACATTACCCTGATGCAAATATAGGCATCACAAGTTAGTCCGCTGGGCCAATTCTTACGCGAACAAAGAGCAAATTACGTTAGCTAAGTCAAGTAAATTGGCATTTAGACTTACAGTCTAACCCCTTATGCATTCTTCAAATGCACAATGCAGTTCTCCTCATATACGTATGAAAACCTGACTCTCTGACAATCTTGGGGTCGATATATTTTCGTTATAACCCTGAATGGTTTGTGAATGAAGAATGGTTAATGCCTGATGTTAACAGTCCTGCAAGTTTCATCTATTTGTGTTTATTAGAATAACTCACTTATCGTTAATAAAGTACGATATAAACCGTTTATAAACATGGAAGTAAGTTCATTTCAGATTATTCGAACTGCTTTACACATATAATGAATATTTATTTATATCATCCATCTGTCCGTCTGTCTACCATGCTATCAATTCAATACAATAACACACGAAATCTAAACATGAGAATTTGAGCTATTCACCGCAAACACATTTCCCATGATAGGATTGCACGCCGGGTTAGACAAGCATGCAGGCTTAGTGAATTATGTTGTGGTTAATATTGTTCTAATTTACTTTTTATTTACCTAATTTCTCAGCGTGGCTTCTATTTTTCTTGATAATAAATGACCGAAACGTTTTGTTGCAGGATATTTTTCATTCCAGACTCTTTGAAGGTGTCTTGACAATAGTGCTATCAGTTTGGATGGTCTTCGGCGCGCTGTTTTTGGTCACGTGCATTTTTTTTGTAATTTTGTGATATAGGTCATTATCCGATACTATACATGTTCTGCCATAAAATGTGCATCCTAAAATAAACTGTGAAGAAAGGGAACTTTCGCTAGCTGATATATGAAAACTGTATACAGAATGCCTTCACACGACCAAATAGGAAGAATTTATATAATTCTGTTCTTAAAAAGATATCCATATAATTCCACTGAGTCAACGAATGATTAATACCATATATAATCGGAATAAAATATATTCGTATTGATTTTGTAAGAACATAACATATTTGATGATTGCAAAATACTCAAGTAAAATCTCAAGCAAGCCAATGGAGGACATGACTGGCTGGGTTGCTAGCGCTTTATGGCCTATACACCATTGCTCTGATAATGAAATTGCCTGCTTTCCTTGTTAAAAAAGACACATCTCTTATCTTTTCTGCGTTTTGCCTGAGACCAGCTTGCTGGAAACGTTTTGTGCGCTCTGCGCGCTCACGTGTGTCTGCGCGTACTAAAAAGGTGGGGGTCGGACAGAGAGTATGGGAGATAAGAGGCAGAAGGAGAAAGAGAGAGGGGGTGGGTGTACTGTTGTGAGTGTAAAGGGAGGGGGTTAACGGAATGGCCTTTTCTTTCTGAGTGACATGACCCCTACTCTTCAAAGGCCAAGCAGAAATAAACGAACTTAATCTGAATTGGTGAATTTTGGCCGTTTTTGCAATGAAATCGTGGCGCATTTTGAGGCAGTTAAAGTGTTGGTTGATTTGAACCATTCCCAAAGTGGTGGATCTAAAAATATTATATTCCAAACAAATCATTCCCAGTTATTCCCAGTTACTTTTCTTCCAGCTGTCCCTTCACGTCTAAGTTCATTTGCATTTGCTGATGTTATCAGTAATAACAGGCATGCAATTTGGCGGCGGCCAGCCAAGAGAGGGTGGCCTAGCGGTGGACAGAGTGGACAGAGCCCAAAAGGTCAGCTGTTTGATAATAATAGGCTGGCTGAAGGGCACAGTTTGAATGGCTGGGAGCTTATTTGAAAGAGGGAGTGTTTGTTATTGAGAAAAGAGAAAGGAATTCCCCACAAAGCTCGTCATACTTCAAACACACGCTGTCACATCTCTACTTCTTCTCTTCTAAGAAGCAAGAGGCATTCCTTTAAAAACACACAAATTACGTAAGCTGTACAGTAAAAGACATATCATAATTGAGAAAATGCAACGTGCATACTTGTGAATAACTCATGGAACCTGCATTCACCAAGAGAACAATCACACCTCTCCATCAATTTATTTGTTTGTTTGCTTGTCTATCTCCTGCAGTGCCGCACTTATGTATGTGTCTGCTGCATGTTCATTTAATTTTAATTTAATGGTATGATATATCGTATGAGCGCGACCCGTAACTTGTCATCCAAATGCCTCAGGAAGATGGGAGTTACACCATTTCAGATGTACCCAGCGATTTCAGATGATACTAAGAGAATGCAGGTAGTGAAAAGAAAATAATGCTTAGAAGCTGTTATAAGTGTACCATGCACTTTTACAGATAATATAAAATAAACCAACACTGATGTTCCAGACAGATTCACACACATACACAGAGAGTACAGTAAGGTAATTAAATAAAGAATAACATAAATTTCAAGCTGAGCAATAACAGCATCATAGTCCATCAACAGCACATCAAGTGTTTACTTATTCATTGTATTTATATTATTACTTGTTTATATCTGGTTACTTGTCTTTAACAATAAATAAAGGTATCAATGATACCTTCCATAAATGTTAAAAATGGTGGATAAAATTGGGGCTGTTGAAAACCCTCTCATTTAAGTAAACCTAGACCAATTTTTTGTACAATTTGTAAAACACCATGCATAATAACAGACATATAATGTTTTTTTAATTATATAAATATTTAAAATTCTAATAGGCCTTATAATAATGTTAAAGTGATGCTTTTCATCTAATTAATGCATTTTATTAGTTGTTAAAATCAATTCAGGATAGATGCATAAATGTTATATTTGGTTTATGAAATAAAATTTAACAAGTAGGAGTCACTCATTTTAACATCCTATGCACTTTACTGGATTTACTGCATATATCCCTTGTTTAAGTTTAATAGTTTAAGTTTAATGATATATTAGTGTATATCTCTTTTGCTGAAAATCCTTGTATAATGTCACATAGTGTTTTGAAAATATTCTTTGAAATTTAAATTATTGTTTAATTTTTAATTCTCATTTTGCCTCTGTGTTCTATGTACTGTTTAATGTGACATTAAACTGATAACCAACATCACTGTGCATACGGAGTGTAACTGGAAATCATAATTACATACTGGAAAAGGTATGACCAGTTAATGTGCATCCTACACCTTAGAAGGGGAGCATTATTATAATTATTATTATAATTATTATTATTATTATTATTATTAGTAGTAGTAGTAGTAGTAGTAGTAGTAGTACTTATAATATACTAGCCATTGTCTATCTTTAGATAGAATATCCATATAGCAATATGAAGCTTTATTCATACATGCTTGCAAATTATTGTACATACCAGCAAGGTTGACTATTAATTGCTCACTTGTTTTGGATTGTAGTAGCCTATACATTTATCTCCTTTTATCCTTTCAATCTCTCTCTATTAAAGTAATTTGGAATGGTTCTAATTCTAAGTAATTATGCTACATCTTTATGTTGAGTTTAGTTTCCTTCAACCT
>JAODKC010000044.1:23448282-23481938 GCA_026777985.1 Mormyrops attenuatus | reverse complement strand
AGTCTTTTTTAACTCGTAAAATGAAGTCCAGTGTCCGTTTTCAGTTTCAATACTATACGTTTCCACGACTGAAAGTGAAAAGTTTCGTAGAGAATCCATTCTGCATTCCTCAAACGAGCCTTTGTTCGGGGCTCCAGGGAGCTCCTACCGCAAATCCCGTTCTGAGCTGTTTGTTTCTACTTTTGTTTGCTAGATGGCGCTCTGTGTACTGGGACCTTCGTTGCGAAAAATAAACATTTACCCTCCTTTCCTGTCCAGCCAGCACGGTCAATCTCAATTTCCAATTTTTATTGAATTATTTTAACAATTTTTAAAAGAATGTCCATCGTGTAATTTGACGGAGTTTACCAGAGAAGAGTGCTTAATCGCTTCATTATCTTGGAGAGTATAGGATAGTAATGTTCACCATTCTACACTCCGCGTCATTTGACGGTATAGCATACGTTTAAAATTGTAGGTACTGTTCAAACTCAACATAAACAATATAAATGTGTACGTATTTTTGTAATTATAAAATGATTTATTGTGAATTTAAAATAATTCACCGTATTTCTGTTATTTAATTACTTGTATACGGAATAATAACTATATACGGAATTGTATACTGTAACTGTATACGGAATTATAACATTATTATTATTATTATTATTATTAAATCGTCTAAAGAAAACAGCAGTCAAATGCCTTTATGTCAATTGTCTTGTTTGTTATTCATATATTGAAATATTCATTTACAGAACTGATTTCTGATATATAACATTCTGGTGTGCTATTAAGTCAAAGATTGTTCTCCATTTATCCATCCCTCCATTTTATTGGTGTAATATTTTGTAATGTTTCTATTAAAAAATTCCAATGAAGGTGTAAAAAAGTAACGTGTAATATATTAATACAGATTGATGCACACACACACACACACACACACACATCTCCTGTGTATATACGATTTATTACTTAGTATACAAAAAGGATTTTAATCACGCAATCACTGTATTTTCTGGTATATCCTTTATTTATATTGTATATGGTGGCAATGAAAATATAGTATTATACTATTATATAGTATATACTGTATATAGAAAAATATATAAGCCTTTCCCAAAGTGCCAAGTTCGTTGTTCTTTTGTGGTTGAGAGATGTTCTTTCTGAAAGTTCTCGTCATCACTATGGGTGCCCAGTGCATGAATACGTTTTGAATTAACCCATTTGATTTTGCTTTTGAAAACTTTTGAAATTGAACTTTTAAGATAATTCGTACTCTGTGGCTACCAGTACTAAAATGGGAAACACAATCGCTGACTTGATATAAAACACTTAACATCCTGTTTTATATCAGATAGTCGGAGAGTCAGTAAAGCTGCATCACCCGAATAGGTATAAGTGGATGGATAGTTACTTTCCAAATTATATACCTGTATAAACCGAGATCCAGGTTGCTTTGCTCATGTTTTAGTTCTGTTTTACTTAAGTTTACGAAAGGGAGATTAGTTTCCCTGCCCATTCTGAGTTACGTAAGCAAATGCTTCCCATGAGAGGCATGCGTCAAATCCTCTGCTTTTCTCTTAAATTTCATGATGTCTACTTCCCGTACATTGGGTCTTTAGGATAATGAAGCCATTTCAAAGTCATCGAAATTTTATATTGTCATTTGAAGAAAAAAATTAGATGAACAAGATGTCATTAATATTGGTGAGGATTATGAAATGCAATAGCCAATACAAGGGTCCGATTAAAAAAAAAAGATATTGGAAGAGAGTAATAAGATAAAAAATGCCCGCGTGTCCGCTTGTTAAGTAACTTGCTGTCAGTATACTTAGCAATGTTCTGTTATGGACGGTGGCTCCAGCAGGTTCTCTCTCGGGGCTTTAATTAACAAGCTGTCTCAAAGCTGTAGAGCTCCATCAAACTGGTCCCACAACAGAAAATATTCTTCTTATCACAACGGCCTGCATGCGTTCCGTTCGAAGATTTTCTAGGAAGCACTTTCTCACACAGAATTAAGTATATTTTTAATGAAGTGGGTTGATGGACCCGTGTGTTTGTGCGTGCGTGAATCAAACATAGATGTTTTGCACATGCCATTCTCAGAGACAGAATGAAATTTTTGACGTTGTAATGGTAACCTAAACAAATAATTCATTCTGGTGCGTAATGTTCCTCTTATCTTCGGAATTCAGCTAAAAAGTATGTAGATTCCTCAGAATAGTTACTATTGTACCAAATGAGCAATATATACATATATTTAGATATATAGGCTACAGATGAAAGAGAAAACCTGGGCACAAAAAGAACTAAAGAAATGTCAGTCCCAGTTAAAAGAAAAACTTTATAACGTGTCATATATTATTGTAGTGTGCCTCAAATATAAAATCTGACGGAAAGATAACAAACAAGTTTAAGGTTAAACGAGAGCGCTGTCCATGGTGCTACAGGAGGTCGCCAGATGATATCGGCACGTATTATTGTTATTATTATTATTATTATTATTATTGTTGTTGTTATTATTATTATTGCTGTTGTTGTTGTGTACTGTGCAAAAATGTAGAGGCATTTAAGAAAAATTACGTTATCATTTAAACTTTTGACCGTTCTAATATACTATACAGTGATTGCGTTCATTCTCCGTTCAATTATAAATACAACATATATGCAATAATAATAAAGATTGTTTATTATTCCAATTACATTTAAGCGGTACATTTGGTCATTTGTATTTATAGATCATAATAAATTAAACAAGCGGTCGCCTAAAGTATGAAATTCATAAATGTATTTAAAACATAAGTTTTAAACCAAAACGAAAGGAAAAATCAGAACAGTGTATGAGAAAAAACATCGACCAAAAAATAATAAAGTGCTTTACAATTCAGTTAAGACATATTTGTCTCAATTTTGTCAGTTTTAAAATACTGTCATCTTAATACATGTTCATGAATATACTGACAGCAATAGCAATATTTTAAACCACTTAAAAAGAAAATTATGGACTAAAGTTTATGTAAATTTAAAGTACACTTTTTAATCTACTTTGTCATTCGTGCTTTTTTATTGATGCTTTCGAAATTAATAGTTCAAGAGATTTCTACAGTGATGTCTTAAAACAAACGTTTAAATAAGAATAAAACATTACCATGTAATTATCAAACGTAGTAATTTTTGATTTACATCTATTTTCAGGCATTTTACTTAAAGCGTATTGCTTTTCACAATTTCAAAATGAAATTATATACAGTAATCGAAATCAGCTACCATTGGAAAAAAATCGTTCGGGCTTAATTACACAAGAATCAGAATAAGAAAAAATGTATCATAAACGTCCGCTTGTGTATTTTGTATTATCCATTCATAACAATACACAACAAAAGACACTGATTTTAAAATATCAGGTTAAAAACTTTTTAGCTGTTATGAAGAATTACGTAAGGATCCACCAGCTTTCATCAGCTACCTAGATGGATTTATTTTCCGTTTAAAAATACCAAAAATTAAGTTCTCATAAATGAAACGTAAGTTATGAAATATGCCCGCCTATAAAAGAGTAGAAAAATAACAAAACAAACTGAAATAAATGGAGATATTAAGAAGATAATTACTTCAAAAAGGGATAGAAAGTACGGGAGCAGATGATGACGGAAGATCCCTTCCTCCCAAAATAGTTTTTCCCAACACAGCGGAAAAACCATGCATACATTTTTTTTATTATTTATAATCAGTCGTACCACGTTCTAGTTTTACTTCTTGGTCACTTTTTCCCCATTGTCAGGGTCTTCACTGAACCTGTCTAATGGAAACATTCGTACCTTTACTAATCTGCATGGGTTCCTTGGTTGGTAACAACTTAATTCGGGGCACCAGTTTTAGGGTATATTTAATGAAGACGCACTGTGCATGCTATACTATCAGTGATGCAATAATACGGATATCTGTGGAGGGAGTGACCACCTCTGCAAAGCAAATGTTTACCCGCGGGGGAAAATGATCGTCTCAGTAATCTAATACTGGATATAGTATGTGTTTTAATGTCATATTTTAATATTGTAACATATCGAGCAAAAAAAATGTATGGACCGGATGTCGTCCCTGTCGTCCGGGCTTTAACCTTTGGTGTTTTTGAGCCTTCATGATTCACTGCAGTCATTAAAATCGTTATTGAATAATTTTGAATAATAATTATTAGATATATTTGTCTTAAAAACATTTTATACTCACATAATCTATGGACTAGCTTTCCCTTTTCCAAGTTCTTCTTTGTCCTTTGACCTACTAAAACTTCTCCCTTCGATTACGTGAAGTAACACTGAAGACTCAAATGAGGTATTACGTTTCGTAGTCTACAGTGAGGTCTTTTTCAGGTTCAGATCTCTTGACAACACTTGGCCACTGAAAGAGAGCTTGAGTTATACTGAGACCTGCCCTCATTTGTGTGTTTTCCCACTGTAAAAATCTATTGTGAAATAATATTTTATGTGCTCTATATAAGTGCGTGAGTGTGTGTGTGTGTGTGTGTGTGTGTGTGTGTGTTTGTGGGGGGGGGGTTGTATTTACCACATACCTGTTACTTTTTAGCCTCTGGGGACATGTGCACATTTAAACCTAAATTTTATATGAAAACCTGTGAATGCCACCAAAAAAAAAAAAAAACTAAAACAGGCAAACGTCTTGGACTTTGTTTGGTTACTTATGGATATGGCTGGGTAACGGTTAGGCTTATCATAGTTAGGATTAGGGTTAGGGTAGGGAGAGCCCCCACGATGAAAAAATATATGAACTGCAATGTGTGTGTGTGCGTATGGACTGTTTCTGCATTGTAGTAGTCAGCTCAGTCTCAAGCAAGCACATGCGTTAGTGTGGCTTAAGATACTCCAAAATGACATTTCTAAAACACTTTAATATTATCATATTGTCTTTGAATCCATTTTTTGAATTTTGATGATCATTTAAGGAAAGGTTGCGATCAAACAGCAATGACTGAATAACATGTGCAAGTAAAGTTGTGTGGAAGACAAATTTAATTTTGAAATATAAAGGATATATTAGCAAACTGAAGCAGAATGTTATGGGGTCTTATCCTAAAAAGTTAAAAATGATCCTAAATGTCACTTCAACTCACCCCGCTTACTTTTGTTCACGCGACTAAGCAGACATTAAACGACATGTGTTGCAAGATTTGGCGTCAGATACAAAATACACCACAAGGCAATAGAGGTGATTAAAAAGCCTATTTAAACTCTAGTGTGGTAAAAGGTACGTTTAATGTCTATGCAAAATATGCCATTTCTGAGATGTGATCAATATAATATTAATTAATTATGACTATTAATTATACTATGAGTATTCATCAGAAAATGTACTATAGTGTAAATGGACGGTCCTTGAAACTAACAACGTACAGGGGATAATATGCTTAATCTTATACGTTAATAATTTTGTTTTTCTTCATAGTCCTTCTCCTTCATAAGCTGTTATTGTATTTTCCATAACCAACATTAATGTGCTGGTTTACAGGCATTACCTTTAAGAAAATTACACGCAATGCAACTTTATATATTGGACGCTTTGTTCAGTTAGTGTGTAGTCGGTCCCAGACATACATTAAAAACAACTGTTACTCCAGACGGAAGAGGTGTTTGTCAAAGTTGGTACTGCGCATTTGCTTTCTTTCACTCATATGCACTAACCCTGTGTAAAATGTAGCAAGACGCACGTACACACACATAAATACATTCAAACCATATTACACATTGCGGCGGACATCAGCCTGAGATCATGGGTCTTTTTTCAGTGATCCTTTAGAAAGTTGTGGCGTTTCTAAGAACAGCCAGATCGTTTCTTTGTTTACATTATCACGTAACTTTGCGCCTCACACTTGTTCTGCAAAAAAGGGTGACTCCAAAAATTTGATGGGAAACCGTCCATTGACCCGAAGTTCTGTTTTACTTTCTCAGTTTCTGAGATGTACCACAAGACATCATTTCAGGTGTATGGAGATCTAAGTGACGGTTGATTAATTAAGAGACCAAAACAGCCGGGGGAATTTGAGAATAATGATTCATTTTTGAAAGAAGGAGCTTACGTTACACAGTAGTTTTGTAAATATCAAACAAATATTTATTCTTCCAACATTTATAGCATTTAATTTATAATTTACAAACTACACGAATACGTATGTGCAGAAGTTGTTATACCTTGCAGAAGTTTCAGAGGTAAGTTATTTTTTTCGAATGGTAGGCTACGTAATTCCGCTGCAAGGGAGGGAACTAGAGAGTCCTTTGAAAATGTAAGATACTTTCCTAAGCTTTTCTTAGTATACGTCATAAAACATTGATTGTTGCAGTTTAGTGACCCATAAAATGTGGAGGTTAGTTCTCTCTTCAGACCAAAGCATATAATTATGCAAATGGAGATCTGACAGTGATCTGGTGGAGTGCTCCCGAATACAAGGAAAAGAGAATGACGTTTTAACTTTGCCAAGTGTGCAGCTCCTTAGAAAAAGTTGATATTTAGCAGCACTGGTGAAAAAGGGAGGGCATGATGAGACTCAGAAATAATTGAAACATCATTTTAGATACAATTGTCACGAACAACATGAAGAAGCTTTTAAAGTGTTTTTTTTTTTTAAGGTAAAAGAGTACGTATATATAGGAAACGTCACAAGCGTATCCTACGTGAAAATAATGTCACTAGTCCACAGTTAATTATACACGATAAATCCTTCCTAAACAGTTGAAAAATGGTTGGATTCATTAACTTAGCCTAAAAAATAGCTGAACCCATAAGCATGTAGAATATCAAAACAAAAACGATATCAAGTGAAACAGACATTAATGAAAGGCATATTGTTAAATAAACAACTGAAAATTGTTGCTCCTTGACATTTAGGCATTTCAGATCCCACTCGTTTTCATATACTATGTAAAATTTATCCCTATGTACCCCATTTGGAAGTTACAAGTCTAAAAGATTTTGCAATTTATGGAGGAATTTTAGTCCAGACTGCGTGGAAACTGCAGCTGCCTTCGGATGATTGTCAGTGAGCTCGTGCCCTATTACTTTAGGATTATAGATGAGTTCATACTTTTATTTATTACTGACCTGACACTGTATGAAAGATCTTAACTGGTGTTACTCCTTTACACTTGCTGTTTCGAGACTAATGGAAAGATTTCTAAAGATTTATTGAGGGGGCGTTTAATGGCCTTATTGGTTTTCACCATGTGAAAACAAATGATCTTGTGGACCTTAAAAGGATACGAGTCTCAGCAAAGATTGATCACCCTTTTTAGGGTCTTAATTGATGTTTACTTTTACATAATTTTAAACAGCGTCCAGTAGGTTTTCAAAGTGCCTTAATTTTAGAATTTAATTTCTGCTAAAGTCAACAGCTTAAGTAATACAAGAAAGGAATAAATCAACCTTATTTGTATTTGCAGCCATCTTCATAGTTATGGTTAGAAGTGTATCAGGAATATGACTATGACAGTGGTATTACATTTGAACAAATTTGAATAAAATTGATCGGACTGTTTGCTATAAAAGTTTACTCAGGGGAAGAAAAATAATGAAGTAAACTAATGCTCGACAAGCGAGGTTTTGTTGACGACAGACGACCAACCGGCTTACACCTGGTGATACTCCGGCGTTTAAAATTATTTTTGAGACTTATTTTCAAAAGAACTAAACAAACAGCATAACTTTGCTTGACTAAAACTAAAAGAAAACAATGGGCGCCTCATTCATTTATATTGGTACGGTGGTGAATATTTATATAAATGTCAATATTTCTAATGCTGAAAAACAGTACCCAGAACCTTGAACTTCGGTATTGTGGAGTACATGGAGTACACGTATCATTCAATTTCATTGGCAAGTTTTACAAATGACAAAAATGTTAGTAGAACAAGTGTTTTTTTATTCAGTTACATTAATATCGCCCGTTCGTAAGCAGGTTTTAACGTGGAACAGGAATACAGAAATTTGAAGTAAAATAAATATGGGACAAAATAAACCACGGTTTTGGAGACTTTTAATATTTACCATCTCCAAGCTTGCTGACAGAATGTTGTGTGACGTACCTGAACAACAATGGCAGCAAAAATTACTGGAAGTAGGTTTGTAGATATTTTCTTTAGTTTCTTTACATATTCACGAACCGTTTTTGTCTCACGTCTTCTGGACAACTGAACTTCCAACAAACACACATTATGTGTTTAATTTTGAAGACGTACTTGAAATTCAGCGAAATTTAGGCTACGTACCAGATATATACGTTAGATTTAGTTTAAGGCTGGTCTCGTAACTGCGGTCTTTTCACAAGTGTCTTATTTTCTTAGAAAAACAATGGATATAGAAGTAAAGTCGTTTATTTCTAAGGCAACGATATTCAATTAAGAAAAAATAATAATTCACAACTTTCCTCTTCCAAGATAACAATGCCGTGTAAAACAGCAGTTGATATCACGCATGGTTAAAAAAAATACACACCGAAAGTGTACACTGGATCAGTGCCTGCAGATTACATATTTATGACTCAATATCAAAATTAAAAAATGGCTAGTGGTTTAAAAAATAACTATTAATAATGGAATTAGATATTACAAACGTGCAAAGTTGCAAATTAAACACACTGAATGTAATGGGATTTAAACAATAATGATGAAAAAAATGAAAAAGCATCCGATATATGATTCCATACATCGTCGGTTCGAAGCCGACTCTGGTTTAATGGTTTATTCAAACATGTAGAAATTGATTGGCAAATGAAGAATCAATGAAAATCTGAAGAATCAATCAAAAGTCTTATATCAGGAATTAAATTATGGTGACACTCAACAGTCCAGTGTTTCAGAATTTTTTTTACAGTTAAAATGGTACACATTTCTGAAATTATAATTCAAAGCATGTTTAAAATGTAGGATTCCCAGACTAGTAAAGAAACTTGATCATACCCAACTGCTAAATCTGCTTCTGTTTTCCTTATAACATAACAGTAACCATGATTTACATGTAAAACATCATAAAATGTAAAAAGCAGCATTTAAGTATAAAAATATGATCCCTAAACCTATGAGCAATTACCATAAATTATATTTATGATATCAAAAAACAATTAATTAAAATCCAGCTAAAAGATCAAATCCATTATACACCAATGAGTTCAGTTACTGTACATATGGCTTGGCAGTAAACCCAAATGTAGAAGGTGAAATACACCAGTGAAGTTTAAAAGTTAAAACAAAACAGCAACTAGAAACACGGCAGAAGTAATAATAAAATCAAAATACACAATACCATGCTCCATTTAAACCTAAGGTTATCATGTTATCTAGTTGCTTTACGATTATTCTGCAAATGAAGGGGTGGGTGAAAAGATGTGAGAGCTCAGGAAGAAACTGCTGTGGGCGGCAGGACCTGGGGGAGACAGTGTTGCCCAAGCAGTAGTTCAGTTCAGGGCAATGTCATAGCAACTAGAGGTGCGGCATGGAGCACTATGCTGAGCTGCTGTCATCCTTAATCTAGACACTGATGGGCAGCACCAAATCTAAGATACAGCCCACAGGAAGTACATGCAGTGAACCCTTATTGCTTTAACAGCAGCACCCATCCAGAAGTAATCCCAATCGTTATTTAGATGTATGCACCATGACCATCTGCATTAAAATATATATATATGGGGCCTGGAAGGAATATCCGTTTGCAGGGAAATGGGGAAAATATGGGTAAAATGAGAAAGAGAAACAATTTTGGCATAACATCCTCCTTTTCTTGCTCTAAAATTCTTCATGTTTATTTCTGTTGGAACTGCGTGTAGTTACAGAAGTAGAAGGCTTGGTATCACTGTTCTGTGCTTCCAGAGTGGCAGTAAAGAACTTGAAAATCGAATGGAAACTCCTCCAGGAAGTTAATTCATGCCGTTCTGTACCTGCAAAGAAGCAAAGGTAGGTGAATGTATATATATAGAGAGAGACAGACGTGGGATCATGCAACTGGAGACTGAATGGTAGTGAGCAACAACAATCTGAAAATGTCAAGACAATGTGGTACAGTCAGGAAACATCTGGCCCAATTTCCTCCTTCGAGTAAAGGAGACACAATCACAGGGGACATACATAAGTTTGATGAGAAGCTAAAGGAGAAATAAACAGTTATTGTAAAACTGAACTGTGCCCTTAGTGGTATTTCTGCAAGTTGCATTTGCAGCAATTATAGTTTACTTCTAATATAGGTCTCACATTCTTAGGATACCACAGAAAGTTGCATACATGGTAATAACAAAGCTAGCCATGGCTCATGGGCCTAGATGGGAGAGTTGCGGATGAGAAATACGATCACAACACCTTTAAAAATAGAAACTGGAGTGCCGAAGAATCTCACCGATTTAGCCTTAATATGACCTCTTCACATATTATATTTAGTCAAATATGTCAAATAACGATGAAGTTTTGCTCAAACCATGGGGTATTATGGCCAGCCACATAAACAGAGAGCAAAACTGTCACAGGGTCCTCTTTCATTTTCCCATATCGGTGCTATCAAATTCGGCAGCCCTGAGGAATGCAATTAAACACTAGCTTTAAGGCAGCCACGAATGAGTGTGCTCTGATGGCTGCAGAAATGACCCTTGCTTATTAGATTGACCCCTAGCTGGCCAGTATTAATGATGACAGCTAAGGTGAAGGGAGTATGTAGAAAGAGAACACTGGGGAACATTTGGTAACTGAATGATTACTGTTTTGGGTCAAGTTTATCAAACTACAAATCAATAATATGATACCCTTTGCCAAAACATATCTCACTTGTGTACGGTAAGCTGGTAGACTTTAACTCAATATGTGCTCAAAAACAGATCAAAAACTTTTTATAGAAATCCCATGTTCCTAATAGAAGACGATGTGCAACATATCTCTTAGTGCATTTCGACAGCATTTTCAGAGGTTAAAACATTATTTCACATTTTGATATCTGATGTAAGTGCTACTACACACTACAACCTTCTTAAATGTATTCAGTGAAAAAATGCCATCCATTATTTTGACTGAATGGTTTAAAAAGAACTTCCAAAAATAAATTTCCTTGAAAACAAATTCTAATGACTATATGGCTATCGTATACTTAGTAGAGAATGGCTGCCTTACATTCAATTTTTCATTTCTACCATTAGCTACAAGCATTACACATACTATTTAAAAACATGTTTTAATTATGAACAGAGTTCAGGATTGTGAAGATAGCTCAACTGGCTGTCAAGCTAGAGACCTATTACTTTGCTAGGTCTACAGAATGCAAGTGGTCAAGAGTAACGAACTGCTCCTCTGCTTGGTACTAGATTGCTCGCCTATAATCAGTGCGCAGGCAGAATGAACAGGAAGGCAGCACACGCTGATTTAAATGCATTAACCTGGGAGTAACGAGCCTTGCAGACATAATTAGAAACAACTAACTACAAAATCAGTAACAACTAAATTAGGGCAGAAGTCACGGCCCTTGTTCAAATTTTTGAAACCATCAGAGCTCTTTTGTTTTGAACAATTTTTGTTGTGTTTTTTCTCCTCTAATAATTCACTGTGACGGAGGGAACAGAGGAAGCGTTTTTTGTATGGAAGATTTCGCCTCCCCTGTCAAATTGACTGGATCACTTTCAAGATAATTGAGTTTGATCTCCCTGTGACTTGAACTTTGCAAGTTTTTTTTTTTTACTCTTATTGCTTCTTTATGATCGTTATTAATGTGTGCAATGAGATATGACAGTGATCCTGTCGTAACTAAGGGCCATGCTGTTTTATCACCAAAAGTAAAATTTGGTAACAAGGACTATTGTGGTGATTGTAACAAATAATATATACAAGATAAATACTAATTCAAAGTGATGCCACCAGTAATGCTTAGGAAAAAAATATCTAAGCTTCTTTTATCATTTTAGTTTCCACCTGAGGTACATTATTTAAAGCTTTGGTTTGTTTGTACTCATGACTTATTTGATCTGAACTTTGTCTAATCCACAATTACATAATTACATTATAATTCGTAATTGAAAACAATGGAACATGGAACAAAGTGATAAAACCTGCAAGTGCTGATTAATAAATTAACACTTAATTCGTATAAATATCCACCTACTCATCTACCAACCACGTATGTTGGTCAGGATGACAAGGAGCCAAAAAGCCAGTTCATGCAGCATAGAACTGGTCCATCACTGGGCGCGGACACAGACACACACAAAGACACACACACACGCACACACAAACACACAGACACACACACACAAACAAACAAATACACACACACAGACACACACAAAGACACACACACACGCACACACACACAAACAAACAAATACACACACAGACACACACAAACACACACACATGCATGCGCGCACACACACAGACACACACACACAGACACACACACACAAACAAACAAACAAATACACAAACAGACACACGCACACACACACACGCGCGCGCACACACACACACACAAAATCTGGTTTAATGCCCAACACAAAAATGTTCATGCCAATTTGCTCCATACTAACCTTCACATGATAATGATTACACACAATCCAGCATTCCAGCGTTTGTTCATATTTAATGAACATGTGTAAGTGGGGTCCTTTGTAGTACTGTCTTAATTACTTTACTAGTTGAAGCAAATCTCATTATGCAATGGAGAAAGATGGAAGGCTAGATGTAGAGCTTATTAGGACCTGCCATTTACTGGTAAATGGAAAGGAAATGCAGACTTGCCAAATTCCAAATGTATAACACAATGAAATTTTGTTATATTGATCAAACTAATTGTGGAGACAAAGTTTTTCAGCAACTGAAGTAAGGAAAGCTACAGTCTTGTAATTAATGTCTCCCAATTATGATTTTAAATATTTTTAAATTTCACCAGCACATTTGAATTATTGGCATTTGATTAAAAAGTTAAAAAAATTTAAACTAGTGAACAAATGTCTACAGGATGTAGCTCTTCATATATAGCATATTTTAGTATCTGCCTATTGGCACTTGTCTGACGTAATTGGGGCACATTCTCTAATTTAAATAATTCAGTTAAACTGTAGGGACATGAAATTAATTTCTGTCAGCCTGAATATTACCACAGCTCTTGAATTGTTCTGAAACCATTCTGCCCTAAAACTTTTTAAATGTTTTCAACTTGTCATTTGATTCCATCATGTTAACTTGTGCTTTTAAATAAACGTGTTGCATATATGGGAATTGTAATGTAAAGTTCATTAATAAAACTAAATAAAACAAATTTGCAAGATCTTCAGCTAAAATGATTTGAGTATCACTGCTAACGAGAGTCATTGCCACTGTGCTAATTTCATTAGATTTGACTTAGGTAACCTAACTAAGATTATGCTTAATTCAAACATGTGTAATGAATATAATATTTTTATAAAGATACAATAAAGTTTAATGACAAGACTGATAACCTTAAGCAGTTAATGCATTTTGTGTTAGAAATAGTAAGTTTTCAGACATTAAGAAAGTATTTTGAAATAAAAGCTCATGAAAACACATTCTCCTCCAGAAAAAAAAATGTTGACACTTTCATGAAGTTTCCAGTGTAAAATAATTACAATTACACCCATTACTAATGTCAAAACTGATTGAGATTAACATCATTGCAGCTAAGTAAGTTGAGCACTAGCAGTAAAATCGTCTTATTTTAACAAAGATGCCAGTGACTGCACCCAGAAGTTCTGCCCTTAGACTGAGCCTCCGCACACACTTAAACAGCTGCTGGTGTTTCTGGTTGTGTGTACATGCATGTGTATGCGTCTCATCAGAGTGTCTCCAGGGCGATATCTGAAAAGGGACGCCAAGCAGAATGGTGTAAAAGACTCTATCACTGTAAACACTGTTCAGTTCCCTCCCGCTCAAGAGCCTTTGTTTGATCTGAGTTGTCATTGGTCAGGATTTAAATGGTAAACACTCGGAGCCTGCTAGCTCGCCTGACATGGTTTTGTTTTTTCTTTTTTCATTCAACATGAACAAAGAGCTTCTGTTTTTATACTCATCCACTGTGGCTAAAAAGAGGAGATCACAAAAGCTCTCCATTAGCGGAGGCGCGCGTCTCCAATCTGAGCTGAGGCTGGCCTGAAGTTTCCTGCATCCTCAAAGAAACTCAGAAGCGGCAGAGCGCTGTCGCTATGATACATTAGTACAGTATGAGCTTGGATACCCTGACTAAAGTATAGACAGGAACACACAGCATGAACTTCTGTTACATATTCTCAGTCTCCAAGGGATGAACAATGTGTATGATAGAAATTACAACATGGCCAAGGGAAAGACTGGTGGGAATTACTGACTCCCAGTCAGGTGACCAGCCTGATGTCATCTGTTATGACACTGGGGAAACGACACACAGAAATTCCATGGTAAATATCAGACAAACACTAACATTTGGCTGGATTAATATAGATTGATATTATTTATTTTGAAGTGTAACCATACAACTTAACTGTACACATAATAAGACCATTTCTATGGATAGTCTGACTGATTTTAGTGTTTTCTTCATCAGTATGTTTGTAAACAATATAATGTAGCAGAGTGCTGTGCTACAGTATATGAAAAGTCTACCACCTTACTGATGTCTTGGTCTGACTCCACCAATGGAATCAGACGGAACCAACAGTCAGTCATCAACAACGCAATTCCCTTGTGTTTCCCCATATTCCACACTTCACTGCATCATTACCTTACTTTTAAAATGGCCTGTCTACCACTGACATATTTTCACACCCACCTTTCCATGTTGCAACCAGGCAGGCAAAAAATAATGGAAACACCTGGCAACATCTAGAGACGGTATCAATTTGCACAATGATTAATCATGTGCTACTCACAGGAAGAAGGTATACAGACAGGAGTAATAAACATCTGGAAAGAAGTGCTTGGTTATGGCTTCATACTTGCACGTTACTATAACTCTGCGGTCGCACTGTTGTGTGCACGTTTGTCTGCTTGTTTCTCCGCAGTTTTGTCTGATAATCTGGGACAAGCCTGCCTTTGTAGCCACAGGAGAGCAAGAGCCATGTGAAGCCCTGACCCCCTGCACTTCTTATCTGGATGTGTACTCTCTGCAGGCCGCACACTAAAGGCAGATTTACACATGAATCAGTAATCCCCTCTGATGGGTGCCCTACGCTTCTCTCCTTCTCCGGTCCCCTTCACTCACTGGGTCTCCCGCACGATTCCAGAGACGTATATTGCCATGCTTGTCAATAGCGGGGTTAAGGATGAGCCATAAAATAGACAAGGAAACTGCTATGGATATAAAAATGCCAAAGCAACAGGGCAAAATAGTGGTAGCTGTATGCAGGCTGACAAAGTACATGAACAGAGAACAACAATGAGTCTTTCTTCCCCGTGAGCCCCGGGAAGGGGGGGGGGGGGGGAGCTGTTAGCGGGAGAGACCAAGTGGTGCATGACACTCCTGATGTGGAGAATCACTGCCCGGAGCTTATGAAGCACCTCGTGGCTATTGTGGAGAACTCCATGAGGTTTCTGAAGAAAAACACAACACAACACACACACACACACACACACACACACACACACACAGACAGAGACACACATACACACACACTCACATACACACAAACAAAAAAACGGGGCCTGCTCTCTTTTCCTCCCGTCTTGGCTCTCTTTGCAACAAGACCACCTTGGCGGCCAGCCGGTGAAGGGGGTGGGAGGGGGAGCGCTGACATCACACAAAGGCAGCGACGGAGTGCCCCTGCTGGGCAGAAGCACCACACACCGCCCCGCTCACACAGCGCACCGCGGCAGCTGGAGTCGCTCCACTCCTAACACGCTAATTAACCCATCACAGCAATATTCCAGCCCACAGGATCGCCATTAGCCTACTTTAGCGGAGCAAAACAAAAGCTGCCGACACGGCGCTCTCAGACGCTCCCCACAGAGGCGAACAATAGTAATGCTCTGAAAGCTGTGTGCCAACAACGCCAGCAATGGAGGGCGGCGCGAGCAGCAGTGCGCCTCGTCTCCCCGCTCCGTCCACACCAATGGGACCACCGGCGTCACGGCCAATCGATGATCAGTCGATACAAACATAAAGCCGCAGCGTGTGCTGGTTACAGTGGCAGTGATGGTAACCAGGTACTGACAGCACGGGTTTATGGGTGACGCACACCCAAGACCGACATCAGCCGAGGGCCACGGTTAATGAACCGCCCAGTTTCTTCACTGAAATATGCTTCAGAAACTGCTACCTAGACAACATCCAATCGCATGGCACTCCTCAAATTGTGCAGAGATGCTCAAACAAAATTGTTTTAGATGAAACTTAAGAGGGAAATTAAGCAATATTCCAGGTAACGCTAAAAAAAGTCGCTCCATTATCTGCTAAGTGGATATTCATAAATGAAAAACAATTGAGAATTTCATGTTGAGCATCTAATTATTACTGAGGATAATCTTTGCCAGTCTGAAAAAGCAATATGATCCTTTCATAATATAAAAATTATATAAATAAACAATATCATTGGCCTGATTTAAAGAATAACTAAAAGCATGTGTATTAATTTTATGACTTGTATGAAGAAACAGAAGGGCTCCCAACAGGAAGCAATGGTTACATAAGCAAAGCTAATTCCAAGCTTGCTGGTCTAGTTTAAGCCATGCCCTGCGGTAGACAGTTAAGCATCCAGATTGGATATCATGCTTCTACCAGCATATACCACATACTCAAGGGTACACACTCAGGGCTGGTCGAATCCATGCTGCATGTTTTCAAGATTAAAAGTCAATTTCCCACACACCAAAGACAACCTCATTCACTAAACAGTACGTATTCATGGCATTGGATAAAAGTTCATACTCTAAACTTAGCCCTGTGAGAAAAATTCTTAAAGTTTGACCTAATTTCTTTTTTGTTTTTCATGCATTACTCTTTAAGCCACCAGCAAATATACAATGACAAAGATCACCAGTGAAGACAATAAATAGACTTCACAGATTTATCACTGTCCAACCTACGAAGTCACACTTGGATGTAATGACATAGGTGTATTCAATCGATACAACTTTTGCATATGACACTAACTTAATCAGAAAATGTTATTACTGGGTCCTGCTGGAGGAGGGTACTTCATGCAAACTTGAAGTGTTCCATGTACCACAGATAATGTGCATTTTTCACAGCTATAGTGCCATCACCTCAATTAGAAATCTCTTTCAATCTGACTCCATGGGACACATAAATTCACCAATGTATATAAGGCTACACTTCATGCCGGCGAGCATGACGTGTGACCCTTTGCTCAACACATTACAGCTTTATCAAGAGCAGATAGCCTTGGAGTGGACTGCAAGGTGGAGCGCCTCAGAAATAGATCACTTAGGGGGACAAAGTGTAATTAATGAGTTATGGTTGATAAGAGGCCCCTGGCTCTATCTGGGAATGTGCTATTGGGGTCAGACACAAGCACTAAAAAGGGGGGATAACCCCTGCAGTGGTGCAGAAAAGCATGTGTGGGCGTGTCTGAAGCTAAGGGGGAGCAAAAAATCTGAACTGAGGAACTGGCTGATGTTCACAGAGGATGACTGGTCCAATTGGATAATAACTATTGTTATATCTTTACTGCTTACACACATACATTTGTACCTGGTTGTGTGATTGCAAACATGCATGTGCACACATACATACATAAGAGCACAAATACCCACCCATCCATCCATCCATCCATCCATCCATCCATCCATCCAGTCATCCAGTACAGGGTAATATGTGCCCAGAGCCTGTCCCAGGTAGCACAGGGCATAAAGCAGGGCACACCCTGGACGTTTGTAGGGAAACTCATTCACTATGGGTAATTTGGTGTCAGATTTTCAGAGAGAGGCAGGTTATACATGCAAATACATAAATACATAGAGTTAAAATACAGACAGATTAACAGTGTACCTCTGGGAGCTTTTGCCCAGATGTATGGAACCAAGATGACAAGTATAACATGCCATGCCAGCCTACAGAGGGCTGATCGCTTGGAAAAGGACACTAGTTTCCAGAGGAATGCCGCTAATCTGTGTAGGTTATAATTGGTATGCCAGAAACCCTGCCAGACATAGCCAAAAATGCTGTACAGGATTAAGATAGGATGGAGCCATGCTGTGCTGTTTGTGTGCTTTGGCTGCGCTAATGGAATAAGAGGGAGGAAGCCCTAGCAGGACAAAGGAAGCCCACAGCATTATACAATCGCCAGATGCTTTTATGGCTGGGATCAGGCACCCCAGCATGTGGAGATCCTGCACACGTACATTTATCAGTCACTTGATAAACGACTGTTCATCAGACCTTAACGCGCTCCTTCACAGAAGGTCATTATGTATGCCTCTTACACGACTGGATCCACAAATAGGCATCACCTGATATTATGACTAGGCTGTGCAAAATGAGTCAATACTGTCACCTGCTCCTTGTGCTGGATTTTCCTTTTGACTGTTTTGTTTTGTTAAAACAGGAAGCACATAAAGTCAGTTTAACCTGAGATACATACAGCTGGCCAATGCTGCTCTATTGTTAAACCTCACAGTATGGAATACTGCCAGTATAATTATCATCTGGAGTATGTGCTTCAATCGCTTTGCCCCAAAATTTCACGTCACTCACACATGCTTGGAAGACACAAATGGTCCATAATTTCTTTATTTTTGTCCACAACCTGTACGTCGACGCACACGAGCGTGCAGACAGCCGACCGATGCGTGTGCACACATTGGCCATAAACTGACATCAAACATGACTGCAGTTATTACGCTCTGTACAAGGGCGCATCCTCCAAGAAGGGATGCTGCTGTTTACAAAACGAAAAAGACATGGAAGCACTGCGGTCAAGTGAGGGTCAGCTGATTTGACAGCAAGGGCGCTAACTGGCTGCAGCTTCAAAACAATATCCTGGTGCAGGCTCTCCCTGCGTCAAGGTCTGTCGCTAGCACACCCTCCCCGGAGCCCGTGGCCAAAATGTGCACTGACCTGGAAAGGGCACTTGTATAACACGGATTTCCCGTTTTCCCCAAATGTGTGGCTTTTAATACAGTACTAATGTCAGAGTAGGATTCCTCCCAGGCTGCCACAGACTAACCAGCATTCCCAGCAGATTAGACAGAGCCAGGGCTCTCAGTCAGCCTGCTGGCAATGACTGGTCATGGCATCATTAGTATGTAACACACCATTCACACGAAAGGGATAATGATCCAGGTGAAAAGTTAGTACACTGTAGGCGAGGCCTTTCTGATGTTTCATAGTACACTTTTTGCAGTGCTGACTGGAAGGCCTCAGTAGTACACAGTAATTCTTGGAATCTGACAGAGGACAACCTCAACCTATTTTATTTTAGGGTCATATCCAACTGACAGAAATGCCCATTCGAGTGCTTGAATTGCACAGAGCAAAACTGCTGAAGTGGACATAACTCCTTGAAGAGCGACATTAAACCTAAATGAAGGTAATTATGAGGCCAAGCCACTAGAAGTTAATAGCAACACAAAGATTTTGAAACATTTCCATTCCCAATTATTCTCAGTAATCAACCACCCAGCATGACATTCAGCTGTCCAATATGTCCATCACTACCAGCCAGGCTGCAAATGCTACTGACATATCCACTGCTTTCTTCCCAGACCACAGGAGCACATGAGGGCACATGAGGGTACTCTGGGTCATAATCTGCTGATGACAGTGGCCTGAGCATATACGCAACAAGCTTTGCCAAATAGCTAAACCACTCAGGAGCCGTGGCTTGCTAAACAACAGCGTCAGACTTAAGTTCTGGCCCAAGAGCGGCGAGGGTAGCTGATTGTGTGGAGAACGTCTTCAAAGATGGAGCTGTTTGAACACCCGCCCATGTCGCAAATGCATCTCAGCTTGTCCTTGGCCTGTCTGGTTAGAGCTGGTAGGAGGTGTGGAGAGCGAGAGGGGGAGACGCTCCTTGGTAACGAGAGATAACTCACATGCCGGCTTTTCTTCTTCACTACTATCACTTTCCCAGGCAGAGTTATGGCATGTGTTGTAAGGTGGTCCATGAATGGCTGTGTATGTGTGTGCATGGAGATAGCCGAGAGCTTTACTTATCACAACTACATGAGCTATGCCCTTCGTATGCTACCACACTACCAAAAATACATCATTCAAGACAAATGTTACTAAGCAATTAATCATTAATAGAACTGAGACAAAATACTAGTGTATAATACTAAAGTGTCTGGAATAGATGTTGCAGTTGCTGAAAAAGAAGCATTAATTAAAAATCTAGAAAAAAAACCCTTGATACAATGAGCCTTTCAAACCATTATCTTTCAACCCAGCACAACTTTCAAAAACACATTAGTAACAATTACCAAAATTAGCAACAGATGGAAATTGGAATTGGCTGAGTAAAAATCAAAGCTCTTGTAGATCTGTCAGTTTAGCTTGTATCAGGTGGCTTTGGAGATGGTAACTGAAGTGGTACAAACAGGACAACACTGAAGAAAAATGGACAGCTGGTTCCTCTCTGAACTCAAGTTCATTTTAGAACAAAAGGAAACATCAATGAATAGCCAAAACAAACAGACAAACAAACAGAAATCAAATCAAGACAAACAAACCTACAGCAGTCTTCTGAAACAATGGCTGCGCAGCTGTAAGACTTAACCTTTTCATAATTGACATCAGTGTCCTCAACCCTCAGCTGTATGCATTTTCCATTGAATGTGAGTCAGAAAGAGAATAATTACAGTGTTTTCTTTGAAGCACTGGGGCTGTGTGTACATGCGCGGTTTGCTCCTCGCTAATTCCCTCAAATGAAGAAGCACTTAATACTGAGAAGAGGGACTGATAATTCACTCAAGTGCCAGCAAGGTCTGGTCCCCCCGGTAGGCTAGCTGGCCGGTCTGCTGACCTCCAGAGTCACGCTATCGGTGTGTTCTTGGGAGCGGCTCAAGAACACGCCCGAACTGGAGCAGTCACCCCAGCTAAGAGCAGGACCTTTATCTGGAGCCATCAGCTGACAGCAGAAAAACACATGGGCTGACAGTGACCCTGCAGCAGTTAGCCATTAATCAGAATCGTATCAGGGAGCAGAGGAATGAGCTACGACAGAGCAGAGCACAGATGTGTATGGGGGAGGTGTATATATGTGGGAGAGTAGGATAGATGGGGGGCAAAGGGTGTATTCTCCGTCTCAGTCCAGCATTATTGACTCCTGTGGTGCAAGCTAGACCAGAGAATGGCAAATGAAATCAAATGATCGATAAATTCTCCCTTGTCAGGAGAGGTGTGTACAAAAAAAAGACGACTTTCACCCTGCAGCGACGAAAATTGATCAAATGATGCTGTAATGTGGCCCCTCAACATGCTCTTGTGTTTATCTGCCTCAACACAACATACACCGAAGCACAGGAGTGGGATGTGCGAAAGAGGAAACGGGTGTGTAAATGATCAGCTTTTAATACCTCGCCATGCTCCATTAAAAAACATGGGCCTAACTGTGCCGAACCCCCTTTCAGCCACTGAGAGACGTCTCAGTGTAAGGCCCACGAAGGGTATTACTGCAAAGCCAACGGAGCTTAATAAAACATTACAGTAAAGAGGTGCCTTAAAGAGAGGGTTAGAGAAACAGACTCAGAATGAATGGGAGAGCAGGAGAGAAAGGGAGAGAGAGGAGAAATAAACTACCCTCTGTCATAATTTAAATGAGCCGCTCTGCTACGGCGGGTCTCCCACTGCTCTGTTTACAATGTATAATTTATGCCTTGGAGTTCAAACACGGCTTTATCTGCACTCAGCTGCTAAGTGATATGATTTCAGTTTTACGGCGGCCGCGACCACCCCCCAATAGCTGCAGTGGCGGCTGCTACGATTCTGCACGCCTCATGTGCTGACTTTCAAGCGCCCCGCCTCTCGCAAAGTACCGCATTAATCCGCCCCCGGAAAGAGGGCCACTCGCCTCGTATTTTACACGCGACATTTTTATTTACTGCGCTGTGAAGTTCCAATTTCACGTTTCGCACCCAGATATTCCCGCTCATTGGCTATACAAATTAAGCTGGATTTTATTGCTTTAGAAAGTGACATGTCTTAAAGTCAACATGGTCTTAATTGTACCGACTGCATCATGTGCCATAACGAAACTACATCTTTACAACAAGTGATTCGTACATAATGAGTTACATACCAACAGCTGTTAAATATCAATGGCTCTAATGAGTCACAAATGGAAAATAAAATTTTTGTGATCAGCGTATAATCTGTGTGGTTCAATGTACAAGTTCATTCTTAAATGCATGGTTTCTGAGGAATGGAGTGTCACAGTGAATGTGCTCCAGCTTACAGGGTTAAACATGATGGCTGGCAAAACAAAACTTATCATCTCCACAAACTTGATGAATCATCATCTTTAAGACATGAATAGGTATGACGCAGAACATTTTCACCTCAGATAATAGATGAGGTAGATAAGGTGATGCCATGTCTGTTTACGAATTATGAAAGACTGGTACTTAGTTAGGTCAAAAGAAGAATAGCTACAGAAAATTCATCCCTTAAATCCACTTTGTTCAGTTATCAAAGTAAGAACTGATACAAGTCACATGCTTTTAAGGACATATAAGTTCACCATGGGCTGTTGTCCGAGAGCTGGGTGGTCCAACATTGCGGAGTGTAGGTGCTGGATCTAGGGCTGGGAGTGATCCGTGGGGAACCAGGAAGAAAGCCTTACTTCACTGACTTTTCTGTCAAATATCTGACTGCCAGAATTCTTCTCGCTCCATGCCCCTTGGCCTTCTACGCCTACAAAGTACTTGCAGAAATACCCGGACTCTCAGATGACTGCCTCCTCCCTCCTTTCAGTCTCTCTGTTTTAGCATTCTTTCAATGTTGCACCGTTATGCTACTGGCATGGTTCCAGCCAAGGCCAGGCCAATCCAAGGTTTCCTCAGCCTCTGCTGGTCTCGGACTTGTTAACTCTTATATACTACTTCACTCTGCCTCAATTAGGACCAACCATACGCCCCAAAGAAGTGATCAATAGCATTAAGTCAATGCTAAGCATAGTCATACTTGGAATATAAATAGTAAAAAAATTATTATATTCTACATCTAAATTCTAATCGATTACAAAATTCATGCAGTCAAATTTAATTGCCCCATAAGATCCATAATACAATGCACAAAATACATATCAAACACACGTTATACTCACTTTCTGCTCTGTAATAAAACATTGCACACTTTTACCCAAAGCATAGACATCAGACATATCAATTTGCTCAGGCTTCCTGGGAGGAGGGGCCACTTGGTTCGATTTGGCAGCCATAGATCGTCACAGGCTGCCAGACTTCAGGGGGGGGGGCATCCCCTCATAGCAGCTGCCACATTCATACAGTCAGGTGACACTGCAGACTATAGCTGTTTCCTTCCTGCGAGATTCTCTTCTACAGATACTTAAGTCATTTCTGGTACATAAAGAAACACAGGAAGCTGGTGCTGCTGACACACTCCATACTCACTCCCTCACTATGCGGGGTTCTACTTCAAGTACCAGAAATGTAACACCTATATAAAAAGACGAAGAAGAAGATCAACAACCATTTAAACCTTAGAATTGTTAGCCATTTAACAGGACAACAATCTAGTAACATTCCCATAAAAACACCAACTGACAGCGAGTCGTAGCCTAGTCCTCTTTGGAAGACCCTGTTACAGTGGTTGATGGTGCTAAACTAGATTTCCTCGCCTCTGTAGACATTGTGATGGAGAGCAAGACCGTATGAATAGAGCCACACGACCCAGACAATGTTCTGAGTACTGTCAGGCAGACAACGCCGAGTCTTGGACCCCCACCTCCAGAACCCCAACAGTTGTGGACCACACCTGCCCTAACACAAAAACACACACGTAGCCATGTTTTAAATTCTTTAAATTAGAAGAATTGTGTCATATTCTACACAGCATGACATTAATCATTCTGCATGAAAAAAATCATTATTAAATTATTTTAGGATTTTATTGGAAAGCGATAATACTGAGTAATACAAGAGGAGCGGCAAATGGAAATAGCGTAAGCAAGTGCAAGGGAGGCTTGTATTGATTGCCATACCTAACCTGGACTGACGTGGAGCAGCGGAGTTTCAACTGCAAAAACATCAAACCTACAGCCCACCGAGTGTTTTGGTGAACACAGCTGAATGTCAAGTACTGACAACAGCATTCAGGTGTATTCTGTGTAGTCACTGCATTTAATTAAAACTGTTATGAAAATGGCGACATATTTTAAAATTCCTTCTATGAGCACAGGTCAAGAGTTTACATGTTCCACCCCAGAAACATGAAAATAAAGTATGAAATGCAAATAAATGGAAGAATAAACCAAAGGCAGCAGTAATAAAGCCCAGTAATCAGTTCAAACTTTCACTTCTAAGACGAGTTCAAGAGAACAAGCATTCAGTGCAATATCTGAAATGCACAAGAGAAAGAAAAAAATGTGACTACCTGCTTGTCACTCTGGAGTCAAAATGCTTAAGAGAGGATACCATTTGTAACTACCAGGTCAATTTGAACGATGGCACAAGCCAGTTAATAAGCTATTGGAAATTTACACATGCTCTCATTATTATCATATTACAGTGCAATTACAGCTAGGCCCTTTTAAAAGGCTATTATAATAAAATAGCTTGAATAGGGTACTTTAGAAGATGTTTAGCATTTATATTACTGGTGATAGGCACAGGCTATTTCATGCAGGGTACAGGAAATCATTCTAAAAGGGGCCTACGGGGACAAGCATGCTGAAGTGATCTACTTTGTGTTTCTTGATTTATGGCCTGTACTTTACTGTCAAAATAATAACTTTGTCAGTAAGTGGAAGAGAGGCATTAAATTGCTCACTCGCTAGAGGTAAATATCACTGGATTGGGTTTACAAAAAAAAAGAAAAAACTCTACGCTGGACTGCTTCATGATGCAATCAATACATTCTTTTATCCAGACAGAGTTCATTTAACTTTCAGATACTAGCAGCTGCATCATCACAGGTTAAAATTGAATTAAACAAGTCTTGCAGACTTGTGATGGGCAGAGCTGAGAACTTTATCGTCGATGGACAACGAACAGGACGTTCATACGAGAAAGGAGAGGTGTGCTATGAAGTACAGGAATAAGACAGTGAACTAGGAGATTCCAGGCTCATGCGAGCTGCACTGTAGAACTGGTGAGTGTGAAAAACAATATGACAATCAGTGGGAAGAAGCAGCCAATACTACAGAGTGCTGGAAGCCTCGTTCTCACAGGTGCCTGGTGTCCCAGAGCATGATAACCATCCACACTTTTCTACAACAAACTCAGGCCTCATGACTTACAGTACAGGCTGAACATGTAGGCAATTTAGCAGCAAATTCAGAGGGAGATGAGCCACACACAGGCATGTGATTTGTGCTTTTTGTCTGTTCTTATTTTGCCTTGAACCTCACACTGATTCAAACAGGTGTTTCCATTGCCCAGATCAAGCACTCATAATGTGAACTTTCACAAGCATAATGCTAAGTATTTGCACCAACACGTATCATAATATATAACTTGCCTTCCTGCAGCTTTTGTGTTTGTAATATAACAGTTCAAAAATCACAGTTGAAATATGAATGTATGAATTCTGTCCTATAATGATTTTTAAAAAAGTGAAAGTCAAGCTCACCACTGACTTAGGCTCTCTGTCTTATACTGGCCATTCTGTGTTTTTATAGTTCGTTTTTATAATCTTAAACTGGAAAACATCGGACACTTGACAATCAAAAAAAGAAACTCAGCTGGTCTTTAAAACCTCTGATCTATACGCCTATAATATTTAACAGTAACAAAAATCTCCTGCTAGAAAAACCAAGGAAATGTAATGACTCAGAATAATGTAAAATCTGCGTGTGAAATATTTATGACCTTTTTATGTGGGTTAGTACTCTTGCTAATTCCAGTTCCCTGTTATTTTTGCTCCATTGCACCAGTGTTTGTGAGTACAACATTTTTTAAAGCGATTACCCCTGAGAATATAAATCCACCTAATTTCCCTTCAGTGCCTTTGCTTGGATTCGGAGTGCCACAGTGCCTGTGTGAAAGAGAGCAAGACGAGGAAAAACCTCATTTAAATGTTTAAATAATGTTCTTGGCAGACTGAACATGCCCCAGTCATCTGCTTTTTTCTTTTTTTGTCAAGCAGGGAAATCTCCAGACATTCATTTTGCCAGAAAAAGAAGGGAAAAAATGGTAAAAACTGATCTTTATTTGCACTATAAGTTTGACAAAGACATTCAGGGGGGGAAAAAAAAGCATTTTACATAGCAGTGTAATATAATCATGAAGTGAATATGTGGAGATATTCCGTCCGTCAGAATAAAGCAGGCAGAAAGGACCAGGCCCCTTGCTGCCTGGTGGCCTCTTTTACTTATGGGTCTGCCCTCTCATGAGGGAACTCCTTCCAGATTACAGGTGTTTATCTCATTCGCTCATATACACACACAGGTTTGTAGTTATATCTTTGTGGGGATACCCCATTCGTTTCTATGGAGAAACATGACGACCTTAACCCCTACCCAGCCCTAACCTTAACCGTAAGTAACCAAACCAATTATGAGACTGGAATTTTAATTTTTTAATTGCATTGACAGATCTTTGAGGGGACCTGAAAAATGGTCCCAATGTCAAAATTACAGGATTTTATCACATTGTGGGGAACATTTAGTCCACTCACCCACACACACATGCACACACACCCTCACTCACACACACACACACACACACACACACACACACACACTCTTGGGCATGGGTCGGTACCATGTGTCTGCAGCTGGATGCCAATGGCCGCATCTAAAATGATGGAAATGAACAAGGTGGGGTCGGGTTGGAGAAGCGGGACTTGACATCCTCAATCTGAATGATCAGTTTGTAGAAGAATTTAAGTCTGGATCTTCTGTGGGTCTCTGTGGCGCACAAAAGTGAGCAGGTTTGCACTGCATGCCCGCATGCACAATTATCAAAGCCAATCGTGAGTACCCGTGGAAACGGCAGAGCTACTTGCTCTATTTGTGGCCATGTGGCGGGGAAAGGCTAACTAGACAGGGTCCTCGCTGCCAGGGCGCGCGTACCTGAAAGGGCGCTGCCACCCAGTGACGGTCTGTGGGACGGTTTGTTCCGAGGCAGACGGTATGTTCTGCTGTCCTGCCCTGAACCCATGAACGCTGGCACAACCCTCCATCAAGCTTAAAAAAATAAAAAAATTAAAAAAAAACCCTTCTGAGGAAAACAGACACAGAGTCGGCATTAACCAGCTAATCTCATTAAACACGCAGCCCTGCCAAGAGCCGGGGTCAGCCAGAGTGGCACGTCACTCACAGCACCTTTGGCACCGCGGCTGACCCGCCGGTCGAGGTCGGTTGGGGCGAGAGGCGGTGCGGCCCGGCTATTGACGGCCGGCACACCTGCTGGGGCTGCGGCGAGCCGGAATGGACACGAGTGACAGTGAGCGACTGCGGCGGCCCAGCGTACCGCTGGGGGAAACAAAACGAGTGCGGGGCCCAGAGATAGGCAGCTTTTACGTGGGGCTGTGGGCATGGAGGCTCTCCAAGGCAGGCAGCGAAAATATGGCGCAGGGACAGGCCAGTGAGTGCACAGCAGAGGAAACTTATTCAATCATAAAGGGCTGAGCGATCTCCTCGCATCAAAATAACACAAACATGTTCACTGAAAACGACAGCTACCTTCTTATTCTGACCACATTTCTCTGCGTTTTCTTGTAACTGTGTCTCATCCTGATGAGTCTTCCGCACACTGGGTGATGCTCTGCAGTGGAGGAGGGGCTACGCAGGCCTTGGACCGCCCACAAACCCCAGCTTCTGCTGTCTGATTGGAGATTGCACCAACACCACCTGACTGTCCCCGCAGGCGAGCAGCACGGCCGATGCTGGGCCCCAGCTTATACGCCGATCCGTTATTGCTTTCGCCTGCTTGCACTGCCTTCATTCCTGTTTTCAAATTCTCTCTCTCTCTTCTTTTTTTAAACACGAGCAGCTTTATGTGAACAAAAGAACAGGCTACAGATGTAAAGTAGAAATTCTTAAGGCATCCACATATTTTTAAGTTGTGAAAAATGTATGCGTTTAAGCTACATTAAATATATGGCAGGCTACAAATATAGTTACTAAAAGACGGAAAGCCAATTTAGAACAGAAACTGGGAATACCCGATTACTCTGCATATGAAAGGACACACCGTGCTGGTTTCTGATCTTGGATGCTGACAGCGACCAATCTTCCTGCAAGAACCTGACAAAAGGAGACCATCAGCGGCTGAAGCAGTGACCTGACATCACCTCAACCTGCGTTAACTGGGACAAGCACAGATTTACCTGTGCCAAACCCAATTCTGGCCTTCCCGGTTACTCTGGTTAATGAAATAAAACGGTGTAACGCAGCTGGCCCAGGATATCACACAGAGTGGGGAGCTGATAGGATGTTTAGCGGTGAGTTCACCACGTAGCCCGAACGTGACGGACGGCCAGCCAGCTCACAGATCAGGGATAAGCTCCCAATGGCTACACTGTGAAATGGGATCAGAGGTGATGAGAAAAAAAAGAAAATACTGAGGGGGCGGATATCATAAGGGAGAGTTTGCCTAATGATTTGAAATTGTTTAACGAGCACATGGAGGAAGCGCGCCGGGCCCTTTGCTGGCTGATGTTCCTTCGGCCAGATGGTCTTTGTCTAAATGTGGGGAATCCTCGCCAGAACCTAAGCTTTCTGATCACACAGCAGAATTGTTTCCTAAGCCCACAATCTCTCACTGCTTCCCCAAACTCTCCACTGGTAAATATTCTTTAACCGGGAGGTACATACTGTTCACACAGAACTGCAGTAACAGGCTGCGGATGGGTCTCTGGTCATGTCTGCCCTCACGCCACACCGAATAGCACGTAAGAGCTATCCTAACCGGATGCAGGAGAGCCATGCGGCACACCTGATTGGTGCGGCTGTCATATACTGAGGGAAGGAGGACAGCGCTAGGAAGGAGGCCCACAGCCCGGAGGAGCGTTTATCCAGTGGGGAGTTCAGCGATGGGGCAGCCTTCCCTGCATTTTTCTCTGTGAGGTATTTCAGCTCACCTGGGAAATTCGGCTTTCCTTTCTAGGGTGCAAAGTCGACAGTGGCAGCTTCCACCCCCCCAGTCCCTCAAGCACATGCAAACACCTACCTAGCAAACTACATGACACCTACTTTAATGACTCAATTAACTTAATATCCAAACAAGCATTACAGTATTCAACATTATGGTGATGTGACATTAGCCTCCGCCTTTTCAGATTCAGAATTAATTAGCAGCTTTTATTAGCGATTCCTGCAAAATCACTTCTTGCACAGTAACACACAGACAGACAGACAGACACACACACACACACACACATTTTATATATATATATATATATATAAAAAAAATGCAGCAGTGGAAAAAGAAATCTAACATTACAAATGAAAAAAGCAAGCCCTCGTCACTCCTGATGAAACTCCTGTCTTGTCGCGCTAAAATGAATAAATACAATCCCAGAGTACAATTTGAAAGCACAATCCTCTTTAGCGAAGGCAGTTTTGAAATTCACGCACAGGCGTGGAAGCCAGTTTTGGCACCGACGGTAAAGATATCAAAGGTAAGAGCGAGAACCACAGCTGAAAGTGCGATGAGACGGGACTCGAAGACTGACGCCGGTGCTACACCAAGCTCTCTGAGCTAGCTGGTGTGCCATGCTGTATGGTTTAAAGCTATACCCATAGAGCAGGGCTGGGGAATTCATCCTCCAGCAACCCTGAAAAGAACCAGCTTTTTCAGTCCATCAACATGAAACACTGAAGCACCGAATTCGCAAACAAATCAATTTTTAATTTAAATTTTTTTTTGTTAGGAAGTATCAGGAACAGGGTCCACTGGGAAGACTGGGTGAGGGTAGTGAAAATAGAACATGCCTTCGCTCTTGTCCACACAAACCATGGTACTGTGAAAAAATGGGCCCTTATTCTTCTGTCTTAGCCTTATTAATCAAACAGAATACAATGCAGTTTATTTCACAGAGTATAATATTTGTGAAGGTATGTGGAGTTGTGTGATACAAGCATGATACACACACAGACACACACACATACATATGATAAACTTGCTTTATTAAGCCAAACAAACAAGTTAATTGTGACAAAATCATGACCCGCAGCTTCCCTTCAGGTAAGTAAAAAAATTATTATTATAAATAAACAAAACACACCCAGAAGGTGTTCATAACAGAGCTCAAACCCTCAGCAACAAGCGAGCAGCAAAAAGCACAAAGCCCATGGCAGTGGATGCTACAAATGAACGCAAAGCGCACCGGCGAAATAAAATGCAGAGTTAGACAAGCAACTTAGCTCTCGCTGCAGGAGCAGCTAATGAGTTGCGACTTCCTGCAACGCCGTTGCTGCAGGAGTGACATATCACAGAAAGCTGATTTCTGGCTCGCCGGCGCCTGCTATAATTGCTCCATGACACAGTCGGTCTGCTTGCAACAGCCACAGTAAAAATGAGCAGAAAATCTAAGTGTTCCATATCAAGGAATATTTTTACTACCGCTAATGTGACTTAAATACCTTGTTCCACAGTCGAGTAGGCTGGCACCTGCTGCATGAGAACTAGCCAATTACTGTGCAGTGTCTCTAATTTTCTGATTCAATTAGCATGCTTCAGAGCTTTCCAGTCTAATTGCAAACTACTTCACAGTTAGCTCTCTGATTAATCATTGCCCATCTGCAAGCCATCGGAAAACTTGGTGGAACGAATTTGTGTATTTTAGAATGGCGGAAGCTTAGCAAATCAACCTCTGTGGCTATTTGAGGCCTAAATTTCGCCCCTTTCAGCTAAATATTGGTGGAGGTCTGTCATTCGGCAAAATATGTATTGCCAGGGCATGCTAACATCGTAAATGATTACTTTAGTATTTTTGGCAGACTGTTCAGTTGACTACAGAGAGACAAGACCAACAGAGGGAATGAAAGTCTGAGATCAGATAAAGGATTTGACAAGATGCTGCACAGAAGACAAAGCTAGTAAGAAATAAATTACACTGTCTCAATGTTTTTCTTAAAAATACTTGCACCTTTACATTCATTTAATGGTCCCAGTCCATATGATTATGAAACTGTTTCCTCATTTTTATGGGACACATCATATTGCACAGCTATCCCTTGAGTACAGCGCATACTCACACAGGCCTGACCTAGAATTCACTGTGTTCCCTTTGTGTTCCCGTTGACATTTCCATAGCGAGATCACCTGTGAGCTTCATCACAGAGGCCATGCATAGCATTAGGGCTTCACAAAGGCCTGGCAGCGGTGCAACATGTAAAATAAACTCAAAGACATGTGACCTATAAGGGCCCCTTTGTTCTTCTTATCCGCATGTAATAATGTGCACACAAAACAATGGTAAGCGCAATGCATATTATGCCCGAATCCGATAATGATATATAACCTGGTGGCTGGAAAAGAATGTAATTCCAATATGTCAGAGTTCTGATTTGGCCACAATTTGCATTGCTATAATAGCTTATTGACTATCTCAAGGTTGAAGGAGGCCACCACAGCTGCATGTAATGACTATGTGGTACAAGTATATTTCAAGTTCTCAAAGTTCAGTCACGTGGGTGGTTTCATCGATATGTGATGTTTATGCTGGTCCTCCATCTATGCTGAAACTGTAACCAAATAATGTGTCACTTTTCTATTTTTGAGCTTATTTCGGTGCCACACAAATACTTTCCATGTTAGTCAGTATGGGTAGAATTCATTAGCCCAAAATAATAGCTGCGTGGTATAAATGTACTTCCTACAAACATTGACTTCCTAGACAAATGATGTTCTGACTGAGCTTAATGTTTATAAGCAGAAAGTACAAAATTCAAATGACTGAGGACAAAAAAAAATTAAATGTGGATTTTTGATGTTTTGATACTGAAAATTTCATTTTAGATTTGATTTCATGTCAACCACTCCTATTATAGTAAAACCACAAGTACAACAAGAATTATGATAAAAAATATGAAACAGTCAGCTGCTCTAGATTAGTTGCTAAAACTGTAAAGAGGATAGACCCTTGACTGAAAAGCTTCAGCAAAAGCAATAAATGAGTAAGATTATGCAGCTACATGCAGAAATTATAGGCAGACTGAGAAAGAGGCTCCTAAACCGAAGAGTCATAGATTCACTGAACTGATGCAACTTTTTCTGGCATTGCCTCAGCACTTTAAGGTGGACCGTGGATCACTCTACTGCAGAATATTATACCCCTTCACAAAAGCTACATGTATACTTGCACAACATGAACTGGCTTGTGACAACACATTTTTGCACTACATATTCAAAAGTACAATTACGACAACTAAACTAAGGGAACGTGGGTTAAATGTAAACTGTTAATTTATTTCTTACACAAATTTAATGTGTTGGAGACACAAAGCAATATGGCCGCCATACCACACTCCCATAATGTGTAAATGATAAAATTACAGTTCGACAAGCAGAGCGTAATGTAATATGAGTTTTACATTAGCACTAATTCCCAAAAGTCATTAAAATACAATTGCCTACCATCCTGTATAATGTAATGGTATCATTACTGTTCAAATATAACTTATAGGCATCTACAATCGGAGCAAGTGCGGAAAAAAACTGTTGTTTTAAGGAACAGTTTAAGTAAAACTTTGGTCAGCTACCACTGACATGAAAGAATAGCAGATCAAATGCTCTCTGCTAGCCTGGCTGCGCGCAATATAACGCCAATGTACATTAACAGTAAGAGATCACTCCCACTAAAAGAAATGCAGGCTGCTATGGGCATGCAAGCATCAGAACTGGATGGCAGGGTGTGTGTCATGCATCTGGGGGATGTGCTGGACCAACAAGTCAAATCCACAGCTACAAAGCCCCATATGCAGCGGGGATTCAGGCACTCTGTGCTGTTATAGTTGTTTGCAGGATTCCTTTTACCAACAGCAGATTCCAGGTCAATCCAAAGGTTTTAAATCGGATTGAGATCAGGATTCACTGCCGGCCAGTTTAACACTGTCCTGTTTAATCATGATTTCATGCTTCTGTTTCCAGGACTGCTGGGGGGGTGGGGGGGTGGTGGTGGTGGTGGTTAGGATGATACCAAGGGCCCCTAAGTGACAGGTTAGGGGTTGAGATCTCCACCCATTTAAGGGGGTTCAGGGGGTTGTATTAGCTGATTTTGACTATTGGAGGGGCTACAACCCCCTCTCACCTCATAATTTACGGCCATGGTGACAGGGGTTCTAAAAAATTTGGAACGCAGCTGGATCGGTCTGGGTTGTAGGTCCAATAGGTCCAATATGAAATATGTTTTTGGGGCCCAAAATCTCTGTCTGTCATTGTCCTGCTTGAGGTCCGACAATCTTCAATTCAGATATAGTTTTCTAGAACTGAGTAGTATAATTCACTTTAAAATGCCCAGGTAGTCCACAACATTTTGTAACCTCCACTACATTTATTTTTGGATAGAGCATCCTTTTCCTTATAAGCCTCCTTTTATTACCTGTAAATAAATTACTGCTCTGCATT
>JAODKC010000044.1:23430534-23448067 GCA_026777985.1 Mormyrops attenuatus | reverse complement strand
TTGGATGTTTTTTTCCCAACAATCTTCAAAGACTTGTTTGGTGAATCTTCCTCTTCCCACTACATCTGGGAGATTCTCGATAGTTCCAAGAACAGCAAACTTCATGATATCACTGCAAACTGTGGAAGCTGGTATGCCAACACCCGTGGAAACGGTCTCAAAGTATCCGGTTGTATATTTGGTGAATATAGTTTTTTTCTTCTGATGGTCTCAGGCAGATCTTTTTCCATGTCAAAAAGGATCAGGGAATTAGAAGAAATGATTTTGAAACAGATTATTAATGGCTAATCCTTGTCATCATCATACCAGCGATCTATCACAAGTGAGTATAACTGCACTGTAAATGACAAACTGGCTATTCTCATTTGCCTTGCTTTGTTCTAAAAGGTATGAATAAATACACCATAGCATACTTCCTCTTGTCATTCTCATTGTTTACTCCTGCGCTGTTGTGTATTGAACAGCTGAGTGCATATAGTGCTAAGCTGTTTCACTGTCCACTTCTTTCTTTCAGAAGATATCAAAGATCATATGCCAAAACGCATGGGTGCCAATAATGTCGACCAATTCTGTAGGTAACAGATGTTAACAGAAGACACTGCACTTCCTCCATCCATTTCCCATGTAAACAGCGTAGAATCAGTCACCTGTGAGGAATGCTCCCGCTGCTCCTGTAATCATCTAATGATGCACCTCTGTGAAGTGCTCCCTCATACTGGGGCCGGGGGCCACTCCTGTGCTCACGGTGTGTCATGTTGATTACTGCTGCCCCTGACCTTGTTAAACCTGTCAGCGTGCATGTGCACTCCAATTTCCAGAGCGGCACAAGCCTGAGCTGCCCCCCCTAGGAATGTCGCAGTGGGCCCCCCCCTTCAGCCCAGCCCTGCACGACTCCCCACTGTTGCTGCTGCATCTCTCTGCTTTTGCCTTGATCTCGGGATGATGCCCATGTGGCCAGGCTAGGCGCGGAATCTGCACCTGAAAATGCCACCCATGTACTGTTTAACAGCAGCGTAAGGGAGCGGAAGGGAGTCGTCAGCCAGGAGCGAGGCGAAACTGATCAATTCTAGACAGGGGAAGGGTTAAAAAAATAATTATTATCTGACCTTTGACTAGCTCACAAAACAATTCACATTATCAGAGCACAAAGCTGACCTTAGACTTCTTTAAATGGGAGGGTATTGATTGGTTGATCTTTGCAGACAAACATCGCAGAGCATGTCTGGGGCTACTTGGCCAAGACGGCAGCTTGTAGGGCGGCTGTGGTGATCAAAAAATGGAGGGCAGATACAGCGCACCATCCATCACAACAGCAATATGACTTGTCATGTATGTAGCTAAATATTTATGCATGAGCTTATGAATACGTGACTACACACATTTTTGGTGTAATATACTGTATATCACACTATTAATTTGTATGTTTAATTTCCTGAAACTTCAATTTAAAAATGCTCCAAAAAAATACTGCACCAGCACAATCTGCATGTAGAGAATGAAAGAAACTGAAAAAGACCAAAAATTCTCTAACACTGATTTTGTAATTAGTCGTTTATATGCATTTTTTTTTACTTTAGACAATATGACTGACAAGCACTGTATAATGAGCTGAAAAATGTGTTACATTCCCATTGCACATTTTAAAATGTGAAGTTATTAGAAGTGAATAAAAACAAAATGAGCCAGTTGTACGTGGATTGAAAGCAATTCAATAGGTATGGCCTTTTCTTCTTGAGTCAATCAAAGTGACTTCTTCACATGATGAATTAATATTGAAATGTGGCATAAGATCTTCATTCATGAGAGGGAGGGACAGAGGAAGAGAGAGGGAAGGACTACTTCAAGATTTTTAAGAGAGTTTTCTCAAGTTTTCTTAAGTATATGTAATAAAACATTGATTGTTGCAAATACGTGACCCGTAAAATGTCGAGGTTAGTTCTCCCTTCAGACCGGAGCATATAATTATGCAAATAGAGATCTGACAGTGATCTGGTGGACAGTTCCCAAATACAAAGAGAAGGAGTGATGTTTTAACTTTGCCAAAGGCTCTATGGAAATATTTACCATAAAGAAGACTTAAATTAATGCCAGGATAAGGGAGTACACCTGACTTCTCAGCAGATCCAAAGGCCACCCTCAGCTACCCCATCGATATACACAAGGAGAGATAACAGAACCCTTCTGGATTGATGACCTAAGAAATAAAAAGCACATATCATCATTTATTCATATACAAAATTTAAATGTTTACTGTACTATAATTCCTCAAACTGGATGTTCTCTCAACACATTCATACACACATACTTGAGTTCATAGTAATAAAGTGTATATTTGCACTCATCAGCTGCTGGTGCCTACAAAACAGGGACATGTAGAAAGAATACAAATGGGAGGGAAATAAAATCAAAAGAGTCATGGGAATGGGGTAGGAGTGATCCTCAGCCAAAAGGTCAGCCCAATGCCGCGCCAGCTCAGCGGATTGCATGCAGTCAGCTAGAACTAAGCATGGCACAGCAGTCATGATCCTGGAGCCAAGCCAGGTCCTGAATGCTGCGGGAAGTCACCAGGCCCCCTTTCTAACTTTTAACATTTTCATTAGTGCTGCAGACAGCACGTAAGAGAGAGAGAGAGAGAGAGAGAGAGAGGGAGAGAGGGAGCAGAGATGCCGCAAGAGAAAGCCATTTTGCCTGCCACAGTAGCGCAAGTCATGCACGCTTTTGTTCCTCTATGGAGGGAGAGGATCGGAAAAAAAGTGAGGCCACCCTTTCTGGGCCATGGCCCATAAACAGAAGGGACTTTCTCCCTGCTTTTGCCGTGCACCGTGGGTAGCTGGGGCTTGAGTATCACTGGTGGCACTGACACATGACACAGAAAACAGGATTAGAAATAGGGACAGAAAGTGCCAAAAACATCACAAGCACTGTAACCAGGGATTGACATAACTGGTACGCCAGTATGCATTCACCTTTAAAAGCGATACGTCCGGCAATCGATTGTTGTAATGGCGTGAATTCGTACGTATTTTATGTGCATTTGGGCCGATACGACAAGAAATTATCGTGCATTTTAACCTTTATATGCTAATTCATGCTTCATTTGTGGTATAGAGTGTAACATAATTTTCCACAAAACAGAGGCAACGATCCTAGAGGCATATTCAGGTCAAACACTGTGTTGGAACTAGTGCATGGGCCAACGTGGTCAGCAAAATACCAACCAAGTTGCATCAATAAAATACACTGATAAAACACGAGGCATTCCATGCAATACTCTTCATGCATGCACTATATATAAACACATTAGAACGGAAAAGTAATTAGGCAAATGACAACTATAAATGTCATTAAAATTCCATTCTCTTTAGCTGTGACTCTCCATGGACGTAGATTAATCAAATATTCTTTGTTTGAACACAACAAAACTGCATAAATATGGGCTGGCTCTTTTGATGATTTAAGATTAATTATGTGATTAATGTAATATATATGCATATATGAGTAAAGAAAAGCACGTAAGAAAATTCAACTAAATAAAACATTTTTTAACTGTCTTGAGTTTTTCTAAATAGAACAATATATGCGTACTGCAGGCTTTCTGCATTTCATAATGACATGCTAAGGTTGAACTTATTGACCATTTCAGAATTCGTTGTATTTGTTGTACATGAGAAAAAATACAGTTTATTCTTCTTTACTGTAAAGCCACTTTTTGGCTCTCCCAGAAGGATTTTGCACAGCTCAGGAAGGAATCTATCTTGTAAGGCTCCCTGTTATTTGATCCATGCAAGCAGGTGAACAAAACCAGCATGCCAAAAAAAGGGTGATCTAGGCCACCTTTATACACAGCTGTTACAGTATAAACGAGATGTCTGGGACAATTAAAGAGAATGAGGAGCTACAAGAGGGCGACAAAGCCAAAAAGGGTTTAAGTTGTAGTGCAGCATCTGTGTCAGGGATCAGATCATCCATATAGGGTGTGGTAGCAGCTCCACACAGAGGCAACCAATTACATATGACCAGAAGCAACACTCAGTGGCCAAAGGTCACTGCAGATTTCAGCAAATCTCCACAGGCATGGCATCAGATTAAGCCAGAGGAGAGATTGCCCTTCAACCTCAGACCGATAAGACCCTTGAAGTCCTTGGCTGACCTAGACATGACTCTTTCATCTGAGATGCTAACTATACTAATTGCTGTCTGATAGCAGTCTGGTGCCAGACGATTCATTTAGATGCTTTATATGCGCACTTCCACAACTGGTGACAACTTCACTTAGCAAGGGGTGTGCAAAGCTTCTGTTTTCCTTTAATTTGTTCTGTAGAGCAACAACCAGGTCCCACAGATGTCAACAGATGAAATTACACGAAGTCGGATCTTACAGGCGCGGATAAGGCCAAACGCAGGATTGAAATGACATCACGTATTTCTGAGTTACTTCCACATATATTATTTCTCACTGTAAGAAAGGAAATAAAGCAGACGGCTTGTCTTTCATCAGGGGGTCCATTAGGGCCTTCCAGCTCATATCTCTTCAGAACCACACAGAAGTCAGTTGTCTTGGCGAAAGGCTGCAGTTAGTCCCCTTTCCTCTTAAATTAACCCCCTTTCCCAAACTTCCTGTTTTCACACCTCAGTGTCTTCCCTTCAAAATGATGCCAGTTCCCCTTTTGATTCATAATTGAACCAAGCCAAGGAGTGATGGCACTACATGTGTAGTGAACCTCTGTGTTTCTTTAAATGCTATAACTGTTTCCTCATATTAGATAGTAGGGCAACCCAAGGGGCCAGGTGAAAATATAACAGGCGTAAGCATTTCATTACAGATAGTTCACTACCTCTAAGGTCATAAGTGACGTTTCTGTAAGAGGCCTCCACCCAGAACAAGGCAGGCAAATTGCAATCTATTTACATATTTCAACTGTCAAAGTAAAAAATCTATCCATCCACCCATCCATTCACCTTCTGCAACTGCTTGTCCTATTCAGGATTGCAGGGGGTCTGGAGCCTATCCTGGAGGCTACAGGCACAAGGCAGAGAACAACCCAGGGTGGAGTGGCACACTCACACATGCACGGGCAGTTTTGTAACTTCAATTAACCTCAGCTTGCTTTTGGACTGTGGGGGGAAACCGGAGTTCACAGTATAAAATGCTGCACAGAAATGACAGTTTACACATTTCTGCTGTGAAACCTGACACTGGCAGATATAGGTTTGGGCAACATGGGCAGCTACCCAGGGTGGCATCTTGCTGGGAGTGGCACAGGGTACCCGCACAGAGATGGGAAGGAGGGTGGTGCTGGGTTGACCTCAGGTCGCTCCACTAGAAGCCCAACGTAGGGGGAGTGGGGGAATCTATCAAATAGCGCACCTTTATCTTTGTACAGTACTAAAGCAATTAGTAAAATCAGTCACACTACTAAAATGTTACCAAATAAACCACAATTTATTCATAATATTGTGAATATATAGTTTCACAGCCATGTTGTTGCATTTTTTTTCTGGTTTGCGCAAAATTGTTAAGAATAATATTAAGCCAGTCTGAACACCACCAAGGTGAACTGGTTTAGTCCTGAGTACTGGTTGACAGTGTAAGGGGATGGGTAATGTATTGATGCTCAACTGCCAAATTAACATTCTGAATAGGAAAAAGATAAAGCCTGCAGGTGCCCAGCTTAGAAAAAATAGGAAAGAGAAAAGGAGAAATGAACAAGAGATAAATAATGCAGCTATTTAATCTCTTTATGAGTATAATATGCATGAAATGAAAGAAGCTACTATAACACTAGTATGTTTGTTGGTCAATAGGCTAATAGTGTAATAATTCTATTCTATTTGTTACTTTTTATTTATATACTACAATTTGTTTCTGATAATCTTTGGTACTTTTTTTAGATAATTGTGAATCTTATTATATATATATCATTTATTTGCATTGTTCCAAATGGTGGGGGGTGGTAGATGGGTACAATACAAGCTAGAATAACGGCTGGCAGATATTTCCAGTGAATTTGGCTTTGATCACTCTTAAGAAATGCTAACTCAAAAGAGACTTCAAGGACATCATGCATTGTCTGAGATTCCAACTTGTTTTGTTCAAAAATATCCTGTTATGAAGAGGGAATTAACTCTAATAGAATAATATAAATCATATGGTTTTTTTAAAAAAAGAGTGTGGATCTCACCATTGCAGATCTGTGCCAAGTAGTAAGATGCTCTTACAAAACAGCACAACAACAAACAATACCACAGTAATCATTATTTATGAAAATAAATGTTACAATAAAAAACCAGTTTGTCCCAGATGGTAATTAATCTTGTGTGTATAATACTATCAATGTTAAGTGTGTATTACAGCATCATGAATAAAAATGTAAATGACATTTTTTGCATGATGATTTTACACAATATTGCATTTCAATGTAATATATACAATGTCAGTAGAATCAGAATCATCTCAAAATAGCTACCCAACTGACTGCCAGGCTCCACATCTGATTGTGATGTCACTCGGCCAAAAGGTCAAACTCTGCATTAACCGTGAGTTTATCGGAAATTGCACGGCACCCTTTTTAGTGGCTACAGAATGTATATGTAACCGAAGCTGAAACACTGGCATTACATGTTACACAATAATTCTTAAATATGCTAAAACGTGACACCATGGTCCCAGTGTGCCACGGTTTGTGTGCCTGCTTGCAGTTTCCACTGGTATCATCTCATTCACACTCACTCTGGTGATCCGAGCTTCTCTAGTAGGTTACAAAGAAGCACCTGGCATGTATCCTAGCTGGGAGGATTTCAGCTTTCCAGTGGACGAGAAGCTCGGGATGACGAGCGATGGCATCACGGCCGGATCAGTGTGACCTATCTCATTACTCTGCAGAACCACGAGTACAGCACTTTCAAAGGAGTTTATCATTACGGCTTCCCAAGTCACAAACAAATCTCGCTTATTACTCCTCTTCTCAGTGGGAAAGCTGTGGGAAATCATCTTTTAATTGAGGTATTTCCTTAATGCTTGAGAGCTGTTATCATAGGCTGTTTGCACCATATTCAAAGATTCTTAATACAGTTTTTATCTGCCATCAAAGCACGTGTGAAATAAGCCAAGGTCATAGCTGCAGTCATAGTATGAGGGAAGAAATCATTTCAACACTGTTTACATGGCTACACTCATAATTTCCCATTTCCAGGCAAAAATGAAACAAACATTTTAATTTGAGACTGATTACAACTCAAGCACCTTCAAGGAGGTTTAATCATCTTGTGCAATTATGTACATCCCTAATATATTCTTGGCAGTTCTTTGCTTATTAGTTGTGAATTTCCACAAAGACAGAGATTAAAATGTACAACAAACATTTGCAATAAAAATTTACACATTAAAATGGTGTTGTTTTTATACCAAGAGTGAACATTCACATAAGACATCAAAAAGGATTGCTTATTGCCAGATTGGTGTATAATTATTAGTATTTTTTCCTCTCAGGATAATTGGTGATACTTTATTTGAAATCACCACAATTCTTGGAATTTTATCACTGTTATGAAGCCCTTTCAATATGCAGCTCTTATTTGTTTCTAAATATAGCCTAAATGTGCTTGCATGGCTATTTTGAAACAAAACAAACAAGGCAGTTCTTTTCCCTTTTGCCTAACCGCGTGGAAGTGGTTTTATTTTGAGAGTGCTGTTACTCTGCATCGCAGGAGCCATTTATTTGCCCTGATCGACTGATAAAACCATCACAGCCCGATAATGAACCATTCAGTCACACACCTGACCTGCCCTGCCAGCATGTCCTCCGGAAGATGACGCACAAGCGGATCTCTCCGCCGCGTTCCCCCTATGATAGACCCCCGGCAATGAGGTCTGTGTATACACTCCCCAACAGGTATGCTGCTACCACACAGCTGTCTGCGCTCATCAGTGTTCATTGTGCTCATGGTGAAATGGCTAAGAATGGCAAAACAAACTGATTATCCAGCACAGATTAACGTACAAACGTTCATGGAGAACACCTTGGCTTCTTTTTTTTTATTAGTCAGTGATAACCTGAATTGTGGGGGTTAGTCTCTCATTGGGGGGCTGTATAGAAAAGGGCGCTAAAATAACAGAATATTCACCACTCTGCCACTCTCTTGGGCAAATCAGTCCATGAGCTAACATTTAAATGTTTTATTGCATTTTTATTCATTCATACGGACGGCTGACAGCTTTTTTGTGATGCACGGTGGGCCGTCTCAATAAGCAAAACATGCTTCTGAACTACACGTACCTGGTGAAGTGCTAATGAAAGAAAACACACTTCAGCCACTCGAATGGGCCAGTTTTGAATATGGAGAGAAATTGCCCAGGGAAGTGCATTACTCCCACTCCCTGCCATCCTTTACGGCAGGCTCATCTGCCTGCAACACATAGTGCCCAACAATGTTAAATGATTCGACCTCTTCCTTTGTCACTGCAACGAATTAAGCACACCCAGGTAACAACGATGATCCTAATGTATTCTGAAAACACTCACTGTTTATAAGGATAAAATTGACCCTCCTTGTCAACAGCTCACAGTATCTATCAGTATCTATCCACTAATACGAGAGAAACGTGAAAATATTTAACAATGGGGAGGCGGGGGGGACTTTATACTTCAGGCCTCACATAAACAAGAAATACAATACAAAATATATTTGGTATATATTTGGGCATTATTTTGTACTACTACAAGACACTACAGTAATTGGATTTTATGGCCTCAACCATAAATAGAAGATTGTATTCCTAAGGGTTTTCCTTCAAATGTTCATACAAAGAGTAATGACGTTAAACAACCCTATGGTCCAAGGGACTTTTTAGCCATTTTCACAAGATATCCCACAAATATATAGGCAAGAATGGCTCTTAAAAACTTTGAAGGCTTCACCTGACCTTCTGCGTTGCTTAGCAACCGGTTTTCATTTAAAATTTCTAATAAAAAAATCTCCGCGAACAAGATTAAGTCGAGGATGTTATGAGGAAAAAGGCCCAGAGATAAGATGAGATCAACAGGGACACAAAAGGTAGCATAAAGGAATGGCAAGGCTTTTCTAGCTCAAACAGCTGGGGCTACATTTTCACATTACCTTGTGTAAAATGAGTTAGACGAAAAAATAAATCTCGTCACTCATTACAGCTCCCAGCTCAGGATGGTTTGAAACCAAGCTATGCTACTCCCAAAGCTGAGCGTCCATGCCACACTATCTTGAATGCAATATCATTTTAAATATTGATTTCTGGATGAAAAGCGAATAAACAGCCCATTCATGATGACCAGTGAACACCTTCCTGCTTTAATTAATAATGGACTTGGCAAACAAGAGCAGTTCTTAGATTCTTCCTTCAAAATGCTCAGTAATTGGGTCCTAGTAAATCTATGTGCGGACGCATCAATATGTCTTGCACCTTGATCTTGCACCTGATCCAACACTGGCATTTTGGTATAGACAATACACAACACAAGGCACTTTAGACACAGGAAAATGAAAGGCATGGATACAAGTGATCAAAGTTCCCTGGTTCAGAGTTCCCTTGAATCTCAAGAGGCCCGGGGGTTTACGTGGTATGTCAGACGTAAGGCCGGCACCTCATCCTAGCAATCCCCAGCTGTGAGTCGTCTCTTTTGTTTTAGGAAGAAAAAAGGGAAGGGTACAGAGGAAGGTCACCCAACTCAGGCAGCATGCTGGGTCTTCTTTCCAGGGCGGACCGATTTCTGAGTGCCGTCCGGACCTTGTACTGGAGGGGGTAGTAGGACTGCGAAATAGACAGAGGCCACTCAATCAATCATGTCTGCAAGGGAATGTTTCTCACTGGCTGGTTATTACAGATCTGACTAGGGAATTTATGGAATCTACGTGCTGTTTCGATGTATGAGATCGCGCGCGCTCAAGGAAACGGTCAGCACGAAAACATGTTGATAGCGTGGATCCTATGACATGAGAAGAAAAAGGTTTCTCCAAAATCCTCCAGCGTTTTTCAAAGACCGCGTCACATTTATCTGCCCTGTCCACCTCAGCCGAGTCTGACCCTCGCAGAAACATCTTTCTGAAAGTCAGGAGAGAAGAAAGAGGGTGGCATGGAGCCGCACAATGCTCCGACATTCTCCCTTTAAACTTCATCTCATTACATAAAGCCACAAGCCAAGTGGGTCAGGGCCTGCCAGTCATCTTCTGTAGGAGACGGATCAAAGATGTTTAGGTCCCCATCACAATTTTAAAGAGGAATAGAAAATGAAGGCTGTTTCTTCTGATCCTCCAGGACCAAGAGGGCAAGAGAGACAGAGACATTAAGAGGTGACTGTAAAAACTTTAAAGCTGTCCTTCCCTCAATCACGTTGCAACAAAGAGTGAAGTATTTAACTAACAGTGAAATAAGCACAATTACATTACTCAAGACTTCGGTTTAGTCATTCAATAACAAATGCAGAGGATTTTAAAACGATCAGCTGAGCAATACGGCAGAGATTTTTTCTTCCTCCAGAGAGGAGTGAAATGCTGCAATAAGTTATCTGAGCACTATTTATAAAGATACCCTCCACAGTTCAAAAATAACTGAAGGAGACAGGTCAAGTTTGACCCCAGGGGCTTGGGCTACAACACTGGGTGCTTTGGGGTCAGTATTGAGGGAACCCATGATTGCTCTGCAATGGTGTGCTAAAGGCGTTTTGAAATGTCTTACAGAGAACCGACAGCTATAAGCAAACTTCTGATCTCACAAAAATTTGCCATTTCTTTCCTCACATTTTAAACCACAGAAATTCTCGGAAGCACTATAAACTGCTCAGTACTTAATTAAGTTAAATATAGTGAGTGCAATTGGACATGCATACAGGCTATGCTGACTGTCATACATTTTACATTGAAAATTTAACTCACACTATTTTTAATGAATTTAACTGAAAGTGTAGGAAGAAGGGAAACCTCAGGACTATACATTAGACAAAGCAAAATGTGCTCCTCAATAAAAATGCAATTAAGGTTAATTACAAACAGGTTTTCAGATCCTTGTACTAGGGCAGGACATGTAATTAAAGTTTAGATACACATTAACTTACTTTGTTAACAATCAATCACTGGTTGAGTTCAATATGTTCTTAGTAATTAATAATTGAGCCGGGAAACAAATCACCGAGGTGAAGGTACACTGTCCAGCTTTGCATCATTAGGATTCACCAGTTGGGTCAAAGCACTTTTAGTGGATTGGGGAGGTCTCTACAACCCTGTGCCATTAGAACAACAGATGGTCTAAATGTATTCACTTTACTAAAATCCAAAAAGTCCAAATAACCTTTGACATGCACAAGGTACCATAAAAGGGCAGCTCAGACGTGACTATTAAATGAAGTTCTTCAACGTCTTCACTCACTAAGGAGCAACACAACATCAGAAATTCCATACCAGTCAGGGGCAAATGTGGGGGAAAGCATTACTGGGAAAAATCTCCAACAATCCATATAAAACTTAGTTGCACAAGGCAGTCATTTCAATTCGAATAACTGACAAGTTCATTTAGGTTCACTCTACCCAGGCAGATGCAAAAACACAGCAGTGTTCTCATTCAGATTGCAGGAGAACTTGAATGCTAGAATGCAGCCTTTGATTGGGCCAACAATGCAACTGGGGCCTTCTGAAGCACACAGATCTCTGTGGGAGAACAGGCTTCAAGAACGATCCAGCCTATCTCTGCAATATTTTCCACTGTGTCCTGCGAGTGTGTAAAAGATAAAATCCTGCTGGTTTTTCAGGTAGTTGCAGGCAGTGAAGCATTGGCCTTCTAGTGCAACTCCCCATCCAGACAAACGGAACGGTGGAGAGTATCTGTGAGTTTTTTTCACAACAAAGACAATAAACAGAGATGTCAGCATCACCCCCCGGCCCTGAGTCATGCTGGTACCAGTATTGCTACACAGGCAATCAGCAGCAGCAGAAAGCTCCGCCTCCGGCTCTGCTCCAGGCCACACAGAGCACAGGCTCTCACTGCCCTGGCAACCAGCATCAGTGGCTCCTTGTAGCGCTTCATTCATCTGAACGAGAAACTTCTGTCTCTTTGTCTGCTCGACCTCTTGGCCATCTGTATGTGAGCTGTCCCTCCTTGGCGGTGTTCCAGCGGGACGAGTCAGGTCTGCCACATGAAGGGGACTGTCAATGGGTCCAATGCTGGTGCCCAAGTCTAGACCTACACTTGAACTGGTCCTATCTGTAAGATGGTTCTTGAGGGCATAATAAGGAAAGAAAATTAAAAGGCTTTGCTAAACTGTTTGGCTATCAGTCCTCTAGTGATTACCCAATAATGGTGGTATTTTGAAACTTCCCAGGGTTGTTTCCACTGCTATAAATTCAAAATGATTGTACAGAAAAAAGTGGTAAATCGCAAAGGAAATCTTCAAGGGAAGAAATTTCAACCAGCATGTCAAGTGCAGACTCTTCAGAAATGTCGAATGCACAAATGATAGTTGTGTCACTTTTTGTTGTAGGTGTCTGTTTTTACCCCCCAGTTTCCCAGTGCCCACCCTGCTTTCTACCAGCAGTGACTCACCCCGTGACCCTCCTGGAGTGCCGACACGCAACATAAATCAAACCTTAAAAAAACCCCGATATGCAGCCCAGTCTGCAGTGGGCTTGGGCTGGATCTACAGGAGTAGCATCATTTACAGCACAATCCCACTCATTAAAACTGATAAACCTTTATTAAACAAGGTGCTGAATTACCGGTGCACATCTCGCACAGTGCACGATAACCGTCTCTTACTCATTTCAGCGGCCAGTACAAGCACAGGCACTCTTCATTAGTGCTTGCAGATAGACTCAGGATGCACAGATGGGGCGGGCATGGTACGGCAAATTTAACAGCCCAGTTTGCGTTTAGCAAAACCTCATACATAAACTCAGCTAACTTAGCTAACATCTGAGATCCCGCTTATCCCAGACAGTTAAATGCTCTCCCTCACATCACTAGAAAATGGCAAGGCAGTTTTTACTAGGTAAAATATACTAAACACACACACAATAAACACACAGCAAGGGTAATAAAAATGTAACCATTCATATAATAACATGAAGTGCTGGCCCATTTTTAAAGGAGTGGACGCCTGCTGTGAGATGGAGCTAATGTGTTCATTTACATGCTAGTGATAAATATGCTCCACCCATAGCCAGGACAGTGTTTCTACAGGAAATAACCATGGCGGCTGGAAGTGGAAAGCGAGGGGGAGACCTGGCAGCCTCGGGCACATGACCCAAGCAAGCCGGGGGCGAGAGTCACACGGTACCTGCAGAGATGCGGGGGCAGTCGGGTAACATGGTCTCCAATGGCGTATCCAGGGGCTCAGTGCTCGACACCCAGTTACAGCAGTGCTGCAGGAGACAAGAACAGGCAATTAAAAGTTGCGTGACTCATTTCCCAGGTGGCCTTGATCTGTACATGGTCAGTGGCAGCGACCCCCCCCCCCCTCCATGTTCAGGGTTATGACCCCGCCCCCCTGCTCTCCCATCCTAAGCTGGCAGCATTGCTGAAGACCGGAATGTTATTCCATGATTATCTCTTAGAAACACACTAAACCCCACCTCTTTGTCACCACTGAACACACATAACCTTTGGCCTTTCATGGAGATGTTCACATCCGATGTACTTAAGACACAGCAGAGGAATGGGCCAACCTATTAAATTACGAAAAGGCGTAGAGTGCTTTTGAGGGGTATTATAAGCATTTGTGAGAATATGAACATTTCTGACTGTACTGTACAGAAACACTGCAGCCCCTCCCTGTCTGCCTTGCCCTTGTCACCAGCTCCCAACTGCCCTAGACAAGCCTGTCCCAGCCAAACATGGCTGGCAGGGCAAATTGCACCTACTTCTTTAATGGATACACCACACAGCCCCAGGTCAGGTCACATCAAACCAGCGCCAGCCTGTCCGGCTGCCTGAGCCCTAAAGACTTCCGCCAGCAAGGGGTCACTACGTCCCACACAGAATGGTGTTACTGGGCTACTCCTAAGTGTGTGTGTGTGTGTGTGTGTGTGTGCATGCGTGCGCAATGGGGGAAATCCACACTAAACAGACTGTCCTTTTCTGTGCTATTCATAATTACACTCTGAATTAAAATAATATTTATCCCCACACTAATACCTTGATTCTAATTTTTTAAATGGGGAAGAAATTAACAATTTTTGCATTGATTAGTACATTGTATTAAAATAGCTACCACTCCTCCTCATGGTGTATAATGTACTGTTGGAGCACAGAGGCTTGTGTGTATCAGGGATGCTAAGAGCTGTACTGGCTGGAGCCTTTAGCTCCTATCAGGGTCATCCACGGCAAACCGGTTTCAGCTGCAGTGCCAGACCAGTGCCAGATGATCATGGTAGGGACACTATTTCCAATTGTGACCGGTAAACCACTTCTGAATCTTATTAAGAAAATCTTATGGTCAAAAACATAGAATGATTCACCCTTTCACTACAACAGCTATACATATATAGGAAGCTTATACCACAATAGGCAATGCAGCCAAAGAAGAAACTGGAAAGTTAAATGACCAGATTTGGGCTGAAATAGGCAAGATATGCAAAGACTGAGGACTGGAATGACAAAGCTGAAATGGAACTGGAGACCAGCTAATCAACTGCTGCACGCCAAGCAACCTCTTCACTGATACATTGATCAAGCAACTGAAGGGTCCTTTATAAACTTGGACATTCTCGGACGCCTGGATGACCAGACTGAAGCTATGCTATTTTGGGTATCGCATGAGACAACAAGAGAACAAAATGGTCAGAAAAGCTTGATCTAGTGACAGAACATAAAAAACACAACATTGAGAAGTAATATAGAGTTAATTTCTAAGTAGATTTTCTATTTATATACAGCAGGCTTCTGTGACTAGGGATTTTTTAAAATAATATCTGACAACATATTTAATAACCAAAATCACATCCTTATGTACTTTCACTGACATGTCAATCAAAATTTGTGTTTGGTATTTTTGATAAAATGCCTGTAATTACTACACTGGAGTTATTTAAACGTAATCCAGCTGAGCAAACAAGCATGTTTTATGTCATTTTAGATTTCTTATTCCTTAGTCACACACCATGGAACTAGACCTCAGTTTAAAAAGACCACTACACTAGTAAATGAAGTATTTTCTTTCTATTTCTTAATTCATTCTGTCTGGAAGATGATGTTAGCTGTGCAGAAGCAAGGGACAGAATTTCAAAGGTTCAAGTATCAACCAGTGAAAGCTGGACGGATTCTGAACTGATTTTCAGAGTAACTGTACTGTTTGGCACCAGTGAGAGATGCAGTAACATAGGCAGGGCTCTCATATAGGACTGAAAAAGTGAAAATCACAAATAACATCTTCTGCCTGTCTCAGGAAAGTTTCCATCAGACACCCCATCGAAGCTCTTCCAGAAAACAAACATGGTGCCCTGCAGAAATAGATACAGTGGTACCTCGATCCACGAACAGTCCTGTTCACGAACAAATCGGGTTACGGACCAAAACTTTTTTACCGGTTCACGAACCGTGTTTCAGGCTGTGAACACACAAAAATCACATTTTACTGTATTGTTTTTGACTGTTACTCAGTCTTTTAATGTTAATTGTTTAGTTCTTTTGGGGGGGATGTTTTGTGGTTCTTTTCTGTGTTTTACAGTATAATAAAAAAAAACATATACACAGTCTGAAAACTCCAGTATTAAAACTACAAAAGAGAGCATTTTCGCTTGATTAATTCATACTAATACTGAAAGATGCTAAAGTAAAAGTTTGCTGCAAAACAATTTCTGAGTGCTGTGTGCTTTACGTGTGTGTTCTGCATGTCAGGTCTGTGTATGCAAACAGCCTACATTTGCATAAGATTATGGAACAGAAAAATATCCCTTCAGGCACCCAAATCCACTTGTTTGCCAAATAAGATTAGGTATGAGAATTCTCCAAATTACACAATTACTCAAAGTCATAAACAAACTGGAAATCCTTCACTGCAGGGATGGAGGACACAAAAAGCAGCACCCTGTTCCCTTCAATAATTCATCTCACTTTTCCAAATCCGTTCATATAGCAAATTCCTTTGCCTCAGTCGGTGTGAAAATTCCTGAGGCTGATGACTGTGCATGCAGAGAGACAGGAATAAAGCAGGGGAAGAGGTGAGAGTACACTTGCACCAGGAAAGAAGCAAAAGATGAAATCAAAGCAAATGAAGACATGCAGAGGGTGAGGAAGAGTTCACCCTAAACCCACTACTTTCTTTGCTTCCCTGGAAATAAGTCACACACAACTAAACAGTAAACAGGGAACCCAAGACTCTCAAAGCAAGATACAACGGATGGTGATGGACACCTGGGAACCTGTTGGGGAAACTGGATGATGTTGAGACCTAGGGTGATATTAAACGCCAGCATAATCTCGGTGTACAAAAACATAAGGTAACACAAAGCGTGCAGGTGTTGTCCAGCCAAGATAACAGCTCCCATCCTGTATAACACAGTTATATGATCCATCATACATTAAGAAAGATAAAATACAAATGCTAAAATACAGCATGCTGATATAGCCATATCCATCCATAAAGCCATCTTCTATACCAGTCTTTCCCAACCCAGTTCTCGGGGACCCCCCTCGTTTCTGATTTCTCCCAAGGGACCAGTTTGAGAAACGCTGCTCTATAATACTGCACCAGGTAATAGGTTACATCGAATGGCTATTATCTAATCAAGAGGGGGACTACATTTACATATTGAAAGAAAAACCTATGGGCATATCCAACTAAAAGGCCTAATCTAGATAAACTGGAAAAATTCTTAGGATGTGCTTTCAATGGAACACTTCTCTAAATATGAATTCCCCCCATGTCTTGAAGAGCTTCAGAGCTCCCCGCCATCCTTTTTGGATCTTCTATGAGCCACGTTATATTTTCAGCAGGGGTGATTTTTTTATAGTACAGTACAAGACGCTTTTCCTCCATCCGGGATGAAGCATGTACTTTGTTTAACCTTTTTTTTTAATCAATACATTCAGTTTACTTTAACCAGTGGTTGCATCTCGCTGCTGTTATTTTCATCTCCCGAAGCACAGAGCAGACCTGCACGCAGCGACGGACCACGTCATCCGGCCGACGTCTGACCCATTATCTCCGTATCACCTGTCACACCACGCGCTGATCTCTAAATCAAACCGGTTCTCAGCTCGCCCTGAAATCCAATAACCTCGGCCCTTAAGAGGAGAATTACTAAAGTCTGACAAGGCAGGGTTCAGGATGGAGGGGGAATTGGAAACCCAGCATGCACTTGGCGAGAGGTGTTGCTTTACCTTGTGAAACCTGCTGGGCGATCGCCAGGATGTGATGCAAAAGGAGCGTTAGTGCAGAACAGCAGTGAATAATGCACTAAGATATACGGGGGGGGGGGGGGGGGGCAAATAGCAGAAAAAGAGTCTGAAGAAGGAATTCAGTTAAAAATAAAAAAAACCACCATAACAAATGCAACCACAGAGGGGAAAAAA